>OX336365.1:84622792-85222792 GCA_946902895.1 Fragum fragum
TATGAATATCAATCATAACGCTCGTTCTTGATAGACGAAACTAAAACTTATAGCATTTAAGATTGCACTAAAATTTAGCCCATCAAAATGGTCATTTTCATTAAAAATCCCTTTTTATGTGTATTCCAACGGAACTGTCCCCTGGGGTAGTCTTCATCCCCATGGTGTGAAAAATAGTTAGTTAGAGTTTCGTCAAGAGTGAGCAAATACGGTAGTCTCTAGAGTATAATCGAAGAAATTTCATAACTCCTTTCACTCTGTTCGGCAAATAAATAGTACCACCTGACAAAGATTCCACCAAGATTAAAATGATAAGTTTAAGTTCTGACAGCTAGGCTATAACCCTTTTAAATTGTCTTTGACGCCTCTTTTCGTAGAGGAACTAGTCGCATTTTCAATTAGTATAACCAAATTTCAAAAGGATATAGGCAACCCGTACCCAGAGATTCAAGGATCACAAAAACTCACCATGAGCACTGTTGTAGGATCTGTACACCTTTTGATGCTTTCTCAAACAAAAATATCAAATAATCATAGTCAGAGATAATGCGGAAGAGAGCTAATCGAGTTTCTTTTTCTAATCGTCTAAAACAGATTAACTAGAGCTAGATTGACTTGAATACTCTCCAGAAGTTCAACTGTGATATTGGTCTTCGCGACAAAATGTTCGGTTATGGGCAGCAATTGTTTGAAATTAAAAGACCTTAGTTAAAATGGCGTATGGGTCTCAGTCAAAGAAACGGTAAAATATTGTTTCATTCAAGACATTTTATCTGCTAACCAAAGTATTGTAGGTAACAATCATAGGTCATGGGCATGAATTGTTTTATTGTTCTATATCAAATAGAGATCTGTCCAAATTCATGGGTTTTTGCAGGCGAAAATTCAAATTGGATTTTATTTGAAAAAACAAACAAACAAACAAACAAACACCCCCCAAACAAACAAAAAACAAAAACAAAAACAAAACAGAACAAAACAAAACAAAAAAAAACATTCAGCAGGGTAGAAATATTGTGGGAAAAGAAGAATTTGCATGTTTCAAACAATTTATTCTTTTTCTACGTATTTTTTTCACAATTATAAAATCGCAGGAACGTAAAAACCAGGAATTGAAAAGGAAAAGGTTAAAAACACGGTGACGAAAATATCCAGAGGGCGAACATTTAGAGTTGATGAAGCTAGTTTTCTCCCTCTACTTTGTAGGATTAGGGCATAGACCCTTAAAAGAAAAAGTAACTCTGAAACATAATGTTCAAGTTTTCGAAATGTAGTGAGACCTGGTGATAGAAAACGAACATGCTTATCTATCAAAGAAAGAACGTATATAGATTGTTTTAATAAGATGTAAAGATGTACTTGTAAAAACTTGAAATATTGTAAAGACTCATGTTGGAAAAAATGAAATTATCACAGAATTTTCAAATTAGTGAAAAAAAAAAATCCTTAAAAACTTAACACTCTTATTTTCAAAGGAATTAAATAAAACAACCCATTACGAAAAACCCCGTGATTGATCTGGGCATGTTACTTGGATGATAGCTGATCTTTTTTTAAAATGATGATTTTCTACTTCATTGTAGAAAGTCGTTGAATTCGAATTATAGACCCTATATTGAATTTTAGATGGTCTGGTGATTATCTTATATGAAATGTTTGCTTGCAACACACTATAGTTATAGTAAATGGACGCAATATGTCGACTAATAATTTTAGACCGAAATAAGAAGATGAGAACTTTGGACCTGTCTAGGCTTTAAGAGGTGATAACATTGATAAGACCTCCAGAAAAACGAACACCGAAAAATGAAAATGCACTACTTTATAGTGCAATAATTGTCCACCACTTCAAGATAAAAATCTTACAAAATTAAATAAAAATAATAATAAATGAATAAACACGAATCAATAAATAGATAATGATTATTTCAATAAAGAAGGAAAAACAATGAAAAACACAGCTGTTTTGTCAATATACCAAATAACGCATATTGTTGAGTTAGTATACTGGAGCTGCCATTACTTACTAGATAACTTATGACGCTAAAAATGTAGACATCGTGTTATCGATAAACTCGCTAAACTTTCATGATAGTTCTACTTAATCACAACCAGCATTCTAGTTATGACTTAACAACAACTACAAGAACAAAAATCGAACACACACAAACATTTAAATATGAGTTTGACGCATTATCAGCTTTTCACGCATGAATTATCTGTTCGGTAGTGGCAGTTCCGGGGCACTAATGTGACCACACTATATAACATGTTTCATAAAAATGATCTTTAAATTGCATTTGCTCACGAAAGTTTTTATAAAAAGTAGTCGCTGTTCCAAAGCGCGTACACGACAACATATATCTAACGTTAAGACATTTATTATGAATCTAAAAAGGTAAAGAAGAAATGAAATATCCCCCAAACCAAAAACTTATCATGAAAAAATGAAAAAAATGGCCTGAAATATGTGTCATAAGCGCGCTAATTGGCCTTTTAGTGGTGATAGAATATTCACTCATACCAGGATCGAAAAAGTATGTTGATGGGAAAGGGACTTTATTACCTTTGTAAAGTAAAGTATTTTCGAAAAAACAAAGTGATATGAATTGAAAAGACAAACTATTGATCACACAATGATTTTGAGTGTGTATGACACAATCAGCTGTACTGGCAAGACTCTAGATGGTCCCTTAATTCAAGCGAAAGTCGGCGTAAATGGGCGTAAATTTCCTTTCCCTTTTTTTCATTTCTAGTCTCAGCGTGTGTGAAGGACTCAATACCACGTGTGGAAGGTAAGGATGTACGAGTCGTATAAGTTCACCAATATGAACATCTTCCCACGAATGTAGCGACTTCTGGTTATAAATTAGGGTAATACATCACTTTCTACTTCCTCCCGTAAACTGACGGTAGGGGAAAACCCGAGACACAATCAATCCACGTGTTCAAGTATATCGCCTGGAGAACTAGCTCTAATCCGGGGTTTTCTTTGTCGTCATAGAATCCTTTACACGTTTCAGGAAAATATATATATATTTGAGAGTTTTGATTTTATCGATTTATTCTGATAACAGAAATAAAGGATAAATGAACGGATGACTTCGCAAAACTTCATCGCCAATTTTGTTATCTGTCTTTAGACCTAAGAGAGAAAACTTTTCCGAAGGACTCAGGTACCTGTTAGGCTTTCTTTTATTTGGAAATGAATCTATAATCATCGAATATTTACATCCGATGTTATCCCTTACTCTCAAATTAGCCTCTGACATAAAATAACAAACATTTCACACGATAGGCCTACTACGTTGTATTAAAGAGGAACTTCGGAAAAAAAAAAAAAAAAAAAAAAAGAAAACATTGAAAACCATTTAGAATGGAGAATAATTTACTCCGTCATTTGAACTTCACTATTTATTTTATTATATTTACATGTATCAGCAAGTAAAAGTCAAAGCTTTGGTTGAAAATGCAGATGCTCAGACGCACCAACAACAAAACAGAGGGAATAGAGCTAATGTCAAGGAGAAGTAAGGGTTCATAAAAAAAGACGACATATAGGACTTGATAGAGATTGTGTACCGAAACAAAACAATCCAATATTGGTGGGTCTTAACGGAGAAATTCTCTTAAAAACGTTCGTTAGTTAGCGTGTTAAATAGATAGTAGTAGAAAATAATGTGTAGACATAGTAACGCGTTTGAAACGCCGTAACAGGCAGGGGATGTATTTAAATTTGAATTTGATTCATCTTTTTAAGTTATAATTCTGTACCGTCATTAAATTGCTATCTTCAAACTAACTTATTAGCATCCTTTCTATGGTTTTACAAAAAATGTAAAAAGTGCTTTCAGAAGAAAACCACGAAAACAAACTTTGTATCAGTCTTTCGTACACCATTTGCAGAGACATTTTTTTTTGTGTAAATAATTAACTTTTGGGTAGGAAGCAAACTTATGAAGAGAAGCACATATTCTCTTTTTTCACAATCTAGATATTGAATTTGGTTAGAAAAATCCATCACCAAATATTTTGACGTTTAGTGATATATCAGATTCGAAAGGAGTATTTCAAAATCACGACTTAACAAAGACAAATTAGATTTTCAGCCCCGGAAAGGTTGGCGAAATGTAATTAAACATTGTAACCTTGCCGTGATAGAGGGTCTAAACCTGAAAACCTATTCCCATTTTAAGCAAATGAAACACTTCCTCGTTTTTGAGACGGCAAGATATTGCTTGGAAATATTCTGAAAAATGGTTATACGGAAAAGTGACATCACCATTCTTTTATTAGTGTCTAGTGTTTTATTGTAGAAAGGATTTACTCCAACAACATGGTGTTTACGCCGCGAGTGTTGATGCTTACATCTATTGTTGTTGGTGCGATCGCAGTAGCTACTCTAGCGTTATCAGTAGCCACAGATGCTTGGTTGTTTACATCTGAAACTACAGAGTTGTTCAAAAGAAATAAAACAATATTGCTGATTGCTCAGATGGGACTTTGGAAAGTTTGCACTAACACAGGTATAAGGCTTTATCCTTTTGAACACATTCCCACACTATTTCGCTTTGACGACCCCAAGAAAAAAGCATTGACAAACGTTGTTGAATATAAAGAATTTTGCTTTATTATCCACAATGTTTTCTAAAAAAAAAAAAAAAAAAAAAAATGAAAAAAAAGGGGAAAAATGAAAAAATAAAAAAAAAAATAAAAATAAAAATCTAAGATTTATTAAATTAAAAAAAAAAAAAAAAACAACAACAACACTTTTTAATATCGAGACAAAAAATATTCTTTTGTAGAGCTCTATGTCGGTCAAACTTGTAAATAGGCTTTATGAATTCGATAGTCGAATCTAAGGCGTTTGGCAAGAATATTTAACTAAAGCGCGCTTTGGTGAATTCGTCTTAAAATAAATCGACTTATTAGTAACTTTCCATCCATCTTTTTCAACAACCAAAGTGGTGTTCAAGGACGTGAAAAGAAATTCATATGTCCTTTTTTTTTTAAACCGACAGGGACTCTTTTTGAGTGTACAGTCCAATCTTTCTTTCGAGAAACGGTATGGTAAAGAAAGGCCCAGACACGCAAAAAAAATGTCCCCCAAAAACTAAATGTCTGCCATAAGCTTGTCAAAGTAACGGTTACAAAACACAACGTGCTTTCAAGATATTACGTCGTGTTTTTTTTCTTTGAATAAAGACAACTTTAGAATTTTCTGTGTGTGTGTTTTATCAAATAACGAATTTACTCTTAACTCATTCCCACACTATAACGCTTTTAGACGCCCCCAAAGAAAAAAAGCTTTGGAAAACATTGTGGAAAATGAAGAAATTGCTTGTAACAAGCAAATTCTTCAATTATTCACAACGTTTTCTACCGAGAAAGTTGAAACAATCTAAAATTTCACCAACTAAATTTGTCCCCTGCAATGTCTTTCATTTTGGACGAGTCTAAGATTTTGCCGTCTGGTAATGAGTTAAATAACTGATGTAGATTTCCCTAAAATTGTTTTTATATTTTTACAAAAACTATATAATGTGGTCTGTTACGTGAAGAGAGCGATAATCTAACTTTATAAACAGATTAAAAGGGGCTCTATACATGGAATATAGGACCTTTTGATTTATAGTTTCCAATCTGATTGGATAAACGAATCTAATCTAATTATATAAAGCACAAGCATTAACCTAGTACCGGGAATACCGAGGAATCACATAAATAAAACTTTTCCCTGGATTTAACCTACAGATTGCCCAAAATGGCATTTAACCCCGTATGGACAACTAATAGAGTACATGTAATAAGAATATCTATAGTATACAATATTGCCATGCTGGTTTCAGAAAAGTATCTGCTCTTCATGAAGATGAACGAAAATCAAAGAATACGATGAAAGAATTGGTATTGGCATTGTAGTGAAACAATAAAAGAATTACTACAAAGAAAATTGACCAATCGCGGCTGTCAATTAAATAATCAGTCGACCAATGAAATAATTCATTAAGACTGGTAGTTCACTTTGAACTCCAACATTGGTCATTTTGGTGAATCATTTTGTTTGTTTGTCGACTTAAACGCCGTAACTACAGCTTATTCGCCATGAATGTTGTAAAATATCGCCATTAAAAATCGATGATGAACTTGATGTTGGAGTCAATGGGCGGGCCAGCGATTGGTCATTCTATTCATAATCATCACCAACATACGCAGCTCCCTAATGTTGTTTTTCTATCATAATTGTTCATAAAAACAAAAATAAGCAAATTGCGGTGTGCACCTCATGAAAATACGAAGAAAGAAGTTGTGTTGAATTTTTAATCGACTAGAATAAGTGACTCAGGCTCACAGTAACGTATTGGCTCCAAATATCTGAGCAGTGAAACATGGAATGCTCTTTGTTTAACACAGGACATTCTGATGGCGAAAACTCACAATAAGGATAAACCGGAATCTTTGTATGATGTTCTTCTTTTAACCCATTCCAACTCAATCCCTCCTTTTTACGCCCCTCAAGAGAAAAACTTTGGAAAACATTGTGGATAATGAAGAAATTGCTTGTATCAAGCAATTTCTTCATAATCCACAATGTTTTCTATCCAAAAAGACAAGGAAATTAAAAATTCCATCAACTTGAAATTGTCGTCTGCAGCTTCTTTCAATTTTGACCAGTCTAAAATTTTGTTGTGTTGGAATGGGTTAATCAATGGATTGTAAAGCATCTTGTGCTATTAATGAATTTCTCTCTCGTAAGAGTATTTTAACTTTATCCTTTACCTTGTCAGAGTTGTCTTCAATAGGGTTTTAGAAACGCTCAGTCTTGTGCTTAAGGCTTAGACTACATGAGAAAAAAATTGACGAGTTGTCCAAAGTTTTTGCAAAAATTTCCTTGAAACATTGCTTTTCAAGTAAGATTTTGAAATATAAAGAGGAAAACGCCTTGAGAAATAAATTCTCTCTTTACCGAATGGTTATATATCATTCATTTTTCCTTGCTCATTATAAACCACATTTTTTAATACGTCCGAAGACGGATGCAAATTTTGGATCACCCATGGCAAACAGGAAGGCGAGAGTCCGAACGGCCAAAGTTCAACATCGATATTAAACGGCGTTGTTTTGCATAACGTATTGTCAGTATCAAGTAGTAAAGAAATGGTTGGCAAAATCAACAAACTCTTCACATGATTGCAGGCCAGTGTCAGAGTTCGAAATTCACTTCCGGTTAAAATGAATGATTTGACTGGTCAAATGCCTCTTTGATTGATGGTCGCGAACGGTCAAATGATATCATCTCTTGTACGGTATCGTTGAAACGTGACAGTTGTTCCTGTTGCATATTAATGAATTTTACTCCGAAAGGCCTGTGTCTTTATTTTATTTGGTTTTGTAGTTATTGAACCCCTTTATTAATAAAAAAAAGAAAAAAAAATCTTCAAAGCCAATCTCCAAAAGTATATAAGCTATGAGTGTGTCGCTGTCGTCGTCGTCGTAGCCGGTGTTGTCGTCCACGTGCAAAACTTTGACATTTTATGTTATCTCTTTTATACATCATCTAGTATACATTTTGACCAGTCGCGACTGTCAATCGAAGAATCAATCGACCATTGTGATCATTCATTCTGGCCGGAAGTGAAATTTGAACTCCAACATTTACCGACACTTATGTAAACATTTTTATTGGTTTAGTGACTCAAACGTCGAAACTTCAGATTCATCTAAGCTCTTGTTTCGACTTTTAGGTCGCCAACCAACCATTTCAATTTTTTCACCTTTTGTTGGCAATAATCTTTTTAAGTATCGAAATGGAACTCTCTGCCGTTTGTTTTGTTTTTTTTCTTTGATCAGTCTAACTTCTCGTCGACTTAAAAAGCATAATCTGTATCTAAGTTAGCTTGTCCACGAAATAATTTGATTTTTAGTTTCATCTATCAAAAACGAGCGTTCTGATTGGTGGAAAAAATGTTCATAACTCCATGAACAAAATTTTGAGCACACAGCGATTTTGTATGCTTCCGGACAAAATAGTCCCATACAAAAAGGTATCAAAATATGTTAACTTTTTGCTTTTTTCGCTCAATGCTATTAAATTATAAGAAATGAAGAGAATATTTTTTGTTTTCATGGAGGTATGAACCAAAAAACTAAATCACACAATGTATGTACGCTTCGCGAATTCATACAGTGTGATTAGGTTTTTCGGTTCATACCTCCATGAAAACAAAACAAAACAAAAAAATCTTTTCATCTCTTAAGTGAATGAAGCTCTTCTGGTATAGAACACCGTATGCCTTCGGAGAAGAATTGTCTAGAATCGATTACAGCCTCGGTTAACTGATAGTGAACTGTAATGTATCTTCTACAAACTTTTCTGTAAACGTCTAATTACGGGGGAAATTGGGCGTGATGCATTACGTCATTAACTTCTAATTCTGGCTTTATAGCCGCTCTATCGATGTGGTTTACCCTGGTCATAACTCTGACATCACTGCATGCTCTATGAAAATGGATCTTCGGAAACGTGATTCTGTTCTTAAATGCGATTCAGGTTAGTCTGCATTAATCCATTATCATTGACAAATTATTAAACTGGTTGATATTGAACAATGTTGCAGACAACAACATTAAAATGGTGAAATTTGAAAAATCTTTACCTTTTAATTATAGAAAATATCGTGGACATTGAAGAAATTGCTTGTAAAAGCGATTTTTCATTGTCCGAATGGCTTACAAAATCCTTTCTCGAGGGACGAAAAAAGCGGAATTGTGTGAATTGGTTAAAAGGGCGAACATTTCATCATCTAATATGAAACAGTATCAACAACGCACATTATTTTGCCGAATTCTTGAATATAAAATAAAAAAAAAAAAAAAAAAAAAAAAATAAGCCGTCTATGATTAATAGAAAAACAAAATACATGAACCTTAAGGTCTTATAAAATTAGAAATTGGAACAAATTCTAATGTCTTAAAAAGGGTTCCTTTTTCCCAATGAGGCTGGCCCAATTTAATTACTTGACAATAACAAGCAGAATGGGCCCTGGTGATTTTTATTGTCACATAAATATACGGTATAATTGGTCGTAACACAGCATTAAGAGTATCTGGGTTTGAAGTTTCTTATCATTGATAGGGACTAAAACTGAAACGAATGATGATTTTATTGCTCACCAAGATATATCTAACATTATTGTGCAATTATTCGTGTCGGGAGATTACGCTTTGTTTTTAAAAGAAACTTGCCTCTAAATGGATATTACATCTGAATCTAATGTTAAATGAGATTTGCTTATGCATGCTAGAAGATCGCATAAAAGTGTCAATTTCTTTAATAGCAATCTATTCTAGCAGGTGCTCTCTTGGTTTAGCCATTTAACGAGAGACTGAACACTATTGTTTCCAGTTAGAGAGAGAGAGAAAGAGAATGAGAGAGAGAGAGAGAGAGAGAGAGATGAAGAGAGAGAGAGAGAGAGAGAGAGAGAGAGAGAGAGAGAGAGAGAGAGAGAGAGAGAGAGAGAGACAGAGAGAGAGAGAGAGACAGAGAGAGAGAGAGACAGAGAGAGAGAGAGACAGAGAGAGAGAGAGAGAGACGGAGAGAGACAGAGAGAGACAGAGAGAGACAGAGAGACAGAGAGAGAGACAGAGAGAGAGAAATAGAGAAAGAGACAGAGAGACAGAGAGAGAGAGAGAGAGACAGACAGAGAGAGACAGAGACAGAGACAGAGAGAGAGAGAGAGTAGAAAGAGAAAGAGAGAGACAGATGAAGTGAGTGATAAATAGATAGATAGATAGATAATTAGATAGATAAAGTGAGAGAGAGAGTGAGAGAAAGGGGGAGAGAGGGGGAGTTTTAAAAATTCTTTTTTATTATTGTGAAGAGCACGCAAAAATACATTGGAATTTTTTACAAATTAGCTGCCACCAATGCCAATAAATTTTGACCGTTACATACTACGGACACAGTACAGAGAAGGTAGAAATGTAGACATTAGGGAAGGTACAAGTCTACACAGATAGATCGGGGACTAATGGAGTTCCCTGTCCGTATGTTATGTTTTTGTTGTCTTCTAGAACAATCCAATTAAGAAGTGTATTGCCCGAGAATAGACCGGATCGATAAAAGACAATTTATGACACAATGATTAATGATATCGAGAGGGGAATCGTAGATGGGTCAGAAAAAATAATGTTACAGTCAAATGGAATTGAAGGATCGCTATCCCCGCCCACTGACTCCACTGGCCCCGCCCACTGACTCCTCTTGTTACGCCAACATACTCCTCTGGCCCCGCCCACTGACTCCTCTGGTTACGCCAACAGACTCCTCTGGCCCCGCCCACTGACTCCTCTGGTTACGCCCACTGACTCCACCGGCCCACCAATGATTCCTCTGGTTACGTCCACTGACTCCACTAGCCCGCCAAATGACTCCACTGGTTACGTCCACTGACTCCACTGGCCCGCAAAATGACTCCTCTGGTTACGCCCACAGACTTCACTGGCCCGCCAAATTACTCCTCTGGTTATGCCCACTGACTCCAACAGAGAATTCCACTTCGATTTGTAACAACGTTTTATTCTTCAAAATTTGTGGCTAGGAACTTTTACCAAAAAGTAAAATCGTTGGTTGGCGACCTAAACGTCGTAACTACAGCTTGAGTAAGCCGTAGTTACGACGCTCAAGACGCCAGATCAACAAAAATGATTCACATAAATTTATGCAAATATCGTAGTTCAAATCTTACTTCCAGTCTAATGAATGGTTTAAATGGTCGGTTGGTTCTGTGATTGACAGACTGCCTTGGTCATTTGAAATGGACCTTTATGTGTTTTCTCGTTCTTTATTTTAGGAAAGAGTTAGAACAAGTAGATAAGTAACTGTATATTGTTAAAAGGGGACAAATCAATTCTCTTTATTAAAACTCAAATCTTGGCTTACCAGTCTAACTGTTATATAGAGAAGATTAAGTTATTATTTTTTAAAGAAAATTCTTTTGACGACCACAATTATATATAAATATATATTAAAAAAAATAACTTTGATAATCAAAGGATACGAGAAAAAAATTGACATAATTAGTTGCATTCAAATATTTCCCAAGCAAGCAGGTAGCGTATGCCATACAGGCTGATCTTAGTCTATACATCCGCTAAAGCCATTGTCACAGTAGGAATATTCTGGAATCAGAATGGCAAGGGCTCATCTTAAAGTACAGTATCTGACGACTAGGAGTTTCATTTAAGAGATGAAGAGAATATTTTTTGTTTTCATGGAGGTATGAACCGAAAAACCTAATCACACCGTATGAATACGCGAAGCGGATTCATACAGTGTGTGAATAGGTTTTTCGGTTCATACCTCCATGAAAACAAAAAATATTATCATCATTTCTTATAATTTAATAGCATCGAGCGAAAAATGCAACAACTTAACAAATTTTGATACCTTTTTGTAGTGAACTATTTTGCGCGGAAGCATTCAAAATGGCTGCGTACTCAAAATTTTGTTCATGGAGGTATGAATTAAATTTTTCGACCAATCAGATCGCTCGTTTTTGATAGACGAAACTAACAATTAAATTATTTGATCTTGGAGAAAAAGTTAAGAAGTGGTCTATATGGGCGTAAAAAAATCGTAATGATATTTTTCATACCCAACGACGAAATTCTGAAAGTTGTAGGCCTAAAACTTTGAGAAAAGGTTTAAGTAAAGTTTCCTTATACATTTCAATGGAAAAAAATCAGGGTTCCGAAACTTCGGGGATATTTTTATCTAAAATAAATAATATGAACAAAGAGAAGTTTGGGAGATTGAGATTTATTTTACTTGTTATTTTTAAAGGACGGACCTACAGATGGATGGACGGATAACGGACGATTCTCAATCACGATAACTTATCTTCTACTTCATGCTCAGTTGATCTTAAGAACACAATCTCGATAGTGCAGTGTTTTGGTTTCAATATATAAATAATTAGACGTTATTCTTGCTATCCGGCCTAGCAGAAAGGCAAATATACTTTTGACTTGCCATTGTATCACGTTGTAGCACGTTTTATATGTCTCACAGCTGAAGGTAAATATAAACCCTTGTCATGCTGAGCCCGGAATATTCCTGTTTTGGCAGGAGGTCTAGACAAAGATCAGCCTGCACACATGTGTGCAGGCTGATCTTTGTCTAGACCTCCTGCATGTCCCTTTAGAGCAAGCAGTGTTTATGCTATTAATGTTCTGAATAATTACTAAACTTTGCTTTCAGAGCTTTCTCTCCTTTGATTTTATACATTATGACAAGGGTTAAATGAGTTGTTTGGTGAGGAGCAGCTGATAGATTAAATTCTGTATTGTCAATGTAATAATGTGGGAAAACAACATGAAATCAAAATAACTTATGCCTGACGAAAAAAACTTTCGATTGATCCGAATCAACCCATTACCAGACGACAATTTTATAAGATTGGTCCAAATTCAAAGAAGTTGCAGACGACAATTTTAATTTGATCAAATTTTGACGAATTTTCGAAATGTCTTAATTTATCACAATGTTTTCCAGAGCCGTTTTTGTTAAGGGACGTCAAAAGCGGGGTTGATTGGGAATGGGTTTGAAATAACAGTTAGACTACATTTCGAATTGAGAGTTAAAGAAACAAATGCTCAACAGAGGAGAAAATAAAATTGAAACAAGCAGATTCTCTTTTCCTACTTTTGATGAGAAATTTTGTCTCTACGAAAGCCGTAGAGCTTTAAAAAAGAGGGTTTTACTTCACAATATCGTTCGTTGAGGAGATAGAAAAAATAACCACTGCAACATTGTTGGAAAATATAAAATGGATTGTTATATCTCAACATTTCAAACAATGTTTTCTAACCTATGTAAACGTGACTTCTTCTTCTTCCTCTTTTTTCGAGAGAGCACTTTGAATTGTCGCTTTCAACCTTTTTCAATTTGGACCGGTATAAAGTCGTGTTGTTATTGCTAAAAACAATGCGGACCGCCTCTGTCAATCAAATCATTCATGTAGATCGAAAGTGAACTTTGAACTCCAACATTCGTGCTAAGTATTTTCGTTAGTTTGGTTTATTTAAGGTGTAGCCACGACGTTTATATCATCATGTAACAATTTGCCTTTTATATTATATCCCTGACTACAAGATTTAAAAAAAAAAAAAAAATATGGCGTTCATCATCACAGTCGAACTGCAATGTTGGACGTCAGTACACGTGCAAGCGATTCGTCAGTCACCAAATCCTGGAAAGATGTAGCCTCGGCGATTCACTGATACTATGCTATAATTTCACAAAATGTAAAACATTTTTACGACCAGATTCGGAAAATTCAATGCTTTCCTATAAATTCTAGACTAGTCTAATTTCAAAAGTTTTGTAGACGATTTCTTAAAGTTGATTTTCTCTGAAGTCATTTAGTAGGGTAGAAAATATTGTGGAAAAAGTAGAAATTACTTGTTACAAGCAAATCATACTTTTTCCACAATGTTTTATAAGGTATAAAAACACAGAGACGTAAAAACCAGTGATTTAACAGGAAAGGGTTAAAACAGAGGAAAACTAGATTTCATAATTTAAATAATATCTGTGTGTACTATAGATACAACATATTTTATTAAATGTTAATGCTAACAAGTAAATTTCGCACACATGCTTTTCTTATTTTCAGACTAGTGTTTTAGTGACTGGTTTTAAAACAAGTTTTTCGAGAAATACTAAATCAACTTTGAACAAATTACGTCGAGACTTTGGATAATTATAGCATGTAACGGGTTTTCTGTGAAATATGTCTGACACATACAGGGAAAAACAAATATTTTTTTCGACCCGTCATAAGAAATAGGGGGCCATCTTGGAACTCGGTGAAACATAATATTTTATCGATAAAAGACATCAGACCATTAGAGTTCAAGAAAATATAATTTGATCTTTAGTTTCGCCTATCAAAACAAGCGTTCTGATTGGTCGAAAAAATTATTCGTAACTCGATGAACAAAATTTTGATCAAGCAGCGATTTTGTATGCTTCCGCACAAAATTGTCCCATACAAAAAGGTACCAGAATTTGTAAAGTTTTTGCTTTTTTCGCTCGAAATTATAAGAAATGAAGAGAATACTTTTGGTTTTCATGGAGGTATGAACCGGAAAACCTAATCACACAATGTATGAACCCGCTTCGCGTATTCATACAGTGTGATTAGGTTTTTCGGTTCACACCTCCATGAAAGCAAAAAATATTCTCTCTATCTCTTAAATAATATTTCAAAACAAAACGTATGGTAACGTTTGGTAACGTTTTATCACGAAGACGTCCAGAAAGTCTACTAAAGTATTTCGAACCTAATCAGCTTTCTAATTAACTGAGGTCCGGCCATTGTCGATAGCTTTCACATTACCTAGACGGTCGCTTGTTTGTATCATTTTTGATATCATGTTAATCCTTTCCTGTTCCATCTCTAGTTTTTAACGTCCCTGTGTTTTAAACTCGAGAAAAATGTGGATAAAGAAGAAATTGTATGTTGCCGACATTCTTTTCTTTTTCTACATTATTTTTTATAACATATGGTGGCTATTATTTGATTTGTACTTTCTTTATAATGCCATCTGCTCCCTCTTTGGACAAGTCTAGATTTTGAGAAAAACAGTAAAAGGGTAAAAAGAACACAATTTACTATTTCATCGCTGTAAAAAAAGAAGGAAAAGTTTTGTCTAACAATACGTTTTACTGTAGAATTAGGGTAGTAAGTATGTAAAGAAAAAAAAGCGTTTTCCCTCTTTTAACATACCCTCACAAAATAATGTTACTAGTATAATCGTTCAAAAGGCTTGATCATATTCCTAATCCTATGTGAATTGCGTGCTTCAGCAAATTCTATCGAAGCTTTCAGACAATCGTAAAGTAGCTTAAGAATGACTCTAAGTGATCGTTATCAAAAATACACATAGATGTAATTTCGAAAGGCCCCGTTCATTAATTGCCTAACACATTCCCACAAAAGAAAGGGTTTTTTGAACGCCCTTTAGAGTACAAGGATTAGAAAACACATTGGAAAATGAAGTAATTGCTTGCTACACGCAATTTCTTCATTATCATAGATTTTTTTTACAACAAAAGATATTTTTTAAAAAATCCACCAACTATAAACTATCGTCTGCAAGTTCTTTGATTTTTAATCAGTTTAGGATTTGTCGTCTGTTAATGGTCTGTCTATCGATGAAATGTAGCGTCCTAGTCTCTGTAGCATACAGGATAACTCAACTTATCGATTGATTCATTACCGAATGGAAAAAAAAGAGATTTGCCCAGATTGTAAGATTTTGCCGATGATAATTTTAATTCAATAGAATTCATATTTTCCCTTGATGCTGTAAAACCTTGCGAAAAATAAAGAGATACCTTGTACAAAGCAATTTCTTCGTTTTCCTTGAAATTTTTCAAGCTTTCTTGGGAGGCCTGAAAAAAAGCGGGATTGTTTGGGAACTGGCTAAATCCAGGGACAGTGAAAATACTGGTGAAAATGGGCGAAAGCGTTTAGATATTGTTGGAATTTACCTTTAGAAATGTATTAAAGTAAAAAATGCCCCGTAACTAACTAAGCTTATAAGCAGAGAACTTGTTTCAACTTATGCATCGAAATATCTAGCACACAGAAAAGCGCTTAAAATGTCGTTAGATTAAAAACCAGGATGTCACTGTTGTCACAAGTCCCATGTGGATGCCAGACCGGTGATGTATTGAAATACATTCTTGTGTTTTCTTGACAAGGAAATTCAATTTTCGTTAACATGACAGAATGTCTGCAGCGATATATACTGTAAGACAAAATATTGCTCCATAAACAAACCCAGACGTGAGTCAGTCATCTGTGAATGAAACACCAACACTCGACCTGTTTATTTACACAAGAAAGTGTTTGAATGTATTCTAAGAGCAACGGCTGCATCTTTTTTTAAAAGTATAACATTTTGTCATCTGGTAATAGGTTGAGATACAAAAGCAGTTGTAATGTTGTTAGTATTTAACCCATTCCCACACAGTTACGATTCTGGACACCCTCAAGAAAAGAATCGGGAAATTATTATGCAAAATAAAAAATTTCATTAACTTTAACTTGTCGTCTGCAACTCCTTTCAATTTGGACCAGTCTAAAATTTTGTCGTCTGGTAATGGGTTAAGATATTGACATTTTTTTCATTTTTGTAGATATTAGAAAGATAGCTTATTCTAAAACTTAAAAACAACAGACAAACAAACAAACAACAATCAAGCAGGTGTTTCTGGATAATGGACCATATAATTTGATGATATATTAGTTAGTATATTAAAGCGGTTATCTCGCTTTTCATCATGTTTACAAGTTCTATGTCTTTTTAGCTCACCTTAGCAGAACATGCTGAAGGTGAGCTATTGTGATCGGTAAATGTCCGGCGTCCGTCTGTCCATCTGTCCGTCCGTAAACAATTATTAAAAGATCTTCTCCTCCTAAACCATAAGGCCTTGAGCTTTGATATTGGTGTATATCATCACCTATTGTTCCTCTACCACAATACTTCAAAGGATAACCGTATTCTGAAAATTAACCCGTTTCTGTGCCATCCCTGATTTTACAAAGGAATAAAGAAGGAAATCGTTGAAAATCTTATAATCCCAAACGATAACGCCTAGAGCTTTAATATTTGGTATGTATTGATGTCTATAGACCCTCTTACAAAATAGTTCAAAGATAATAATGAAAATACTGGTGATGTCGTAGACATTTTTGAAAGGACTTTATTATATTCAGGGATTTAAGTAAACTTTTATTAAAGTACTTAAGTGTACAGTTACCAACTAATTAAAAATCACAAAACGCTTATAAACAGAGAAGGTGTTTTAAATTATGCACTGAAACGTCTATAACACAAAATGAGTTATTTAAAAGGCATTAGATTAAAAACTAGGATGTTATCCTTGTCACAAGCCCCATGAGGTTGCCAGTCCGATAATATATTGAGCTACATTCTTGTGTATTCTTGACAAGAAAATACATGACAGAATGTCTGCAGCGAGACAAATATTGCTCTACAATCGAACCCAGCCGTTGAACAGTCGTCTGTGAATGGTACACAAACAACCAACCTGCTATTTTAACCAAGAAAGTGTTTGAAGACCTTCTTAGAGTAGCGAGATAGAACGAACCGCTAAAACATTTGATGATTTAAGAATTACGGTCTATGATAAAGCATTGTCAAACATGATTTTCTTCTTCTAAATTCAAAATAACTTTGGTGAAGTCTGATTCTTATTTTAACCCACTGAACTTTTTGGGAAAAAAGACGAATTGAAAAATATGTTTAAATAATCTTAGGTATCGAAGAACTGAATTGTCTGTATTTTGACAAGCTCCCGATTTTAAAGATTAAACTTATGGTTTTATATCGATTACCTTGGTAACATTCAATTGAAGTAAGTGCCGACCCCAAACAGATGGTAATGGTCGATCCTTTAATGATATTTAAAGTGAAGCAGCCAGAAAAGGGAAAAATAGAGGCCGTCAATTGATAATTGAATTGACCAATCAGATTATCTATTTTAACGGCAATAAACTTTGAACTCTGATATTGCTCAACATATATGTTAATCACTTTTGTTGGTTTTCCGACTTACATGTCGAAACTACAGCTTGTTCAGCTTGAACAAACTGTAGTTACGACATTCAGGTCACCAACCAAACATGTTTTTGTCACATGCTAGTGACCATAACATTGTAAAAGAACGCCGAACTTCCATACGTAGGTCAGTAGGCGGGACAAGCGATCCGAGGTTATTTCTATGAGTTGGTCGGTGTTTTTTGTCGTAGTTTAAACTAAATTAATAACTTAACGAATAAGATAATTATTAACCCTCTTTTGTTCAATCTCTGGTTTTTACGCCCCAGTGTTTTTATACTACAGAAAACACTGTGGAAAACGATGAAATTGCTTGTAACAAGCAATTTCTTCTTTTTCCAAAATTATATTCTATCCTATTTAATTGACAAAATCGACTGTAAATTGTCATCTGCAAAACCTTGCTTATGACAAGCAATTTCTTCATTATCCACAATATTTTCTATTCCAAAGAAAAAGATCTTAGAGATTCCATCAAGTTACAATTATCATCAACTTCTTTAAATTTGGACTGGTCTAAATTTCTATCGTATAGAAATGGGTTAAAAGGGAAAACTTTTTTAATAAAGATCTTGTGGTTCGAAACAAGATGTATGATAATACCCATTTGGACGATCTACCAATCTATCATTTCCTTTAGATTTCGTAAAGTCTTCCAACGTGAGTATGCGGAAAAACAAGCGATTCCCTAATTTCAACTGAAAGTCATAATTAGAAGACATTTACTTTAGTTCCCTTACAAGGGATCATTCTAATGGCTATGATTATCTTATAATATGTTTTGTTACTCATCTGTTTTCCGGGAAAACCTGCCTAAATAACTTTATTTTATGACGTTAGAAAATACAAATGGTTTGATGACACCATAGTTGTTAGATTATTACACCCCTTAAGGAAAGGATATTGTAAAACATTGTGGAAAGTGTTTTTTACTAGTAAATATACCAAAAAGCTCATCAGCTAAAATTGCCTTTTACAGCTTTTTAAAATTCAGTATTGTCTAAAATTTTGTCATATAATTACAGTCGTAACATTTTCCGTATTTAACCTTTGTCATGCTGAACTCACAATATTCCTGTTTTGGTGGCAGGTATCTACACCTCCTGCTTGTTGCATTTAAGCCAAAGATATGTGAATAATCGATTTTTCAAAAGAAATAGTGACCCTCATTAATGCTTTGCAGTTCTGTCAGTCCTTTTATTTAAAGCAATAATGTGCAGGATTTTAATTGAGCATGACAAGGGTTAAAGTCATATCTGCCCTCCGAGAAAGAAAAAAAAAGTTGAAAAAATCTATCGCTTATTTGATCACTAAAGCAAACAAGGGCCTTCAAATATCGATATGCAAATGCAGGGTATGAGTGATGTTCTCTAGAAAGAGTATTTTGAGTTTTTCTTGTTGATTTCAATTTGTGTTTGTCTACATTTTTAAAATCGATCTTCACATGAAATCTTCGCTTATCTTTGGCATTTATTTTTATATGCACAGGTGCTGATCACTAAACTTTACGGACGATTTCGTTATTCTTCGTGACCTAACTAATTGTTTGAATGACTAGCGAAAGTTAAAACGTTATCACTGACGCAATAATTGGAAGTTAACAAACCTTCCATTGTGGTGGGCCATATTTTAAAATATCGTAACTTCTTCCGTGAATTGTAGGCTTACAGCGTAGAATTATGTTGATCTTACAATTTCAATCGTCATATTTATGAATGCTTTTGAGCCTTGAGTATGGTTTTATTGATAATTTTATAGTCAGTTTTGGGGTTTTTATATGGCTATTAAGATTTTTTGTTCCAAAATTTTATAACAAGTGCCATTCATGCAGCTTTTTGTTGGATGACAGATTATAAAAATTGACAATGTTTAACTTATTCCATGAAAGTTTATTAATTTTGTTATCACTAGCCTAAGCAGTCTACAACGTGTTTTGAAATGATTGTTTATGCCATGAATAGAACTTAAATGTTGCACTATCTCAACGATTTGCCTTTATGTGTTATTTTGTACAACCTAAAATCTTCGTACTGAAAAAATGACGGTATTGCATCAAAATAAGTCCCTATTTCGTATTAGAATATTTCTTTTCCCCAAGCTAACAAGAATCAGGTAATATTAAGCGCAGACAGTTATACTTCTTTTTTCTAGATTACTTGTTTAAGAACTTCAAAAACAGCTTTTCACGACGATGGCAAATCGATGCAAATCAAACACAACGACCCCACTCTTAGTCAGCTGATAGCAGCCAATGCATTTGCAGACAGGAAAACACACCAGCAAGTCTAAATATTAAACTTTAAACCATTCAAAGCTATGTTTCTCTATCATTTTTGAAGGTTATATTTTGTTCCGATAACTTCACCATTTGAGATGATTATATAAGATAAGTTTGCACTTCTTGCAGTCCCATTTACAATAAAAAAAATTAATGCCCGAACAGTTTTATTGTCATTTAATTAACTCTTCGATCATTTTTGGAACATGCATAATTGTAAAAACGTGCTGAAATAAAATACGCCAACATATATTGGCACTCATAACCAATAAATAACCCTCTCCTGTTCAATCCCTGGTTTTTACGTCACTGTGATTTTACAATTAAAAAAACATTGTAGAAAGAGAAGAAATTGCTTAGAAATTGCTTGTAACAAGCAATTTCTTCTTTTTCTACAATATTTTCTACCACACGGATTGATTTTTTTTTCAAATTAAGTGTACTTAAAATTTTCGTGTGCAACCCTTTGAATTTGGACACGTCTAAAATTTTGCAAAACAGGAAAGGGTTAAACACAGGGAAGCACAACAAGTGTACAAAATGACGGATCGCCGACCACGCCCACTAACTCCATTATTATGTTCCACTTTTATATCCAACGGCTTTACTTTGCAAGATTGATGGCCAGTAACATGGTTGGCTGGTTACCTAAACGTCATAACTACAGCTTAAATAAGCTGTACGTACTACGTTTATTTCGCCAACCCAACAACACTGTCGACTAATGTCAGAGTAAAATGTTCAATACCGGTCGAAATTTACGTATTGATTAGTCAATCGACTTTTTATTGACAGTCACAATCCGTCAATTGTGGCTCATCTATAGCTGTAACGTATGAGCTAGAATAATATATATAAGTTGATAACAATAAATTATTACTTTGGACAAGTCACTCTTAAAAACATTTCCTTCTTGGTTCATATCGGTCTTTTACCGAATAAAACCACCCGAAACTGATTTAAGCAATAAAATAAGTGTATTTAGCATGTCTTCTTTGTTTCGTTTCCACCAGATTCGGCAATGCCTAAGGTCTCAACATGTGCTTAAATGTTAAGAACCTGACATATTTAATTTTTTTTTTATTTCAATACACTAAGCAAAATCGGAATATTATCTATTCTGTTTAGAATGAGTATATTTAAAATAAGGATCGTATGTATGAAATCACGATTTTTACTTCAAGCGGCTCGTGAACATTTTTTTATTAAAAATTGATATGGTAAAAATATCTACTTTTCAAATAATTATTAATATCATTTTCACAATTAATGTTCTTCCGTCATGCTAAATCCACTAAATTCACTATAAGTTTAATTAAATGTAGTACATTCCACATGCTCTACTTTTAAACATAGTTATTCATCGGATGAGGATAGTACTGATAACGACTGACTTGCTATCGGAAGCCAATGACGTAATTGACACGTCATGGAAACCTCAAATAAGAAAGTATCGGTGTAATCGACATATAACGTGTTTATCCAATGGATTTTGGTTCTATTCGGGTTTTAATTCGTTAACTTATTAGGCGTCTCGTAACACGAAAAATATTTTTGCTTCTTTTTTTTCTTTTTCTAAATCGTTGAACATGCATTTTCAGAACAATATCAACTTAATCCCCCTTTTAATTGCCTGAGAGCATTACAGTTATTGATATGAACATTCTTATGAGAACCAAAATTTTTTCTCCCATTATCTGTGCAAGAGCCACTTTAAGAATGAACAAATATTCAATCCATCACACCATACGATACAACCAAGCGAATATTCTGTCATTGTCAGACAGTTTTCTTTAGGAACTATTTCTTGCACAAGAATATATTGCTGTACCATGCTCATCTTTTCACAGGGATATATTCATTATCATCCAATCGTCTTTTATGAATCTTGATAAACAAAACTAAAAATTATTATTTTGTTACGTAAAGAAATTTAACACACTTTTAACAAGATACATATCGATGGCTTAGAGTAAAAACATAGTATGGCTCTATACATTGTATAGAGCCATACTATGTTTATGCTCTAAGCCATCGATATATGCTTGTGTATGCTGGTATGACCGTCGTTGAGATTGTTCCATTATTTGACCCATTACCACACGACAAAATTTAACACTGATCAAAATTGAAAGATGTTGCAGACGACAGTTTCAAGCTCGTTACCTTTTTCTTTAATAAGAGAAAACAAAAAGGACTTGTAACAAGCAATTTCATCATTTTCAACGATGTTTCTAAGGTTTTTTTTTGGACTGTACAGGAATGGATAAGTTAGTTAATATTTTCAATATCTGTGTAAGTTTTGTTAGACGTTGTCAAAAATTTCCAGCAGTCTAAGATTCGACTTTTTTTCAATGTGTGTATAAAAGTTTGGGCTGAAATTGTCTTGACTTCCTTACAGTATAGATTCTCAATTAGAAGTAGGCTTTGATGTGCAGAGTCAGTACTCAAAAATATCTTGACATTTACGTCAAAACGGATGCTATCTTTTTCCAAGTACATGTATTTTTTTCCGATATAGTTCTGTGATAAATCCTGTAGTTATCACAGCCATTTAACTTCAGTGGAAAAATATGACGAAATAAAGGCGAACGAAAACATTGAGATATTCATTAAAAGATATATTGATTAGTATAGATATTGTTTCCTGAAATAATCAACAAAACGAATGTGTAAATACTATAGACAAGAGAGTACTGTCTGATTTCCCTGGATACCAAAATTAAACAAGAAGAGAGAGATTCATGTCTCACGTTGCATAGGAAATCTATTTATTATCGTGATAACTCATGAACGTGTTTATATTGATGAGTTTAGGTCGAATTAAACCAAAGATCAAAAACGAAAAATATTCAATTACATAAAAAAAAGAGTTGTTTCAGTGGAGAAATTTCTTATATCTTATATTATAAATGTGGTTATAAATGGCGATAAGAAAATAATTTCGCAGTAAGATACAATAATTGTAATAAATCAAACGCATTCAATTTACTGACAGTATGATTCCGGTTTAAACGCCCCCCCCCCCTTACGTTTTCACATAAATTGTTCTGCATTAGGCTTTTTGTAATCGAAAGTATGGCCAATTTTCATTAAAGGATTCACAAATTAAACTATTATAAATAGCTCTAGAAAGGGTTTTATTTCGAAAAAGTACAATTACTACATAGAACGCTTTAAATAAGACTTAGTTATAAATATTTATTTTCTACAGTTGACTATGTTTTTAACACATTTGGAAACCCCCAACATTTGATCTTGTCTCACAAATAAAAGATATTGAAAGAGCTGTCATAAAATACAAAATTAATTCAAAAAGTTGTCTATCATCACATGTAGACGAAGCGTTGTCGAGTTTTTTTTCATCTGTTTGATGTGAGAAGTATAGGTATAAGATGTAAAAGAAATTACCTTAATTTGATGGCAAGTAGTTGGATATTCAAACTGTTTTACATCATTTAGATCATCTACCAACAAGTTCACTTTCTTTTGGTTAAAAGTTATTGACCGTTGTTTAATATCTAGGCAGAACTTCCCTTCGGCGATAAGTGGGCGTGGCCAGCGATATGCTAATTTTCCGTTCGAAATAATCAATTGTGTGACATGTTCAAATTTGCGAAAAAATGGTTGAACCACAAAATGTGAACTGAATGTTGATTTAGAAATGATGAAATGATAAAGTCCACCTCCCACATGTTACATTTTGTCTTCAGCGAGTTGAAACAGATATACTAAAACAACTAGACGGGATAAGTTAGCTCTTAAGTGCCAGTGTCAGTGTTTTAATTAAAACGTCATATAAGCGAATGTCATTACATTTAGAGATGTAGAGGAGAAATGTCAGCCGTTTTTAAGTAATATCGAGCATGAAAAGACCGCTAGTGAGAATAGCAATAAATGAACATTTTCACAAACTACACTAACCCCATTACATATATCATCATTTTTATCTCCGCTTGCTTTCTTTATAGAATACAGTGGAAAAGTGTATCATAGAGTATCTGATTTAATGAGTTTTAAAGTATTGTATAACATAAAGAAGAATATATATATATCCAATTATCTATATATATAATGGAAGTATTATTTTAATCTCTGAAGCATTATTGTCATTTCTAATATCTGTATTATCTTCGTCTTTGAAGCATTATTGTAACCCCTGATAACTGTATTATTTTCTTCTCTGAAGGACTATGGTCACCCCTGATATCTGTATATTTTCGTCTCTGTAACCTTTGAAGCACTATTGTCATTTCTGATATCTGTATCATTTTCGTCTCTGAAGCACTATTTTCATCCCTAATATCTGTATTACTTTCGTCTCTGTAGCACTTTTGCCACCTCTGATATCAGTATTGTTTTCGTCTCTGAAGCACTATTGACACCCCTGATATCTGTTTTATTTTCGTCTCTGAAGCAGTATTGCCGCCCCTGATATCTGTATTATTTTTGCCTCTGAAGCATTATTGTCACCCCTGATATCTGTATTATTTTTGTCTCTGAAGCATTATTGTTACCCCTGATATCTGTATTATTTTCACCCTGAAGCACTATTGTTACCCCTGATATCAGTATTATTTGCCTCGCTGAAGCATCATTTTCATCCCTGATATCTAACTGTATTCGATGGGTTTTGAGCCAGTGGTACACGTATCTTATTCAAGTTATTGATACTTCGACTACACCGGTTTTGAAGCATCCATTTAAATACAAGTATTGCATGTATTAATGGTTCAAAGTATTTTATCTGGGTAAGCAGGAGATCTCTCGTAATTACTCGGCACTCTCGTAGGTAGGGGATGTTTAGTTGATATTAATGAAAAAATTATGATTTCAAAACGTGAACTGGTATTATATACTTTATGTATGCGGTATTGTTAGTACTTAGAATCTTATGCATCTTATTCAATATATTCAATCTATTTAAAATTATTATTGACTAGTCTGAAAATTCTGAAATATCAATGATAGTTTATCAAAATATTTGATTTATAGTGTCCAGTTTTCCAAATACATGCACTGATCCATTTAAAGTGTAAACACTTCTATGTCAAAAATAAAAGGAAAGCGGTATTATGAAAGCAGCACCATATTTTAGACTTAATAGTATAGCATGGTTATGTTTAATGTTGGCCATGTCACACTATGAAGATGCGCATATATTTGCTCTTGTATATTCGGTCTATCAATGTTTTCAGTTGTCATGGACGGGTCTTCATGACGGATCTTCACTGCCAATAAAAATATAATGATGGCATGTAAACTAAACTATTTTGTGGGCGACATAAATCTCATAACCACAGATTATTGGTTTTATTTCAGTTTAATATGCTTTAAGACGAAATCTAACATGGTTTAATATCTAATTCGAACTACCCTGTCGGGTGTAGCGGACGAGGCCGGCTTTTAAGTGTCGATGTAAAAAAAACAACAAAAACCTCGTTACCTCGACTTTGCTCTAATACCATTTCTTGTAAGAGCGAAACACCTTAAACGCTCACATGAGAATGGGCCGTAGTAAATTTATGAATCTGTGATTTCGTTTGTCTTTGTGCACTGTGAAAATAATGATTGTTGTAAAATACGAATTATCGAGGGATATCGAAGATTAATTATCAATTTGATCTGTTTCTCTTTAGATCATTGAATCGAAAATGTGCAGAAAGTCACACCGTCAACTTCTCTGTCTCCATCATGTTTGTCTGTAGGATCTTTTGCATGTCTTAAATGTTAACCGAAAATATAATATTCCCCTCAAACGAAGATTCTGGAACATGTCGCTTTTACTCCGTTTCCTTTTTCATCACTTATTTTTCGTCTGCCAGAATATTATCTGGGGATTTATCATGAGCTCGAAAATGTGATTTTAAAAAGAATCTTTTAGGATGATAACGGACATTATGTATGGGTGCGAAAGGATATAAGAAAAAGCCACCATGAAAGTACAGATCTGGCTCAAAATTCAGACAGTTTTTGACAGAATTTCATGAAATAAAGATATGTCTAGGATCACTCATCGTTTTATCTGTCTTTTCTAGCCGAAATTTCTTGAAATTCGTTCGACATGATCCATTTGCGATCAGTTATGACCTTGACCACACGATTGCGTGGCAAGCGATCCGCCAGTATCCAAATCTTGAAAGACGTAGATGGTTATGGATGCGATACTTTACGATCAAACTCAAGAAATTAAAATAAAACATAAACAAACTAAAGTTCTAAAGTTAAATGTTATCTCTATGTACAATATACATCACATCTTCATTCAAATATTGCTTCACTAACAAGTAAATTTAGCACAAATACTTTTCTAACTTTCGGTTTAGTTGTTTTGGGACAGGTTCTTCAAAAAGTTCTTTGGGATATTCTAATCAGCTTTGAACAAAGTACGCTGAGATAATAGATAGTTATAGCATGTAACAGGTTTTCCGTGAAATATGTCTGACACATACAAGGAAAAACAAAGAATTTTTTCGACCAGTCATTAGAAAGGGGTAATCTTGGAAATCTGTGAAACAGAATAATATATTTTGAAAAGATATGACACCCTCAGGTTTCAATCAGAGACAGTATTTTTAAGCAAAGTATTTTAAACCTTCTAGATTCATGCAGTCTGACCTCAAATGATATTTTTCACACTTCTTCGACGGTTGCTTCTCACGAGACTGGTCCAATCTATGTAAATGATTTCATCACTTTTGGTATCATATTGAAGAAATACTATTTACTAATTTAAATTCATCGCTGTAAAAAGTTTTTTTTTCGAACAGTACACTTTGCTGTAAATTAAGGGTGGTATTTGATATATAACGAAAGATAACGGTTTCCAGGTTTTTACATACCCTCATAAAACATGTTATTAGTATTATCGTTCCCAAGTCTTAAACATATTCCTAATCCTGTTGGAATCGTGTACTTCAGCAGAGTTTTATCATAGCTTTCAGACAGTCGTAAAGAAGCTTAAGAATTACTCTCAATGTTTGATGTCAAAAGTACACATAAACGTAATTCCGAAAGACACCGTCCATTGTTTGCTGAATACATTTTCAAACGATAACAATTTTTGACACCCTTTACAATGAAAGCTTTGGAAACACAGTAGAAAATAATAATAATAAAAAAAAAAAAAAACACGTCACAAGCAATTTCGCAATTATCTTCGATGTTTTCTACCACAAAAGACATTTAAAACAACCAATATACTATAAACTATCGTATGCAAGTTCTTTGAATTTAAATCGGTGTAGATTTTATCGTCTTGTAATGGGCTGAAGAGGCGGTCTGTCTATTGATTAAGTGTAGAGTCGTAATTTTTACTTCGTAAAATGTAGCAGACAGGACAACTGAACATTTCCAAACGTAAATATTTTAGACAGACCCAGATCGTAAGATTTTGTAGATGACAATTTTAAATCGATAAAATTGATTTTTCCCAGGAGGAAAGAAAACATTTTGAAATAAAAAATAAGAAAAAGTTTATACAAAGTAATTTTTCGTTTTTCTCAATAATTGTAAGCTTTTTTCTTGAGAGGTGTGAGAAGCATGATTGCGGGGAAATTGGTTAAATCCAGGGATAGTCAAAAATACTGGTGAAAGCGTCTAGACAATTTTGAAATTGACTTTTATCAATGTTTAAGTAGTAATTTATTAAAGTACTAAAATGCCCCGTTACCAACTAATTCAACTTAATCAAATATAATGAATCGCTTATAAGCTTATAAATTAATCTTACGTACCGTATTGTCTAACTTACAACACAAACAGTGCTTAAAATATCGTTAGATTAAAAACTTTTCCGTGAAAGTTTGTCATCACTAGCCTTAGTAGTCTGCAGCGTGGTTTGAAATGATTGATTAATCCATAAATAGAAATGTCATGAGTAACGAAAACCCTTAAAAGATTTACAACCTTAGATGTTCTGTTAACAGCCCCTTCATGTTTTATTTATTTCAATGCAGAATTTTATCAAATCTTTCAGACAGTCGTTAAGAAAGTCAAGATTTACTTATAGGGGGTAGATGTCAAAGACAAATAATTTCAATTATTCTATAAGGTCACGTTCATTGTTTACTAATGGTAAACTGATAAATTCGGAAAAAAATGTACTCTTTCAGGAGAAAGGGATATATACATTACTTACCGTTAAAAATGCATTTATTCTGTTATTTTGGGCAAAATGGCTGTCAGATTTAAGGGTTCTGACAAAGAAATATTAAAATATTGCTTATATGAGTTTGTATGTTTGCTTCCCTATTATTATGTTGGTGAAATTATCATCGTTAAGGGAGAAATAAATACTCACTAGCAGTCTCTCTTGTTCAACTGTTCATAAAAATATTTAGAATGGATAATTCGAATTATAATGACATTTCATTATCCAAATTACCACATTTAGAATTGTTTACTCCTATCCTATCTCACCGAATACTTTCCATTATTCAGGAATTATCGTTGAAGAAGAACAAACCGTTTGTTGCATGAAACCTTAACAGTACGTTTTATTATCTACTTACTATTCCGTAATATTACAGTTGTCAAATATCATGTCTATCAAAAGATAATTAAAAACAAGGTGATGCATGGTTGACCGGACGGATTGGAACCATGCAAATTCTCTTCAGATTAAATTTTGTATGAATAAGGACGGTAATAAGCTCCCCACCCTCTACAATAATTTTGGTAAATGTAGAAATAGAAACCTTTTGTTCTGAAAAGTCCGCTAGAAAAAATACCATTGCCTTCAAAATAGCCCCCTGTCAAAACTTAACAGCTGCCCACATACTTATCTGCCAATAAAGCTAGAATACTGGGTATGTAATTTTAATTCAGTGCATGTAAATTAGGATATCAATTATTATTACTTTCTCCTCATGTAAAAATTACCAGCAGAGAGAAATAAATGTTGCAGCATACAATTAGAGGCTTGGTTGTTTCAGTTCAACCAAAATTGCAAAAATTGCTTGGATATATAGTTCTTACTTCCTCTTATGTGAACTTATTTTCTGACTTTATCATAGGTGCATATCTTTTACACACTCAAATTTTAGATGTTTGTAAATGAAGTTTTAGAACGTGTTTTCCTTGCTTCTCCTCATATTTATAAGCTCTATTGAATATATCTCTTTACGTTTTTTAATGAAATATATTTATACATTTTTCAGGAATTTTGTTAATTAATTCAACATTTCAGGTCCATTTATTGCCAATTTTTCATAAAAAAATCCAATACTTTAATTTTCACCGTAAATGCACGGATTATCCTGATTTTTCCAGCATATTTTCTTATTTGTATACTCTGAATATAGTGCTATTCTCATGCAGATTTTAAAAAGGGACCAATTGACCATTTGTGGCTGTAAATAAAAACACACAAAAAAAATCTACGCCAAATCAAATAATATATTTCGATAGGAAGTGAACGTTTGCCGACATATTTGTGAAGCATTTTTATTGGTTTGGCGTCTTTAACGTCGTAACTACTGCCTTTTCAAGCTGTAGTAACAACGTTAGGTCACCAAACAGCCATTTTTGTGGACGTTGCTGACCATAAATTTTGGCAAAATAGCGTTATATGATGTCGAAGCGGTAATTTCGTAAACATTTTTGAAAATACTTTTTTTTATTTAGGGATTTTAATAAACTTTTATTAAATCACCTATATATACTAACTTATTAAAAATTCACGAAACGCTTTTTAAAAGAGAAAGTGCTTTAAATTCTGAACCGAAACGTCTAGCTTATAACATAAAATGAGTTCTTTAAATGTCGTTAGATTAAAAACTAGGATGTTATTCTTGTCACAAGCCCCATGAGGATGCCAGTCCGGTGATATATTGAAATACATTCTTGTGTTTTCTTGACAAGAAAATTCAATTTTCGGTAACATGACAGAATGTCTGCAGCAATATACACTGTAAGACAAATATTGCTCTATAATCTAACCCAGACGTGGAACAGTCGTCTGTGAATTATACACAAACATGTGACCTGTTCATTTTACCTAAGAAAGAGTTTGAAGATTTGTAGTTACGACGTTTCTGTCACATACTCTATATAAAGGTAGTGATTAGTCAGGAGTAGATGATATTGTATTAACCAATTCCCACATTATTCCACCTTTTTACGTCCCTCTAGAAAATAGTTCAGGAAAACAATGTGGAAAATGCAGAAATTGCTTGTATCAAGCAATTTCTGCATTTTCTACATTGTTTTCCACCAAGAATGACTGAGATACTTGTATTTATATCACATTAAAGTTGTCGTCTGCAAGTTCTTTGAATTTTGACCAGTCTAAATTCTATCGTTTTGGAATGAGTTGAAATAAGTCACTATCTCGTACTAAAAATTTCGTTTCCTAAAGGCTATCAAGAAACAGCTAATTTTTTGGGAAGGCAATTATACTTCTTTTTTCTAGATTAATTGATTAAGAACTTCAAAAATAGCTTTTAACGACGATGGCAAATCGATGCAAATCTAATTTAAGGACCCCACTCTTAGGCAGCTGATAACAGCTAAGGCATTTGCAGACAAGAAAACACATAAGCAAGACCTAATATTAATCTTTTAACCATTTGAAACGGTGCTTCTTCATCATTTTGCAGTTTGATTTTGTTTCGATAACTTCCAAATTTGAGATGTTGCAGTCCCATTTACGATAAAATGTTTCAATGCACGAAAAGCTATATTGTCAATAAAATGACTAGAAAATTCAGGTCATTTATTCCATTCACACACACTTCCACCTCTCGTTACAAGTATTTGCTTCATTATCATTAATGCTATTTACTCTAAAGAACAACTATATCTAAAATGACATCAACTAAAATGATCCAACTACTTGGCTTAATATGAAAAGAATAATAATTTTGGTTTATATTGTAACTTTAATTTTGCGGAACTGGCCAAGAAGGGGATTTTTTAAGTTATTAAACTTATTTCTGTTTTAACAGCAGTGTAAAAGCTCAGTATTAATAAACTGTTCCGATAATGGACGCAGAATCGAGCTAAATTAATGCCCATATATGTTTATTTTGATCTCAAGATTGGTTTGCCCCGTCATTGGACGCCAACTTCGGCATGATGGAATTACGTACACAACGTCTACACGTATTGGTATTGTCCATTATTTCCAACATTGTACAGACAAGCCATGGCGGAAAGTAACGTAGAATCAACATCCAAACGTATCTGAAAGGAGAAACAAAAATAGAACGGAACAAGGGTGTGGTTTTCAAGTATTTTGTTCGTCAAATTATTCATGTTACCTTACAGAATCCGCACCTAGAAATAACTTTATCGGGTCTGCGCTTATGCGGGTTCACGTGAAACTAGTGAACAAATTTGGCGCCATTGAAGACAATAAACACTTTTTTCGCGATTTGACGTAAAATAAACAAACATCTCTGGATCACGCGCTGAGTTGATAAGGCAAACGTCCCCGAGTTGATGAAACGACTTAATTTTCGAGTGGTTAATACGAGATATTATCCTTTGCAATCTTTCAACTTTGACCAGTATAAAACTTTGTTGCTGGGCTATGGGTTGATATTACATGTATTTAGTATATCGTCGCTTATATGATTCTGCAACTTGTGAGCATTTTTAATACCTTTTAACCTTTTTTGAAACATGCGTAATTGTAAAAACATGGTTAACCCATTCCTACTCAATGACGCTTTTAGACGCCCCCAAAGAAAAAAAAACTTTGGAAAACATTGTGGAAAATGAAGAAATTGCTTGTTACAAGCAATTTCTTCATTTTCCACATTGTTTGCTACCCCAAATGTAAAAAAATCTAGAATTTCATAAGCTTTAGATAATCGCCTGCAAATACTTTCAATTTAGACCAGTCTAAACCTTTGTCGTTAAATAAAATACGACAACATGCATTGACATGCGTATTCAATATTAAAACACAGGGGAGTGCAACACGTGTACCGATGAACGGATCTCTGACCACGCCCACTGACTCCGTTATGATGTTCCACTTTATGGCTAGTAACAAGTTACAAAACGTAAAATGTTTGGTTGGTCACCTAAACGCCGTAAATAAAGCTAGAATAAGCTGTACATACGTTGTTTGAGACGGATTGCCAAAAATAATGCTTCACATAAATGGCGACAAGTGTCGGAGTTCAAAGCTAAATTAATAACCATCTAAACTGTAAATAAATGTCTTGCCGAACAGTTTTTCTCAATAATAAACCTCATATGTTTCCTCGAGAAAAGGACAAAGCACGCAAGTAGATGATAACGATTTTTTTCTCTAGAGAAGTAGTTCTTAATAACATTACCTTCTTGGTTCATATCGGCCATTAACCAAATAAATCCATCGGAAAATGATTTTCTCAATAAATTGGATGTATTCAGCAAGGCTTCTTTGCTTGTTTTGCATCAGATTCGGTAATGCCTTAGATCTACACGTCTGCTGAAATTTTAAGAATCGGTCACATTTTATTAACTGTTTTTTTTTCAATTAACTTAGCACAATCGGAATACTAACCCTTGTCTTGCTGAACCCCTAATATTCCTGTTTTTGGCAGGAGGTATAGACAAAGATCAGCCTGCACATATGTGCAGTCTGATCTAAGTCTAAACCAACTGCTTATCCCTTTTTTATCAGAGTTGTTTGTAAGATAAATTTTCAAAAGAATTATTAACCCACAATAATTGCATCCTGTACTGTCAGCCCTTTGATTTTTAATGAAATTCCATCACGGATTTTAATAAGCATGACAAGGGTTAACTACTTTGTGTTGAATGAGTATATTTAAAGTCAGGATCGTTTGTGTACTAAAATCAAGATTTTAACTTAAAAGATGGACATCTTTTCAGCTTATCACACTATACGGATCTTCTGTCAATGGCTGACAGTTTAAATCAGGAAATATTCTTACACACGAATATAACGCAGTCTCATGCTTATGTATACATTGAGATATATTGGTTATTACCCAATCGTCTTTTATGAATCTTGATAAACAAATCTAAAAATAATTATTTTATTTCGTGAAAAAATCGATTGCTTTTAACACACTTTTGAGTAGATATATGTACATGATTACACGCACGGTTGTATATATGCTTATCAAGAGTACTAGTTAACCCATTACCAGACGGCAAAATTTTAGACTGACCCAAAATGAAAGAAGTTGCAGACGACAATTTAAAGTTAATGAAATTATGCATTTTTTCAACTTTCTGGGTAGAAAACATTGTTAAAATGAAGAAATTGCTTGTAACAAGCAATTTCATTTTTCTCAATGTTTTCTCAACGTTTTTTTTTTATTGGGGTCGTCTTAAAGCGTCATTGAGTGGGAATGGGTTAAATCATGACAGCCATTGAGGTTATTCCATTGTCTGACCACACGACAAAATCGAACACTGGTCCAAATTGAAAGATGTTTCAGACGACAAATTCAAGTTCATAGATTTTTTTTCTTTCATGGGAGAAATCAAAGTTGACTATGATGAAATTGCTTGTTACAAACGATTTTATCTTTTCAACAGTGTTTTCCCTAGTTTTTTCTTTGGATTGTTCAGGAATGGTTAAGTCAGTAAATTTCTGAGTTATTTCTACATGTGTTATTATATACTGTAAAAAAATCATTAACTCGAATATTCTTCAGAAAATGTGTGCAGTTTTGCTGAGAATTTCATGACTTCCTTGCAGTGCAAATTCTCCATTAAAAAATTAGTCTTTGATATACAGGGTCAGTACTCAAAAATGTGTTGTCACATAAGTCAGAAGTGGGTGCTATCTTTTGTCAATTATATATAGAAAAAAAGATGAGATGTCGATTTCAGTTGAGAAATTTAATGTATCTTATATTCTAAATGTGAATATCAATGGCGGTAAGGAAATAATTTCGCCGTAAGAAACAATAAATGTTATAAAACAAACGCATTCAATTTACTGACAGTATAATTCCGGTTTAAACGCCCCCCGCCCCCTTTACGTTTGCACATAAATTGTTCTGCACTAGACTATTGTAATCGAAAGTATAGCCAAATTTCATTAAAGGATTTATAAATTAGACTTTTATGAATAGCTCTAGAAAGGGTGCTTTCTCGAAAAAGTACAATTACTACATAGAGCGCTTTAAAAAGGACTTAGTTATAACGATTTATTTTCTACCATTGACTATGTTTTTAACAATTTTGGAAACCCCTAAAATTTAATCTTGTCAAATTAATTCAAGGAGTTAACGAAGCGCTGTCGAGATTTTTTGATATCTTTTTAAGTTGAGGAGTTTAGAAAAGTCGGTATAATTAGTTTATATTTGACCTTAATTTCATGAAAGGGTAGTTGGATATTCAAGCTGTAGTTACGACATTTCGGTCGTCCACCAACAATTTCGCGTTCGTTGTTGTTGAAAGTTACTGACGATAAATTTTGCAAAATACCCGTTTAATATCTAGACCGAACTTCTCGTCGGAAGTAAGTGGGCGTGGCCAGAGATATGCCAATTTTCCGTTCGAATTAATCCCTTTGCGACATGTTCAAATTTGAGACAAACATGCTTCGAACGCAAAGATTGAACGGAATGTCAATATAAAAATTGTGGAATGATAAAGTCTTCAGCGAGTTGAAGCAATTACTATAACCCATTCCCACACAATGACGCTTTTGGACGCCCCTCAAGAAAAACAACTGGGAAAACATTAAGTAAAATGAAGAAATTTCTTGTTACAAGCAATTTCTCCATTTTACATAATGTTTTCTACCAAGAAGGTTGAAAAAATCTAGAATTTCATGAACTTTAAATAGACACCTGCAACTCCTTTCAATATGGTCAAGTCTAAAATCTTATTGTCTGGTAATAGGTTAAAGCAATTAGACGGGATAAGTTAATTCTTAAGTTCTAAGAGTGCTTCTGTCTGTCTTTTCAATTAAAATGTCAAATCAAGGCTCTTACATTGAGAGATGAAGAGAAAAAATGTCAGCTCTATTTTTGGAGCTTTTAGTCTTTGAGTACTAGCATATGAACAATCTAACAAACTACGATAGCCCCATTACATATATCACTGTTTTATTTCCACTTGCTGTCTTTATCGAATACGGTGGAAATGGAATAACTAAAGTAACTAGTATTATAATATTGCATAAAATTGAAAACAATATTGTCGTCTATGAAGCATTATTGTCACCTCTGATAACTGTATTATTTTCGTCTTCAAAGCATTATTGTCATCTCTGATATCTAATTTTATATTAGGGGTTTCGAGTCATCGATACATGTATCTGCTTCAGGTCTAAGCGCATTAGACACTTTGGCTACGTAGCTTTTGAATCATCTGTTTCAAAGACAAATATTTCATATATTTATAGTACAAAGTACTTTATCTGGTTAAACACGAATTTCCTCGAGAGTAGAGGGTGTTTACTTTATATTAATGAAAAAGCTTGGCATTTTCAAAATGTCAAATGGTAATATATATTTTATGTATGGGTAGTTGATATAAAGATGCATACATAGGGCGTTATTGTTGTACTGAGAAACTGCATTTGACGTTGACAACGCGCAGAAGATCACAGAAATAAAGAAAACTTACACAAAGACAAAGAAAGTAAAAAAAGAGAAAAAAAATCAAAAATTTCATACACTTTAAATTGACGTCTGCAAGTACTTTCAATTTGGACCAGTCTAAAAAATTTGCCGTCTGGTTATGGGTTAACCTGTGCAACGGAGTCACATAGTCAACTTCTCTATCTGCATCATGTTTGTCTGTAGGATCTTTTGCATGTGTTGAACTTAAACCGAATACATCATATTCCCCTCAAACGAAGTTTCTGGAATATGTCGCATTTACTCTGTTTTTATGACCCCGCATCGATAGATCGGGGGCATATTGTTTTACCGATGTCCGTCTGTCTGTCTGTCCGTCTGTCTGTCTGTCTGCAAAAGTTAACCTGCCAATTTTCCTATAACTTCATCCCTAATTAAGTTACAATGCTAATATTTGGTATGTAGATAGGTCTCAACAAGGCGCAACTGGGGAAGGTCATTTCATCAAGGTCAAGATCAAAATTTAACCCTTTTCCCTAAAACGTTACTCAAAAACTTAACCTGCCAACTAAACATGTTCCTATAACTTCATCCCTAATTAAGTCACAATGCTAATATATGTGAATTAATCTTAACAAGGCGCACCTTGGGAAGGTAATTTCTTCAAGGTCAAGGTCAAAATATAACCCTTTTCCTAAAACGTTACTCCAAAACTTAAACTGCCAAACATGTTCCTATTACTTCATCCCTAATTAAGTTACAATGCTAATATTTAGTAAGTAGATAGGTCTCAAGAAGGCGCAACTGGGGAAGGTCATTTCATCAAGGTCAAGATCAAAATTTAACCTTTTTTCCTAAAACAAAGAAAAAAAAAAACCATAAAAATCAACCGTTTCTAAAGAATTCCTGTTTTGGGGGCATGGTGGTTTTTTTTTTTTTTTATTATTTTCCCGTCAGAATATTGACCGGGGATCTCTTATGAGCTTTTGTATGCGATTTTATAAAACTTTGCAGGATGATAACGGACATTATGTAGGGATGCAAAAGGATTTTTAACAAAGAAATGATTCCACCATGAAAGTACGGGCCAGGCCCAGAATTCAGACAGTGTTGGATAGAATTTCCCGAAATAAGATAGAAGAAGAAGAACTTTTTTTTACTTAAACTACAAAAGTTTTTCGTTGTACAGAAAAAGATATTAACAATATGATCGATTTGTCACGCCCTCACAGATAACGCTCTCGTACAGTTGTGTATTTGTGTATGTGTTTGTGTGTGTGTGTGTGTGTATGCGTGTGTGTGCTCGTGTGGAAACAGTCCATATATAATGTATCATTGATTTAGATTAAGTTATCAATTGATATTCTTTTATAATTAAACGTTTTTATTATCGAGGAAAGAAGTGCTGAGTTAATAATCTATTTCATTTTTTTGCGAATTAGAAGCATTATTTATGTATAGGTACATCTAAAGCTTGTAATTATTCTCTGTATTTCTTAACGATGTTCTACTGGCAAAGGCTTCCCGTAAAAAGTAACATAAATTTAGCAGCAATTTCTTGTCTGTGCTCTGGAGTAGAATAGTAAATTTAAGCATATTGGGTCTCGAATAGTAAATTTTTTTATGATTTTATCTTACATATATTGGTAAATTTATTGCATATTAAAACAAAATGAAATTCATCCTCTACTTCCTCATAAGGATGATATGTTTTTGATCACTTATCAATCCACCTGTCTTTTAATCCGGAATTCATGAACATTGTTCAATATTACTTAACGATCGGTTATAAAACTTGAACCCCAGCGCCTGTGTAGCAAGCGATCAAAATCCTTGAAAGATGTAGAAATTTACGATCAAACTGAGGGAATTCAAATAAAACTAAGGAAAACTTAAGTTGAAACGTTAAATATTATCTGTATGTCACATTTAATTCAAATGTTGATATGCTAATAAGTAAAATTAGCATGAATACTTTTCTAACTTTCAGTTTATTATTCTGGGGACAGGCTCTAAAACAGGTTCTTTGAGATATTCTTAATCAGCTTTAAACAAATTACGCCGAGACTATGGGTAATTATAGCATATAACAGGTTTTCTGTGAAATATGTCTGACACATACGGAGAAAAACAAAGAATTTTTTTAGACCCGTCATAAGAAACTGGGGGTCATGTAATATGATACTATATTTGAAAAGATATTAGACGCTCAGGATTCAATTAGAGATAGTATTATAAGCAAAGAATTTTGAACCAAGTCAGCTTGCTAGAACCGTTCAGTTCGATTTTTGTTCCACTTCCTTGACGGTTGCTTCTCAAGTTATGTAAATGATTTCAAGATTTTTTATATCATATTGAAAGAACACAATTTACTTATATAATTACATGGCTGTAAAAATAAAACAGATTTTTTTCTAATAATACGCTTTGCTGTAAATTTAGGGTAGTTTTTAAAATATAATGAAAGATAAAGTTTTCTAGGTTTGTACATACCCTCATACAATATGTAACTAGAAGTCTTAAACATATTCCTAATCCTGTTGGAATCGAATAGTCAAGCAGAATTTTATCATAGCTTTCAGGCAGTCGTAAAATTAGGTTAAGAATAACTATCAGAGTTCAATGATTGTCATATCAATGATAGTCATATCAATGATAGCCATATCAATGATAGCCATATCAATGATAGCCATACCAATGATAGCCATATCAATGATAGCCATATCAATGATAGCCATATCAATGATAGCCATATCAATGATAGCCATATCAATGATAGCCATATCAATGATAGCCATACCAATGACTGCCATATCAATGATAGCCATATCAATGATAGCCATGTCAATGATATCCATATTTCCAAAAGATCGTTCATTGTTTATTTGACACTTTCCCTACATAATAGTGCTTTTTGTTGCACCTATTGAAAAAAAGTTTTGAAAACATTTCGAAAAATGAAGAATCTGCTTGTTAAATCTTTTTCTTCTTTATTCACAATGATTTTTTACCACAACAGAACTATAAATTTACGCCTGCAAGTTCTTTTAACTCTTTCCTGTTCAATCCCTGGTTTTTACGTCTCAGTAATTTCATAATTGAGAAAACTTTGTAGAAAAAGAAGAAATTGCTTGTAACAAGCAATTTCTTCTTTTTCCACAATGTTTTCCACCCTATTGAATGGTTATTTCTCAAATGAAATCAACTTTGAATTTTCGTCTGCAAAATCTTTGAAATTGGACAGATCTAAAATTTTGCCGAATAGGAAAGGGTTAAGTTTAAATCAGTCTAGGTTGTGTCGTCTGGTAATGGGATAAAATAGCGTCGTATTTTCTTACTTAGTAACTTGTTGCAGACAGGATAAGTGAACATTTAAATTAACTCATTACCAAACGACTAAGATTTTGGCTGGCACTGATTACAGGATTATTCAATTTAGAATTTAAGTTAATAGATTTTTTTCTTTTATTGGATAGGAAACCTTGTGGAAAATGAAGACATGGCTTGTTTTCCTTAATGCTCTCTCCCAAACCTTTTCCTTGAGAGGCATTGAAAAGCGGGTTTGTGTTGGAATTGGTTAAATCAGGGGACAATGGAAATACGCGTGAAGCATGGGTAAAATCGTCTAAATGGTTTTGAAATTAATTTTTAATGTTTTCAAGGTTTTAAGTAGACTTTTATTAAACCACTTAACCCATCTCCTGACATTCTCTCCTTTTTATGCCCCTAAAGAAAAAAGCTTTCGAAGACATTATGGAGAATGAAGAAATTGCTTGTACCAAGCAATTCTTTCAATATACAATGTTTTATATAAAAAGATGATCACATTTAAACTCCATCAATTTGAAATTGTCGTCTGCAGCTTCTTTCAATTTGGACCAGTCTAAAATTTTTCTGTATGGGTATGGTTTTATTGTCCAGTTACTAACTTATTAAATTTTCACAGATCGTTTATAAACAGAGAAAGTGGTAAATCTTAGGCATCAAAACGTCGAGCTTACAATACACAAAAATCTCGTTAGATTAAAACCTAGGATGTTGTTTTTGTCACATGTCCCATGTGGATGCCAGTCCGATGATGTATTGAAATACATTCTTGTGTTTTCTTGAAAAGAAAATTTAATTTTCTGTAACATGACAGAATGTCTGCGGCGATATACACTGTAAGACAAAATATTGCTCCATAAACAAACCTAGACGTGGAACAGTCGTCTGTGAATGAAACACCAACATACGACCTGTTCATTTACCTTAGAAAGTTTTTGAATGAAAACTTATAGTAGCGAGATGGAACGAACCGATTTTTTGAGATTTTGTTCTATGCAAACATTATATTAAATTTGGCGTCTTCATCCAGTATCAAAGGACATTATAGCAAAGTAATCTAAGAGAGAAAAACGAATGTAAGATATGTAAGATATAGATGTAAGGTATCAAAGAACTGTATTATCTGTCTTCTGTGTCTTTGTAATTCGCGAAAACAATGTTTAACTTTCAGGTCCTAAATCGTTTACCATGGCGATATTCAATGATTCAATGATCCGGCGTCCGTCTGTCCGTCCGTAAACAATTATTAAAAAATCTTCTCCTCCTAAACCATAAGGCCTATAGAGCTTTGATATTTGGTACATATCCTCACCTATTGACCCTCTACCAAAATACTTCAAAGAATTACTGTACTTTCAAAATTAAGCCTTTTCTGTGCGATTCCTGATTTTACAAAGGAAATCTTAAAAAATCTTCTCCTCCTAAACCATAAGGCCGAGAGCTTTGATATTTAGTACAAATCATCACCTATTGACCCTCTACCAAAATACTTCAAAAATTAATCGTACTCTGAAAATTAGCCCTTTTATGTGCGATCCCTGATTTCACAAAGGAATAAAGAAGGAAATCTTTAAAAATCTTCTCGTCCCAAACAATAAGACCAAGAGCTTTGATATTTGGTACATATCATCACCTATTGACCCTCTACTAAAATACTTCAAAGAATTATCATACTCTGAAAATTAGCCCTTTTCTGTGCGATCCCTGATTTCACAAAGGAATAAAGAAGGAAATCTTTTAAAATTTTCTTCTCCCAAACCATAAGGACTCTTGCCTTTATATTTTGTATGTATCATCACCTAGATGCTCTACCAAAATACTTCAAGGAATTACTGTATTCTGAAAATTGGCCCTTTTTTGTGCGATCCCTGATTTTACAAGGGAATAAAGAAGGAAATCTTTAAGAATTTTCTTTTCCAAAACCATAAGGCCTAGAGCTTTTATGTTTGGTATGTATCATCACCTGTTGACCCTCTACCAAAATACTTCAAAGAATTACCGTTTTCTGAAAATTAGCCCTTTTTTGTGCGATCCCTGATTTTACAAAGGAATAAAGAAAGAAATATTTTAAAGTATTCTTCTTCCAAACCATAAGGCCTAGAGCTTTGATATTTGGTACATATCATCAGCCATTGACCCTCTACCAAAATACTTCAAAGAATAACTGTATTCTGAAAATTAGCCCTTTTCTGTGCGATCCCTAATTTTAGTTAGGAATAAATAATTATATCTTAGAAAACCATTAGGCCTAGAGCTTTTATACTTGATATGTATTGATATCTATACTTCAAAAAATTACCATATTCAGGAAATTAGTGTTATATGGTGGGATCATCAATATACCTAGGATTAAAAGTGAAATCCTTAAACATCTTCTCCAAAATAATTACACAGAGGGCTTTGCTATTTTGTTTATATCATAAAGCCATGAACCATCATACTCAGGGGAGCGATTTAGGACCATCATGGTCCTCTTGTTTATCACATGCAACTATTAAACCATTACTTTTGCAATATAACCCGTTTGTTATCTTAGTCTAACAACCTATTGAGGGTCGGTGGGCTGGCCCAGAGATCAGTCAATTACTTAACCCTTTCCTGTTAATTTTAGACCTGTCCAAAATCAAAGGTTTTGTAGACGAAATTTAAATTTTGGTCTTACTTGAAAATAACCTCTCTGGAAGGTAGAAAATATTGTGGAAACAGAAGAAATTACTTGTTACAAGCCAATTCTTTTTTTTATTACGTTTTCCTATTTGAAATTCACAGGGACTTAAAAAACAGGGATTAAACAGGAAAAGATAACGTTATTTACTCTATGTTCTGTCGTCGTAGTTTCAAGTATATCTAAATAGATCATCGATATAAGAATCACCAGAGATCACCTAGCTATCGAGATCGAATAGGTTTAATGTTTTGCGTCCTAATAAAACTGAAGTTTTTAGGACAGGGGAGGTTAGCATTAGAGATGCCCGACCGTCCATGAACGATAACATATCCAGAAAGAATATATAAATAACAGCTAAATATTACGTGAACAATGTTTTATTATATACATATAAATGATATGAATTAAAATCTGGCTATCTAATACAACTCGATAGAAAAACAAACAAACAAACAAACAACAACAACAACAACAAAAAAAAACCCAATCCATATTCGGCGTGTACCAAAAAACCGTATTCGTCGAGTACCGTTTAACACGGACTACTTTTTTGTGTATTGACGTTCGGTTTTTTTCGGAAAGTTGGCTATTTCTTAATCATTTAAGAGAATTTCCTAAATGTCCTAAAAGGTATATTATAAAAGGAATATTATAACAGTGTGTTTTTATATTTGTCTTTATCGTGTTCTCGAATCGTGTGAAGTTACTTTTTATTAGATTCGACCTTCAGTCTCATCCAATAAAAAATACCTACACACGATTCTCGAACACGATGACAATAAATAGAAAAAGACACTTTTGTAATATTCCCTATTTATTAAACCCATTACCGCACGACTAAATTTTACACTAGTCCAAATTCAAATAAGTTGAAGAAGACAATTTTATGTTGATGCAGTCTTAAAACTTTTATCCTTTTTGTTGGAAAACTTTGTTGATAATGAAGAAATTGCTTGTTACAAGCAATTTCTTCATTTTCTACATTGTTTTCAAAAGCTTTATTCTTGAGGGGCATAAAAGGGGGAATTGTGTTGGAATGTGTTAAAGCGAACCTTAGAAAGGAAAAACTTGCTCTCTTTTATAAGATCTAATGGCTTGAAACAAGATGTAAGATAATATCCCATCCCGGACATTTCGGACGATGTACTACTTCATATTTCGACAAATCTTCCCACATGAGTATGCTAAAAGTTGTACCAAAAAAATCAATTGAATGTCATAATTAGAAGCCATTTATTAGTTCCCTAATAAGAGATCATTTTAAAGGCTGTGATCATCTAATGATATATGATTTATGTATGATTAATAATTTGTTATCTAGTCTAAATGACGTTATTTTATGACGTTGGAGAATGCTCTTATGACGTCAGAATAATGCAACGCCCTAAAAATATTTGGAAATAGTTGTGGAAAGTAAAGAAATGGCTTGATACAAACAATTTAGTTTTTATCTATAATGTTTTCTAATCCAAATTGCAGATTTTAAAAAATTCAACATCTAAAAATTGTCGCCTGTAAAAGTTTTCTTTTCTTTTCATAAATTAGACTAGTTTAGAGTTGTGTCATCTGGTAACGGTTTGAAGTACAGAAACAGTTATACACCATGTTGGCAATTTTTTTCTCTTCATTTTTGTGAATCAGAAATCAGAAAGATAGTTTATTCTAAATTAATATCATTCATCATGCAAGTTTTATATAAGTTATTAGGTTCGATCCCCGACGGTGGCACTCATCCTTTCCGACTATTTATCTCTCACCAATGGGTCGATAATCGTAGACCTATGTGGGATAGCAGCTGGGGGCTAGAAAGGGATATGATGGCGGTACTGGTCTTAGAAATACCAGGAATCCATTGTTAGGTGCTCCAGTCGTCGCGATATAACTGAAAGATTGTTGAAAGCGGCGTAAAACCCCATTCAAACAAACAAACAAATATAAGTTATTAACATTTTGCTTATTTCATGGAAGTCTATTAATTTTGTCATCAGTCTGCAATGCGATTTGAATTGATTGATTGGTTGAATAGGTGTGTCATGAGGAACGAATACTCTATATTGCTTTAAAAATTTAAGTGTTCTACTTGTCTAAACGGGTTTCCCTTATGTGTTATTTTGAATAATCTAAAATTATCAACTAAGATTACAAAAATCTGCGTATTGAGATAGAAATTGACCAACCGCAGCTGTCAATCAAGGAATCAACCGACCAATTTAATAAAATCAATCAACCCGGAATTTAACTTTGAACTCCGACATTGGCCGTCACTTTTGTTGGTTTGGCGACTTAAACGTCGTGACTACAGCTTATTCAAGCTGTAGTTACGACGTTTAGGTCGCCAACCATAAACCACATCATTATTTTGTTACATGCTTCGGGCTAGAAATATTGCAAAATAACGCCGTTTAAAATCGAAGCGGGACTTCCTGTTGGAGTCAGTGGGTTTGGCTAAATAGGCGGAGCAAGCGATTGGTTAACTAGTCAGGGGTAAATGATACTATATTTATACAAGTCTCTGTCTCGTACAAGAAAAATCTTTTCCCCGAGGATATCAAGAATCAGCTAATTTAAATCGGTAATTTTACTTTTTGTCTTTGATCGATTGATTATGAACTTCAAAATAGCTTTTGCAGACAATTGCAAATCGATGCAAATCTTATTTTACGACCCCATTCTTAGTAAGCCGAACTCACTTAATGCATTTGTAGACAAGATATACAATAGTTAGATCTTAATATTTACCACTTAAAACTATTTTGAACATCACTTAGCAGGTTTCATCTAGTTCAGAGAAATTCCACTTTTTAGATGTAATTTCAAGTTTGAACGCTTCTTGCAGTCCTATTTACGATAAAATTTTCATGATCGGAACATTTAATATTCTCATTAAAATGGCTAGGGAAATGTTCGTTACCCCATGTGTTTAGTTCGACGCCGTTTTGGTGATTCTGCAACTTGTGAGCAAATGTTAGCCTTTCATTTTTTAATTTAAGATCCTTAATTTTACGTAAGAACACGGCTTAATAAAACATTTAAACATACATGGAATATCGTTATCAATATTTAGACACAGGGAGTGCAACAAGTGTACCGATAAACTGATCGGCGTTGATTTGCAAAATTTATGGTCAGTAACAAGTAACGCACACATAATTTGGTTCGTTGGTGACGTAAACGTCCTTGCTAATGCTGCAATTACGACGCTCAACTCGCCAACCTAACAAACTGCGGGCCACGATTGGAGCTCAAAGCTCTCTTCTGCTCGAACAAAAGATCTATTGGTCTATCGACTTCTTGATTGGCAGCAGCAATCCATCAGTTATGGCTCAACAGTATAAACCCTTCATTGCTTGTTTAAAAAAATAATTAACCCATTCCCACTCAATCCCTCCTTTTTACGCCCCTCAATGAAAAGGCTTTAGAAAACATTGTGGAAAATGAAGAAATTGCTTGGATCAAGCAATTTCTTCATTATCCACAATGTTTTCTATCCAAAAAGACGAAAAAAATTAAAATTCAATCAACTTGAAATTGTCGTCTGCAGCTCCTTTCAATTTGGACCAGTCTAAAATTCCACTGTGTTGGAATGGGTTAAGACTTTCCCAAATTCAAAACGGTCGCAGACGACATTAAAAAGTAGGTACAACTCTAAAAGTACCCACCCTTTATTGTGATCTTTTTCCACAATTTTTCTCAAGTATAATACTACAGGGATGTAGATATAACGGAATATACGGGAGAGGGTTAAATTTTGGAGTTAAAATAATGTTACTAAGTAAATAACCATCTTAGTTGTAAGTAAATGTCTTGCCGAGCAATTTTTTCGATAATATATCTCATCTGTTTCCTTGAGAAAAGAAGAAAGCACGCGAGTAGATCATAACGATTGTTTTTCTCAGGACAAGTTCTTCTTGATGGACAAATCGTTCTTGATAACATTTCCTTCTTACTTCACTTCGGTCATTAACCAAATAAAATCCATCGGAACTGAGTTCCGTAATAAAATGGTTGTATTTAACAAGTCTTCTGGTTGATTTCTTTTGTTTGGGTTGCACCATACTCGCGGAATTGACAAATCGTTGCCCCGCCCACTTACTGCCTTAACTACGCCCACTGACTCCAACAGGAAGTCCCGCTTTGATTTTAAACGGCGTTATTTTGCAAAATTTATGACCAGTAGTACAAAAAAGTAGAAGAGTTGATCGTAACTACAGCTTGAATATCCTGTAGTTACGACTTTTAAATCGCGAAACCAACAAACAAGGTTAACAAAAATGGCGGCCGATGTTGGAGTTCAATTAGATTTATACATCTGCTGATAGGCTAAGGATCGGACACGTTTAATGAGCTGTTTTATTTTAACAAACTAAGCGGAACAAAATATCTTCTACTAATTGATGAATAAGTATCATCAGAGCCATGATCATTTGTATTTTGAGATAGTTTTCTCCTTTAATGAACAGACTAATTATTCATCACTCTGTATGAAACCGCCACGCAAGGATCAAAACATTTTCATGCAGTTAAGTCAACGAACTCTTTCATGCACGAAAATATAATGTCCCATTCTCATTTTTTCATTTAGATGTATTCATTGTCAATCAATCGGCTTTTACAAAGCTTGCAAAACAGAACTAAGATTAAGCTATTACATAAAAAATCGATTAACCTATTCCCACTCATTGAACTTTTGGCACGCCCCTCAATATCAAAACCTTGTAAAAGATTGTGGAAAATGAAGAAATTGTTTGTTACAAGCAATATCTTCATTTCCACAATATTTCCTACCTCAAAAGACAAATATTTTAAAGAATTTATCAATTGAATATTGTCGTTTGCAATTTCTTTGAATTCGGATTGGTCTTAAATCATGTGGGGAAAGGGTTAATTTGAATGCTCTTTTGACAAGATATTTGAACGCTTACAGATTCGGCTGTTAATGCTCAATAAGAATGTTGGTAAGATCGTGACTGTCAACAAAAGTTGAAGCTGTCTCATTGTTTAACTTAACAACACGACAAAAGTGACTCTGGTCCGAAATGAAAGATGATGCAGACGATAATTTCAAGTTAAGGAGAAAACATAATGGGATATGATTTTTTTGTCATCAGCAATTTCATTATTTTCCCCAAAGTTTCGCAAGTTTTGTTTTTGTATTTTGTTGGATTGTATAAGAAAGGGGTTAGGTCAGTAAATGTTAGCACCTTTCGTTTTATACATCGTTATATACTGTCAAATTATTCTGCAGTCTTAAATAAGATCATTTTGGACGAGTGTGTTACAGTTTGGACTGAACATTTTCTGACATCACTACGATGAGGCGCCTTTTAGAAATTAGGCTGTGTTTTACGGAGCAGCACAATAAGTGGATAAAACCTTAATTGGGGTCTAAAGTAGAATTGATTGGTTATCCAGGGAAACTTATGTAACGCCATATCTGTCCGATATTATGAGCAATAATGTTGAGATTCCTAATATTTGTCTTGTTATGTATAAAGGAAATGTTACCATATTCAAATACCTTGCTGACTTGTCAATATTCTGCATTATCATATCTAATGGTAATGTTTTAAGAAATGAAGAGTATATTTTTTGATTTCATGGAGGTATGAACCGAAAAACCTAATCACACTGTATGAATACGCGAAGCGGATTCATACATTGTGTGATTAGGTTTTTCGGTTCATACCTCCATGAAAACAAAAAATATTATCTCTCCATTTCTTATAATTTAATAGCATCGAGCGAAAAATGCAACAACTTAACACATTTTGATACCTTTTTGTAGTGAACTATTTTGTGCGGAAGCATTCAAAATGGCTGCGTACTCAAAATTTTGTTCATGGAGGTATGAATTAAATTTTTCGACCAATCAGATCGCTCGTTTTTGATAGACGAAACTAACAATTAAATTATATTCTATATGGATGAGGTGATGGCTTGCCTGATTACTGCCTAATCATATCCAAGTTTAGTGTATTAGTGTCCGAATGTTGTGTTTGCTGTATAAACATTGTCTTATTACATGTAGCCGCAGTCATAGCGCATTCGGTAGCGCGCCAGACTCCTAATCTTCAATCATGGGATGTCATGGGTTCGATCCCCGGCGGCGGCACATATTCTTTCCGACATTTATCTCTCATCAATGGGCGGATAATCGTGACCCTAAGTGGGATAGCAGCTGGAGGCTAGGTAAGGATGTAGTGGTAGTACTGGTGAGAGAAATATCAGCAATCTATTGTTAGGTGCTCAAGCCGTCGCGATATGACTGAAATACTGTTAAAAGCGGCGTTAAACCCAATTCAATCAATCAATCTTATTACATGTATATCAAACGTTGTGTGATTTTGCCAACATGTGGCGTTGAGCACACGAAGCGTTGCTTTTTTACGTCAAAAGGTATGCTATAAAGATTGTCTTTCCGAATTAATAAGAAGTTCTATTATGTTTGTGGGTATGCTGATCTTATTGTGATTGGCATGCTGATATGTAATATTGACACGTGTACGCTTTGAATTCATATGTCCACAAAGTTTGCTATCATCTTCCAATGTAGTGTTGACGTGTCAAAACTTTGTTTTTGTCAAAAGGTAGTGTTATTTTGCCCAAATACCGTATTGACTTAACTAAACATTGCCTTAATATAGTAGAAGGAAAAGTTGTTATGTCCAAATGCGACGGTGACTGTTGTTCTTTGACCTTATTTGTTAAACGGTAGTTGGATTTTGTCTGCGCGTGATGTAGGCTTTAAAAAGCAGTACCGTATCTTGTCAAAGAGTAATATAATTATGTTCTTTTGGGGAATCATTTATGCAAGTCAATACCACATGTGTAGGTCTGCTTAATGACACAACGAAACAATGTTTAGGTAAGTTAACACCTTATTCAAAGGTATGCTTTATTACATAACGAAAGATGCTTAGGCCAGTTAGCACCACATTTGAAGGTCTTCCTTATGACATAACAAAAAGATGATTAGGTAAGTCAACACCACAATTGGACCTAATAAAGGTGACTCTTGACAAAATGAGACAAAAGTTGAACATGTATACATAATTAATCATAACATTAGACAGTTGTGGCGTACCATGGAAACATGTCTTAATGACGTTACTTTATGACATTAAAAAATCCCACTGTCTTTGTGACGTCAGAACTATCTGATAATTGGTAAGCCCCTCAAGTAAAAACGCGTAGGAAAACTTTGCGGAAAATGAAGAAAATGGTACATTATCCACAATGTTTTCAACCCCCAATAACTGGTTTTAAGAAATATTTCACCTTAAAATTGTCGTCTGCTAATTCTTTCAATTTGGAATATACCGTCTTGTAGGGGACCAATGTACAAAATAGTTGTAGCTTTTTAGCTTTTAAGATATTGACATGTGTGAATTTGTGTGTGTATATTGTCATTTAGGCAGATTTTGTAAGATTTTAAGATATTGATATATTCTTTTAATTTTTGTGAACAATAACAACAACAAAAAAAAAACAAAACAAAGCTTGTTTTTTTCCGTCATTTAGCCATTTTTTTCTGGAGAGCAGGTCAAATAAAACTGTGTTACACATCGATGGTTCAGCGGGAAACCGTTGTAACTGCCTATAAACATATACATCTACATTACCAAATATATACTCTGTACTTATCGCAGTATCACGATTAAACTTTAGTGAAATGAAATAGAAAAAGAAGAAATAATCATTTAGATGTAAATAAAAAGAAATATTAATTTGTATAAAATATTGTTTCCTGAAATAATAATCAAAATAAATGTGTGAATGAAATAGATCAGAGAGTATTACGATTTGGCTGATTTCCCTGGATACCAAACATACACATGGAGAGAGAAATGCATGTCTCACGCTGAATAGGAAATCTATTCGTTATGATAATGAATGTGTCTAATAATGGGTTTATATTTACTAAATTGAAAGATATACAGTATAATAAAATAGAAGAGCTGTTTATTTCAGTGGAGAAATGATATTTATCTAATATTAGGTATGTGGATATCAATGACGGAAAGTAAATAATTTCACATTTTGGAAACTATAAACTGAATAAACAAAACATAGTCATCTTACATGTATTGATACTACGCTACGTTTCCTTTTCATTCCCATATGTTAAAGTTCTCTGTTAGGCTCCTGGAAATCGAAAAAGCGGTTCATTGCAATTACATGATTCACAAATTCAGACATTCTGATCGGCTCTAGAAAATATGCCAATTGCTAATTGACCTGTAAAAACGACTTACTCAAAACGATTTTTTTCTGTATCTGACGCTGTTTTTACTAATTGCTGAAACATCTAACATTTGATCTTGGCTCACAAATTCAACGATATTGACAGTTGTCATAAAAACCAAACTAATTAAAAGAGTAGTCTATAAATAAATTCATTTAGAAATAAATAATTCAACAATACATAAGCTAATGATAATGACATTTGTGACGTTTATTTCTTCTTTTGAGAGAAACTGAAGCTAAGATAACAAGATTGAAGAAAAAGAGAGAAAAAAAGCTAAATACATATATATTGTTTTCAATGAAATGACTAGAATTAACAAGTCCGTTTGGTAAAAACACATTCATGAGCATGTACGTGGCATTTTGATGTCTCTCACACGCCCATAAAGTTAAGAACAAAAGGGGCCTGGCAGCCATATTGTTTAATTAGCATATCACCTCATCTTCTAAAGAAATTGAGGCAGTAGCTTAGTTAAGATGCCTTTCAGACATGTTGGATACGTAGGCTAATCTGAGTCTTTACTCTGCAACCAGATGAATTTGTTGTAAATTGAACGCACAGATTCGTATACGATCGGATACGAAAAAGACGAATGGCGGACCAAAGCTGCCAATCAAAAAGTTGATTGAACAATCTATTAATCAATTTAGACCGGAAGTGAACTTTAAACTCATACATTTATATTAAGCCTTTTTGTTTGTATGGCAACGTCATAACTACTGCATATTATTTTTTTTGTTAAACTTTGCAAAATAACGCTGTTTTATATCAAGGAGGTACTGCGGCGTGAATCAAACATTCGTGCGACATACAGGGTTCGATCGTAATCCATACATGTATGTTAAACATTTTTGTTTGTTTGGCGACTTAAACATCGTAACTACAGCTTATTAAAGCTGTAGTTACGATGTTTAGGTTGCGAACTAACAATTTCATTTCTTGTTCTATTTTACTGACCATAACTTTGCAAAATAAAGCTGTTTAACCTATTTCCCTACAATAACATTTTTACGCCCCTAAGGAACAGAGCTTTGGAAATCGTTATTGATACTGTAGATATTACTCAAGGTTTTTAGACTTTTGATATTCGATTAACTTTAGATTGTCTCTGACAACTTCCTTGAATCGGGACCATTCTAAAATTTTGTCATCTGGTAATGGGCTAACATCTAGGAGGTTTGTGGGCATGACCAGCGATAATTCTATTTTCTGTTCGAATAAAATATTTGTGTGACATACATAATTCGTTTCTTAAGTTTGATTGATTGATTGAATGGGGTTTTGCGCCACTTTTAACAGTATTTCAGTCAAATCGCGACGGCTGGAGCATCTCACAATGGATTCCTTGTATTTCTCACACCAGTACTACCACTACATCCTTTCCTAGACTCCAGCTGCTGTCCCACTTAGGTTTACGATTATCCACCCATTGGTGAGAGACAAATGTCGGAAAGGATATGTGCCGGGGATCGAGACCCATGACATCTTATTATTGAAGATTAGGATTCTGATGCGCTACCGACTGCGCTATGACGGCGGCGTTAAGTTAGAACTGTATGGAATAGTTGAATGATAGAGTCCTCCTCCCACATGTTCTGTTTTGTCTTCCAGGTCTGTCCAATTAAGAAGTGTATTGCCCTAGGATATCTATTGGGTCGATAAAAGCCAATTTATGACATAATGATTAATTTTATCGGGAGGAAACAGTAAATGGGTCAGAGCATAATTTGTAATCAAACGGAACCTATTAAGGCTTATATAGACCGGCAAATATATGCAGTGTTAGAAAAATAACTTCGACTTACGCATTACAACCCAACAAAATTTAAGACTGATCCAATTTGAAAGAAGTTACACACGACGATTCAAAGTTGTTGAACTTTTTGAATCTTTATGATTATTATAAAAAACATTGTGGACAATGAAGAAATTGCTTGTCACAAGCAATTTCTTCATTTTCCGTTTTGTTTTCAAAAGATTTTGTTAAAGGAAGTCAAAAAGCGAGATTTCATGGGACTTGGTTAATGGTTTAACCACTGCCATAAATTGTATCACTTTTATTTTTGGCAATAATCTGTTCAATTTTTCCTGAGTTGTAAAGATCACAGAGAGCCTTAACAGCTACATTAAACCAACCAGACAGGATAAGTTCATGCTTAAGTGCTAGTGTCAGTGTTTCTAATTAAAACGTCAAATAAGAGATTGTCCTTACATCTAGAGATGAAGAGAAAAAAAGTCAGCTCCTTTTGCGATTTTTAAGTGGTATCGACCGTGAATGGCCTCAGTTGAGAATACAAACAAACGAACAAGCTCACAAAGTACGCTAGCCCTGTTACGTTTTTGTCTTGTTTACCTCGTTGTTTTATTTCCGTTTGTCTGCTTCATCGAATACGATGGAAATTCAACTAGTGTTGAAGTATTGTATATATAAATAAAAAAAAAAAAAAAAAAAAAAAAGACAAAAATATTGGACACATTATTGACATCTCTGAAACATTATTGCTACCCCGGCGATTTCAGTTAAGAGATATTCTGATTATTACCACTATTATTTCTGAATAGAGTTTTCAAACAGGAGTTGTAATGATTACCCTCTACAAGATACACTTTAACACCAGAGAGGTAGACAAATTAGATTACAGCTTTTTAAAATCCTTATTTCTCAACGAAACCCTATATTGTGGGTACTCATTTGAATCGTCAGATGAGACGATTCAAATGAGCACCTACAACATAGGGTTGATGCGATTATTGTAAAAGAAATATATCTAAAATCCGAATTACGCCCTTTATCTGTAGCTGTGCTTCATACAATAACATGGTATCTATTGGGTGCGGTCTCTTTCTGTACTATTGCTGGGGCCGTAACGTTGTTAGGAGTGGGTAAGAAAAAAAAGCGTTTAAACAAATTATGAAATATTTCTGAGGCATGAAAATATGGCGTTTCTTTTTCTTAAATACATTGAATATGAAATACTTTAAAAAAAACCCAACCAACCAACCAATAAACAAACAAACAAACAAACCGAACAAACAAACAAACAACTTTCATAAGACAATTCTTTTACGTTATGAACCCTTGTTACATGTATCTCCCTCGGATCTTCGGTTACGCATCTTTATAAATATCAATTTCAAAGAACAAATATTGCACGTATTCATTGTATAAAGTTTAGTCGATCTTGCTCCAGCGACCACGTCTATTAAACAACCACGAACATTAAGCGACCATGATCGAAATCCCCTTTGTAAGATCAAAATATCTATAGAAGTTAACCCATTCCCACACAGCAAAATTTTGGACTGGTCCAAATTGAAAGAAGCTGCAGACGACAATTTCAAGTTGATGGAATTTTGGAATTCTGTAAAAGTATATGTATGTAATCGAACCAATTCTTCATATCCTCCGATAAAAAGTGTATAAAGCTACGACTTTTTGTCGTTCCTTGAGTGGTCGCTTATAACGAGATTAACTGTATTTCATCAGGGTATGTATGAGATCACTCGTAATTGCATGACTTTCCTCGGGAATAGAGGAAACAATGATTTTCATGAAAAAGCTCGATAATTTCAAAATGTCAACTGGCAGTACGTGTATATATATGTATGTGTGTGTGTGTGTGTGTGAGGGGGGTATTGTTAGTACCGAGAAAAGATATGTGACTTCGACAAAGTGGAAAAGATAATAATAATAAACATACACAAACACGCATGTGCACGCACTTCAGTCGAACTTCCGCTAACAAAACTCATATTGGAGGTATAAAGAGTGAATCAAATAAACAAATAGAATTGCCTGTTTTGCATATTATTCCATATACATTTAATCTATTAAGTTTTGATTGATGAGTTCTCCAGAGTGTATGAAATATCATTGACAGCCTGTCAAAATGTTTAACATTATAGTTTAATAAACGCACTGATCCGGTGATTTATTTCAAATTTAAACGATTCTATGTAAAAAATAAAAGAAAAATTGGTATTAAGAAGAGCACTATATTTTAGACAACATAGTATAGTATGGTTATGTTTAATGTTGGCTATATGTCACCCACAAACTATGCATATTGCCCCTGTCTAGCCGAACAAAAATGATTTTATTTCGTCGATGCGCGAGTGAAATGTCGTAACTACAGCTTAAATATAGCTGTAGTAACGACATTTTGCTCGTGCACAGATGATCTGTCATGGTCGAATCGACACTGTCAATAAAAATCCGTCTGATCATTATTATGTACAATGTATATTGGGGTTCGCCGTGTCTATTTTAAGAACCGAACTGTTTGATTGAGAAGAATTCTAAAGAATAATAAGGAATATTCTAGAGTCTTGTTAATCAGAAATCATGTAATCATGGAACATTTTGGAAATCTTAAAGCATTCTGCAAAATTGTCAAACTAAATTGGAATTATTGTACTTGTGCTTTATTCTAAAGTTGGATTAAATCAATTTTAGTCTAGGGAGTAAAATTAAGAGTTTAAATAGGAATGAACATATAACATTTAACATATAAAGTACTATACTTTTTAATTTTGTAATAAATTGTAATTTATTATTGGATATATTTGTTAATATTTTTGTACTTGTAAAGTTTATTGCTTGCTCCTTTTTCTAGTTTCACTTATTCTGTTACACCATCTAACATTTCTTTTAGAGAGAAAGTGCAACAATGACTTCCCATTTATTAGTGAAAAATACATTTTGTAGGCGACATAACTAGAGACTTTTGCTAACCTTTCCGACAGTTCAATATACCTGATCGTGCATTAAAAATGTAATCTAACATCATTTAATATCTCAGTGAACTACTTATTCGGATGTACGTGAGGTAGAACAGCTGTCAGTCATTTGTCACTGTAAAAAATTATATCCCGTTATGTCGACTTCACTCGAATATAATTTTTATGTTCGAGCGAAACGCTGGACCGACCTCGCGGTCCTGATGCTCTCATCTCAAAATGGGCCCTTGTTATTTTAGAAATTTGAGTTGTCATTGAAAAGAATGTTTATCATACCACATAAGAATGATCACGTCATTTCAAAGATCAATTATATTTTTGATGTGAGCCTGTACAAAGAATTGACATCGCCACCTTCTCTGTCTACACCGTGTTTGTCTGCAGGATCTCTTGCAAGTGATCCATGTAAACCAAGAAACAATCATGTTCCCAATCAAACGAAGAATCGGGAATATGATGCTTTTACTTCGTGTCTTCTTTTAACTTTTTACTTTTCGTTTTGAAGAATATTATCTCGGGATTTCCCTTGAGCTCAAAAATACGATCTTATTGTAAAACTTAAGAGGACGATAAGTTCATTAACTGGATGTGCAGGAGGATCTCGGAAGCAAAGAAATAGTCGTTATGAAAGGGTTATCGGTCAGTCTTATAGATTTCAATTTTGTAATAGATTAATCGCGGCCGTCAATAAAAGAATTAATCGATAAAAAAAATCATCTATTTAAACCAGAAGTGAATTTTTACTTCCAATATTCACTGACGTTTTTGTGAAGAACGTTTGTTGGTTTGCCGACTTAAACGTCGTAAAAACTACAGCTTGTTCAAGCTGTAATTACGAAATTAAGGTCGCCAAACGGTGATTTTCTTTTTTGTTACATGTTACTAGCAATAAAGTATTCAAAAATAGCTCCGTATCTAAGTGTAACTATGTATCAGTGGCAGTGGGCAGTACCAGCTATCCAACTATCACATATATGCCAAAAAATGACCCTTGTAAGCCCGATTAGCTTATGATCACCCTTCGAGCCCTTAACTAACGAAACTAATTGTCTTTCGGATAAGACGTTAATTCGAGGCCCCGTGTGACGATGCTAGCCAACGAGAACAAAGCGGGCTCTCGGCAGTTTCGTCTTGTACCCTTGCATTATCCCTCGTAACAACTGAAAGTCTTCTGGAGCGGCGCTCATATGGGCACGTGCTACGGTAAAGACGATAGATAAACGGAAATGGGCCCGTAAAATGGGGATGTCTTCAAGAAATTATTCCCATCTTACAGAAATATGAAATTTCTGTATATATGCCTTAATAGTGGCAATTTACAGACTCATTCTTATTCTATATATTTCATGGAATACTATGTCTTGCGATAGCAATACATTTTGTTTTGCTTTAGCTGCGGAGGAATATTTTAATATTCCGCGAGACCGAATGTATGAATATTTTCCTTCGCAGCGAGAAGCAAATACAAGATGTTGTATCACTAACGTAACTTAATTATATGTCTACATCTACTATTAAACAAAATCGATTAAAACTATATACATAAAAAAATCCGTATTTCCGCTAGTGTATGCCTCTTTCATTACATTTATTAGCATTATGAGGTCATATACAAAAAGAGAATGACGTCATCTTAGACTACCTTATATGGAACCACTTTTAGGCAGGATGAACGGTTGGAATACATGTATCTATAAAATTGAAGCACTCGACAGTCTACAAAAATTAGTCTCTTTGCCCGAAGCTTGTCTTTACTTTTCGGAACATTTTGAAAGAAATGAATTTTTCTCACACAAAATAAAGACCCATGGTTTTCAATCAACTGAACAGAATATGGAGTAGAAATTATTGAATCTAGTGTAGACAAGTACAGGCGTACATAGATGGTCTCTTTAAGAGCCCTGTCACACTACACGGCGATTGCACCGCGATTGCACGGCGCTCTAGCATTTTTCAGAGCGCCGTGGGATCGCCGGAAAACATCAATAATTTTCGGGAAAATAGAGATACACGGCGTTTCTACGGCTCTCCTACGGCGTTCTTTCGACGATTCTACGGCGATGTATCGCGTTCCTACGGCGATTGACTGCACTTCTATAGCGCTTCTACCGCGCTCATGGAGACGTCACGGCGCGTGCACTAGGCTCTCACGACGATTGCACTGCGCTGCCGTTGCGCTTGAGACACTGTAGGAGCGCAGTAGAGACGCGAAGAGCGTGGTATAGTCGCCGTGCAAGAGCCATTGCCTTCCATGGCGCTCTGACTACGCTTACATCGCGGTGTCGCGGTGCTCTTATGGCGCTGTAGGATACCTCGTGGCGCGGCTAAGGCGACCGCACGACGATCCTACTGCGCACTTACCACACACCGCTCCCAAGGCGATTGTTTTGTGCATGTTCAAAGTGCGCGCCGTTCCTCGCCGCTCTACGCGACTGCACGGCGCTCCCACTGCCCTCCCGCAGCGATCATGGCGATGTCACGACGTCCTCACAGCGCTCTGGAAATTTTCGGATCGCCGTGGGAGCGGCGTGGGATCGCCACCCTAGTGTGACAGGGGTTTAAGAAAAAAAGCAGATTAAAGAGTGTCTTTACTCATTGCCAGACAGCAAAATTTTTAATCTGGTCCAAATTCAAAGGTGTTGCAGACGACGATTGAATATTTAATGAAATTTTAGATTTTTTCGACTGTCTGGATAGGAAAAATAATGAGAAATGAAGAAATTGCTTGTTACAAGCAATATCTTCATTTTACACTATATTTTCCCAATTTTTTTTCTTTGGGGGGGGGGCGTCAAAAAGCGTCACTGTGTGGGAATGGATTCCAGTCTAAAACAGAATGTCGGTAAACGAAAAGCAGCTCTTGTTCCAGAATGCTTTAACAAAATAAAAGAATTTCAGACCTCTTTTCCGAAAATTAGTATGGGATATTTTCTTTGTTTAACAAATTGAATTCTTCGTTATTGTGACAGTGGAAGAAATGCAGGCGCCTCCATTTTCTGTTATGATGATACAAAACATGCAACATAAACAAAGAAAGTTAGGACCCGGAAAAAAGCATTAGGAATCGGCGATACATATTGAGCATTTAGTGCGTAACAGTCTTGTCGGTATGATGTTGTAATTTGCGGACCACGGCTGTCAATCAAAGAATAAGCCGACCATTCAAAAAATTAATTTAGACCTAAAGTTGACATTCAACTTCAATAAACTACCAACATTTATGAGATGCATTTTTAGTTGAATTGGCGACATAGACTTCGTAACTACAGGTTAAACAAGCTGTAGTTACGAAGTTCAGGTCGCCAACCATTTTACTTTTTTGATGCATGTTACATGTTTCTGACCATGAATTTCGAAAATTGAGTAGTTTAATATCTAAGTGGAATTGGTTTCTTTAGTTCAGTTGTTCAAGTACTCTAAGTGCTACGGCAAAATGGTGTGGCTTGGTTACCTAATTATCGCAATTACTGGTAGGAGAGAACTTGAAAGAATGACACGTTTCAGTCTATTTGTGTTTTATGTAAATGGTCGTGATTGTCACTCACGAATCTATTATTGACGACAGTATGGCTTCTGCTTCACTTAAATAACCGTAAAGCTCATAATGTGACGCTTACACGTATAATGGAAGATACAAGACGGTATTTCGTTATTCGTCCCGGGAGTAAACCAATCCATTGGCATATTGAACAATATTGCTAGCGTAAGCAATCTGAGGCTAAAGTTATTATGCTAAAAATTCAAACCCATGCAGAGTTTAATGTGAAAACATAATGTAAAAACATCTACCGCAATCAATGTGATCTTCTGTCGCATGAAAAGTAGATCGTATCTGACCAAAAATTAATACGCCCGATTGAGGCGAGAAGGGCGAAGGCGAGATATGACTCATTGAAAGCTGTCGGCTTGATGTACAGTACTTTCGTGTGAGTGTTCTGAATTTGACAAAATTATCAAAACTTGACGAGTGAATGGAAAGAAAGAAAGGAGATATATAATATATTGGAAATAATTAAACATATATAATCATATCATATTGTTAAGAAAAAATAAGGTGTTTGTTTCATACCAAAATAATATTACTTATTCTAGAGTTACAATGTTAAAACGGTCCGGTTAGACAAAGTTGCTGATATAAAGCTGATAAGCGAAGCTGTCGGTTTTACGTACGATTGGAATGTTTTGTTTAACAAATTAATTGGCCATTCATAGGATCATATTCGCACTGTCTGAAAACAGTTTGTTTGTGCTCGGACTTTGTGTCTATATATTTTTACCTCCGAATTCTACCCAAAGGATGCAACCTCTACATACCGCTTTTGAGAAGTGTACATAATCATGTTAACCTGGTAAACGACCGCCGCCCTCTCTCGCTCTCTTTATCTAGAGATTATAAAGCGCATATTTACATAACGAAATTGGTCTGTGAGGTAGAATACTCACATCGCACGCAAGAGCCTCCTAGTTCGAACCTGGCTATACGCTCCATTCCCCCATCTCTCTCATTCTCTAGCTCTCTCTCGCTAGCTCAACTGGCTGATAGCCAACGAGCTTTTGTCATGATGTTGTGTCCGTCGTCCGTCCGTCCGTCAACTTTTAGTTTAGAAATCTTCTTCTCAGAAAGTACTGAACATAATTCAACCAAACTCAACCAAAATTCACAGGAAGGATCCTTGGGTGACCTTTATCAGATCTCTTCAAAGCATTTTGATCGGGTGAAAAATATGTAACCATATATACAGGTAAATATATCGTTACAATACCTCAACGGGATGAAAATTATTGCGGGCAGGTTGTGTCCCCTAGCGCACAAATTGGCAGATCTGCGCACAATCGACAGTAGATTTGGGTAGAAAGTGGCACCTCTGATAATCCGACCATCAAACTTTTTCTGTCCAGATTATATATCTCCTGTATACATATGTCAGGCTTTCAGCGCTTTCAGCGCTTTGATTTCTACCTTGATGATGATCGCTTTCTATTTTGACGTAAACACATTTACCCACACCGAACATAGAAACTTTTTCTTTTTATCTCTGTACGATTCTATTTATGATTTTTGAAAATATTCTATATTTTTTCTTGTAACAAGGGACTTGAGCCTTAATGCTAGTGGTTATATTGTTATATCAACTTAATTTGAAGACAGTCTTTCCTTAACTCATTCCTACACAATGACGCTTTTTGACCCTCAAAAGAAAAAAAATTGGAAAGCATTGTAGAAATTGAAGAAATTGCTTGTTACAAGCAATTTCTTCATTATCTACAGTGTTTTCTACCCCAAAAGTAAAATGAAAAAATCCAAAATTTCACCAACTGAAATTTGTAATCTGCGACATCTTTCAATTTGGACCATGCAGTCTAAAATTTTGTCATCTTGTTATGGGTTAATTTCGAAACAGGTTAAGACATCTCTACAAACCCATTATATAGTATTTAGACCCAAATGGGGCATCTATAAAGTATTGAATTAGAACTAAACAGAAAACCATAATTTTCAATTCAAATGCCCAATCTACCGTCTAAGAGGTCTACAAGGTGGTGATTTTGTTTGTTTGAATGGGGTTTTACGCCGCTTTCAACAATCTTTCAGTTATTTCGGGGCGGCTGGAGCACCTAACAATGGTATCCTGGTATTTCTCAAACCAGTAATACCATTACATCCTTTCCTAGCCTCCAGCTGCTATCCCACAAAAGTCTACGATTATCGACCCATTGGTGAGAGACAAATAGTCGGAAAGGATGAGCGCCGCCGTCAGGGATCGAACCCGGTACAAAGCGGAGGACTATGCGCAATATGAAAACTTCAGTCGCAGCGAAAATAATGGTGGTGTGAAACACATGATCAGCCAATCAGATTCTCCGAGGCATCCATAATGAATGCATTGAAACGCACGAAATCTCGCCCGCACGAGATAAATTTTCCTTTGTTTGTGTGTTTGTGTGTATGTGTATATAAAATAAAATTGAAGAAAACGGATTTCGGTTTTTGCTATCTTTGTTTTGTAAAATAAAACTTCAGAAAACAAAAGTTTCTCGTGTGAACGAGATAAAAAAAAATCAAACAAACAGTTCATCTCTTTGCCATCGTAGAAACATTTAAGTAAGATGTATTTATTTTTGTCAAGTGCAAACATAGGATCTTCATAGGTTTAGGAGTTTAAGAACATTGAATAAAGAGGACAGATAGACAATAGACGATTATCGGAAACAATATCAAAGATTTTCGGGGGGGGGATTGAAGTTTTTAGAGAAACAAAAAATGACAGTGGAAAAAATCGGACCAAAGTCATATAGAGAGACAGAGAGAGAGAGACAGAGAGAGAGAGACAGAGAGAGAGACAGAGAGAGAGAGAGACAGAGAGAGAGAGACAGAGAGGGTGGGAAAGAGAGAGCATGGGAGAGAGCGAGGGAGGGAGGGAGGGGGGTGGGAGTTTTGGACGAAGGGAGGGGTTGATTTGGTTAGGGGTTTTCCGTTTCATAAGGAACGCACGATACAGGAAAGACAAAAAAGTTTATAACGCCCAATTTTAGATCAGTTTCTATTTTCAAACCTTTGTGATACGTATGATCATCCTAATTAAAGCATCTGAAGACAAACATGACGCTAATCGAAATTCAAAGAAATCTGTCTGTTACTTATCCTCAAGTAAACAAGTAAGCAGAGAAACAAATTGACTTACATGGGCAGCTTGTTAACCTATTCCCACACACCGAATTTCTAGCCTGGTCCAAATTGAAAGAAGTTATAGACGACAATTCCAACTTGATGGAATTTTAATATGATCGTCTTCTTGAATAGAAAACAAGCAATTTACTTGTTCTAGTATACTGGTAGTTTCTTATACGTTCGTTATTGTTGGGTAAACGAATCGAGCAATGTTAACCCACAGAAGACAGGACACACTGGTTTGGTTTTTATTTTTAGAAAGATTTTTGTCCGCTGAAAATATTCTGACGAGCCAACGAAAATGAATGTGTCTTATTAAAAACTTGTGATTTATGTTTTTATTGACTTAAGGGATCTACGGTCTAAGTAGTTCTGCATTATTACCATTCTTGAATCTATGCAGCGATATTTTGAAGTGGACCAATCGCTGACCTCGCCCACTGAATCCTAAGGTCCCACCCATGAACTCCGACAGGAAGCATCGTTTCCATTTTTAACGGCGTTATTTTGCAGAATTTATGACCAGTAGCATGTAACAAACAAGTAAAATGGTTGGTTGATTACCTGGCTGTAGCTACGACGTTTAAGTCGCCAAGCCAACAAACAAGGTTAACAAAAATGGCGACCAATGTTGTAGTTGAAAAGCCCAAGTCCGGACTGAAAAAACAATTTGATTGGTCGGTTTATCCCTTGCTTGACAGCCGAGATTGGTCAATTTGCTAAAAGAGTAAGTCGATTTCACAGAGAGTACACTAAATGTCTGGCAAATCCTTTGTACCAGAAGAAAGAAGTAAATCTCGGGGGTATTTATACAATTTCAAGTATTTAAAGGATGCAGACAGATTTTATGATCCCGCACATAGTAAATAAATTTAAGGGTAATGTCATAATTTTCTAGTGGTCGTGGCTTAGAAAAACGAGGAATCGCAAGTTCTAAGAGCGCCTTAAAACCAAATTCTTTTAAGTAACATCGTTTGAGACCTAACACGTATACTTTCAATTCGACAGTTATTCTCTGTAAGACCTTTTATTTTCATATAAATGGTTTTGCATGCCTATTAAGAGACTGGGTTAAAAACTGTGCCATGTGTTCCCCATAACATGTTCTTAAATGTCTAGTTGCCATGGTAACGGCACGAAGACGCCAATTCCTTCCAGTTTCGAGCTCCGATGGAAAATTGATGTAGGCAAATAATCGTGCCTATCTTGGTTCAAGCAAATTCTTCATTTTACACATTTTTTTCCTCAATGGTGTTTTCACGAGGGGAGTCAGAAAGAGACAACGAATGGGAACGGAATAAAGAAGTAACAATACATAAACAAGAATTACACAGGTTCCATAGCACCGGAATTTAGTTGCTTACTAGAAAACAAGATAGAAAATCAAAATATCGAAAAGTACTTTAAGCTAGAATAGAATTGTTTTGTTCAGTAAACATTATCATGATAAAAAAACGAGGTTAAAGTAACCAAGGAGTTACCCCATTCCCACTCAATCCCTCCCTTTTACGCCCATTGAAAAGGGTTGTGGAAAACAATGTGGAAAATGAAGAAATTGCTTGTAACAAGCAATTTCTTCACTTTCCACATTGTTTTCTATACCTAGAGATAAATATTTTAGAAATCAATATCTTAAAATTCGTCTGCAGCTTCTTTGAAGACTCTGATCAGAGTCATTTTTAACACGATGTGCTCTAGTGAGATAAAAAATACCTAGGAGATGAACTTGCAGGCAGAGTTTGCAATATTCCTTAAATACATAATAACTACTTTTTATGGTGTATATATTTAACGGGTTTAGTAGTTAAGCCTCCAGTGGCAGTTTGTACTAGTTGAACTTTGAGACGACCTCAAAATTTTGTCTATTCACTTAACCCTTTCCTGTTTCTTGAAATTGTAGACTAGCCCAATCTGAAACATGTTTTAGACAACAATCAAAAGTGAGTACAATTTGAAAAAAGAACCCAGTCTATGTAGTAGAAAAAATTGTGATAAAAGAAGAAATTGCTTTTATCAAGCAATTTCTTCTTTTATCACAATATTTTCTTAATCATAAAATTGCATGGACGTAAAATCCAGTGATTATACAGGAAAGAGTTAAGCTATCAAAGCTGACGCTTTGCTAGCTAAAAATAAAACATTCATGACTGATGCAATATTTTGATTTCATGAAAAGTATAACGTCGATGGCGGTCTCAAACCCCGTCACTACAGCTTGATTCAAACTGTGTAGTTACGAGGTTTTAGAACTTCTACGACGATAAACGGGTGGATGGGCAGACAGGTGGATATCAACATTCGAAATAAGAATGTCTTCACGGTATGGAAAACCAAAAAGGAATTTATGAGCGACCCAAAACCAAACCCTGCATTGGAGGGAAAATATCGTTGGAAAACGCGGGGTTACTATTGGCAACCTTTAACCCTGTCTTTTATTATCCTTAATATTTGTTCTCATGGAAAATTAGACAAGAAAAGCAAATCAAGTATAGCCAAAATACAAGTACAAATACTGTAATTGACAATATAACAACCGCAAAATGAGTGAAAAGTAACAAGGCGATCAAATATGTAATAATTTAAACTAATATCCTAGAGAAAGAAGTTTCTTTAAAGGCATTGGTTTTAATACTGAATAAAGTTGAACAGAGCACGTCAGGGGGAAATAACCTTGAATATATTTAATGCGGAATGTCAAATAGGACATTTTAAAAACCCACACAAGCCTTCCTTTTTATGCCCCTCAAGAAAAAAGCCTACGAAAATTTTGTGGAAATTTTTTGTTACAAGCAATTTCCTCTTTTTCTACAATGTTTAGTCAGTTATAAAATCGTGGGACGTAAAAACCAGGAATTGATCAGAAAAGGGTTAAGACTAAGTTAAATCTAAGGACTGAAAGTCCTGAGAGCGGTTTTGCTGGCTTATAAGTAACCGCGCTCAATAATGCCAACATGTATCATCGTGAGTAAATAAATCGTACATCTAATTGGCAGCTGGATGCTCGATAAGGATGTAGTAGTAATACTGATGTGAGAACTACCAGGAATCCATGGTTAGGAGCTCCAGCCGCCCCGATATAACTGAAATACTATTAAAAGTTGCGTTAAAACCCAATTCAATTAATCATGATCCATTTACTGTTTACCGAAATTGCTATTTTGATTTAGATACAACGTTTTCTTTAATATTATTTCATCAGTGCGTGAAAATTAGTGGCTGTGTGGTATAAGGTTAAATGATAAAAGGTAAAGCAATCAAAGCCAATATTCAATTCTTTTTGATTTGAGCATATTATTATTAAAATTGAAGTACAGTACTTCATGATATAGTCTAATTCGAGAGGTAAAAGGGTGTTTTATTCGGTGGGGTTAATCGCGACTATAACAGGGTTGTAACTTGTTACATATACTGCATTTACGGGGTGTAAATTTGCTCAGTCCTGCCTGGCCAAAACTAACAGACAGGTTACATGTATTCGCCTACTCCACTAACCACTGACCTAGATTCTATCTTGAAACGCGAGGAGAATATTTCTCTCATTTAGACAGTTCATTAGACAATTTACTATGGCTATATTAAGTTGAAGTTTTAAACCATTTCCCTTGATATTCATGATTAAAAGGAGGCTGTTGGCATTCAGCAAATAAGTTGCATATTTTCTTCATCAGCGATGAAACAAGATGGAGGCGATCACATAGATTTTCACTTCAAGTTTATGAACATGCGTGGAAATGAGTGGAAAATTCGTGAAAACTTGTTTCCGGTTGATCGATGTGAAATACCGGTTTTGTCCTACAAAACCGCTAAAAACCACAACACAGTAAATTACCATATATTTTTTGTCTGATTTGTTTGCTAAGGAGCTTGTGGTGCCTGTACCTCGTGTGCTATCAGAAAGACTTTACATCTAATTTGTTATTGTAAAATAGAGACGGTTGAATCTGATAAAAAATCATTCGATTAGGTAACTTAAAAATTTGTAAGGCATCTTCTTGCCTTCTAATTTATGTCATTTGGGTTTACTTTCCTATATCTTTTTTTACTCCCTACGCACTTATACTACAATCACGGCTTTTCTTGCCTTTTAGTGGAACAAATACTTGGTATTCTATATTTCTGCTGAACCTACATATATATCACATAAAAATAAACACCATTTTGTACACAGTAGATCAATAAAACTTTACTCAAACCTAGTAAAATATTTGATTTGATCTGCTTGATGGCGTAAATCATGAAAATTAAAGAGAGTTTTTTTTTATTGAGGCATGACCCTCGAAAAGGAACACACTAGTGTAATGATACTCTCTATGTTCATACCTGAAAAAACCTCTTCTTTTCTTAACTCAACGAATTATCATTATAATAAAAAACACACACAAAAAATGTTAAAATTAGTAAAACGAACTATTTCTATCGATAAAACTGCTTTACTTAAATAAGTAGTTCCACATTCATACCAATAATCAGACGATAATTCAAACAAATGTGTCAATAAATATCAGAGAGTAATACGTTTCGCCTGATTTCCCTCGATACATGAAATAAACAACCAGAGAGACATTTAGAAGCAAAGGTTTTCCACACATTGCATACGGAAACTATTCATCATTGAGACATACAGAAATAGTTTACGTATTTTCGGTTAAGAATTGAAAGGTTATTTATATTGGAGGTAAATGACACGAATTGCTGGTATACCATATTAGATGAAGCGGCAGGAGCAATTTAACCCTTGTCTTACTGAATAAAAATTTCCTTCAGGATCGCATTAAAATCAAAGAGCTGAAAAGACTGGAAGTACCTATTTTATGTTGATATCTATTTTGAAACTTTATCTTGTAAACAAATCTCAAGGAGAAGACAGGTGGTGTAGACTAAGATAAGACTGCACATATGTGCAGGCTGATCTTTGTTTACACCTCCTGCCCAAACAGGAATATCCCCGGTTCAGTTTGACTGGGGTTAAAAATTATTCTTTAGATTTATGGATCGCAGCTGTAAATATAGAATCGATTAACCACTAGTCATTTATTAAAACCGGAAGTTAGCACCGAAGGACTCTTTTTAAACGTGTTTGCTGTTTACACTCGTAACAACAGGTTATTCAACGTTTAGACCACAATCTAACCATTTTCCTTTTGTCACATGTTACATTTTTTGTTTTGAAAATGAGGACTTTAATATCAAATAAACATCGAACTTGCCGGAGGTCAACTGGCGTGGCCAAAGAGTTGCCAGCTGTAAAATGTCACAAACAAACGACCGCATGTCTTGGGACAGAGTGTAAAAGAAACGTTATCTTTAAACCCTTGTCATGCTGAACACGGAATATTCCAGCTTTAGCATATGTGCAGACTGATCTTTGTCTACACCACCTGCTTGTCCCTTTTTAGCCTTTGTTGTACATAAGACAATTTTTTGAAAATAAATAAAATACCCACAATTCGTGCTTCCAGTGCTTTCAGCCCTTTGATCTTAATTCAATTTTGCATAGAATTTATAATTCAGCATGACAAATGTTAAATGCAGGAAGAGAATACAGCAGTAAAGTGGTACAACTGGATAGTGAAATTCATGGTCGACCATTATCAAGAAGAAACCCCTTTAAAAGTTTAGAAAAGATTTTTATTCAATTTCCCTTTTAACTTTTGTATGTTCGAAACATATTCATTTTACATCGGACCTCCAACTTAGATTAATCCCCTATATTCTGCTCCCTTGAAAACACACCATAAAATCGCACAGAATATGTGGGCAAATGGAAGATCAAATAATGATAGTCGCTGTCGGGAATCGAACTCAGGATCTTTCTACGGGAAGCCGTTGCTCTACCTCTCAACCGCGGATAACACGCTTAACTATTGTTTTACAAACGTTTGTTTATTTTATTATTAAAACACCAAAACGTACTGTTATACTTCACCAAGAGATTGTGTGTATTTCCATTTATTTATCGTCGCTACCGTTACATGCCCAATGAACGACGACCCCAGAAGACGATTAGTTGTTACGGGGGATAGTGCAAGGATACAGAACGAAACTGATGAAAGCCCCGCCTGGTTCTTTAACGTGCTCGGTCGATAGCACCATCACACGGGGCGTCGGTTTAACGTCTCATCCGAAAGACAATTAGTTTGTTAGTTGATATGGTCAGCCCAGGGCTCGAACCCGTGATCATGAGGTTTGAAGTCAAGTGCTCTACCAACTGAGCTAATCTGGCTGACTGATGAGATTCCCTTATTTCAACACATTTATTATAACTTTAACACTGCCATTAACTTATCCTTGAACAGCCGTCAAATTAGAAAAGTATCAAAGGAACAAGCAATTTGTTCTCTGCTCCAACCTTTAAAAGACAAAAATCGCACTTTTCAAAATTCACACACAAATACAATTCTTCTAGTACTTCAACTTTTCGAGTCTCGAAAATTCTTCGAGATCATTCCTTAACCCATTTCCACTCAACAAAATTTTAGAGTGGTCCAAATTGAAAGAAGCTGTAGACGACAATTTCTAGTAGATGTTTTTTTTTTCATTTTTGGGGGGAGAAAATGTTGTGGATATTGAAGAAATTGCATGTAACAGCAATATCTTCTTTCACCACAATGTTTTCAAAAGCGTTTTTCTTGAGGGGCGTAAAAAGGAGGGCTTGTTTTGGAATGGCTTAAACGAACAAGTTCTGTTTACCTGTAATAGTCACATATCAATCTTTGGGTAATAACGAAATTATCCGTCAAAAATATCCCAATAAACACTCTTATTCTTGAAAATTAGGATGCCGTGCAAACCCGCAATTTATGCTGTTTTGATCTGCAACTTTCAGCCTTAATTTAATTCAATTTTTTCCTAAATGATTATACGTCCCTACGATGTTCTGTACTTATACAATATGTGCTGATTATCCATATTGCTAAGTAGCGGGGTGGGGGGTGGGGGTCGAAGCTAATTGAAAAATTCTATGTTTATGTCTTATATATATTTAAAGCTTAGTGAGAAAAATTCAAAAGAAGAAAAAAAAAAAAAAAAAAAAACGTTAACGTTATTGTAACGTTATTGTTTGTACATGGTAGTTTTGCCCTTTTCCTAAAAAATCCTATAATATGATGAAAGTATCAAATTATCTGCGGCGCCCTGTAGTTGCGCGATTTCCTTATTCGTTATTCGGCTTTAGAACCGTAAAATATCTCAAGTAAAAAGGACCAAGCTGAAAGCTAGATAAGGTTTGATGTGTTATTAATGATTTAAACTTGTAAATAACGACATAATAAAGCTGAATTATTTAGTAAATAAATAGAAACCGGAAGTTGATATGTTTACATTCTAATTTTCAAAATCTTCTACTTTCGTTTTGCATCTATTTGCTCTTTATTGAGTAAAAGCTGTAAATCCCACAATAATTGCGTTTGCTTGATGCCTGCGATCCTCCTTAATCGCTCTATAATGTTTTAAAGCACTGGGCGGCGTGATTATTGAAAAAATGCATTTGCGACCTGAGCCATATTTGTAAACATTGCCTATCTATGGTCACGTGAATACCACATGTCACTTGAGATCACGTGATTACCAAACACGGGACGGCGAATCATAAAAACAAAATACTGCGCTGATTATTAACTTATTTTTCAATAATTTAAAGCAAAACTATAGAACATGTTTAGAAGTCTCTAAACGAATTTTTATATCATCCTTTACATGTGCCATATCATTGTCTTCGGCTACAACTAACTTATTGTCCATGGCAAGTTGAGATGAAAAGTAACCAGAGTTGTATTCATGTCTAAGAGATCACGTGGTATGTGTTATCAAAAAACCCGAAATGGAATTGTCTTGTGTTCATTTTGCGGTTTAGTTAAATCTAAGTTGGAATGCGGAAGTTGGAATTGCTCCGCATTCCAACTTAAAAACACTGTTGTAATATTCCCTAGGTATCGCCTCTCTCTGTAGTGTGCATAACACCTGTAATGAGACAACGATGGAAATAAGAGATCGTCCCTTAATCGTGTTTTTCCCGATTAAGCCCTTGTTTTAATGGTTGACGAATCACGCTGTAAAAATATAACGCCCTCAGATTGTTTATCCAAATGTTCAAATCTTTACAGTTAACGAATTTTCGTAAATCAATTTGGCCTTCCGCTAAAGTTCAGAAAGATCCTCAAGCAATGCCTCACGGGTCTTGTAATAAAAGAGAAATAATATCTTAACAGACAGTTCTTATTTAGTTGACTCCGGCAGGAAGTTCCTACTCGATTTTAAATGGCATTATTTTGCAAACTTTATTGCTAGTTTGATGTAACAAAAAAGTAGAATGGTTGGTTGGGGACATAAAGTCGTAACTACAGCTTTTTCAGGCTGTAGCTACGACTTTAAGTCGCCAAACCAACAAAAAAGCTTCACATAAATGGTGACAATTTTGTAGTTCAAACTTCACTCCCGGTCTAATTCAATTGGTCAATTGTTTCAAAGTTTGACATCTGCGATTAGTCATTTGTCAAAGAACTATTGTATAACGATCACCATATTACTCCTGAACACAATTATCAAGGACCTGTTTGAAAAGGTCACTTTTTTGTTACAGAGTATTTAAATTTTGGTTCTTAATGAGATGACTTGATAAAAAGGGCACTATAAACCACAGGAAAGGTTTGTTTACACATATATATTGAACTACCTTAAAGCGGCTATTGAACTGATTTTCACGACAATTGGCGCTTGAAAAGATTTTCATTAGAATTTGATATAGGAAAATTATCTGATTTTCCAATAGTAGTAATTGCCATTTTCATGATAAACGGTTTTTCTTCGTGTTAAAACAACTAAATTTCATTTAAATTTCATTTAATGTGATATATTCGCTATGCCCTTCTTTGAAACACCGGAAATGATCGGATGAGGTCGTTAGTCTTCGGGTGAAGACGATAGCGACTGGATTGCTATCAGAAACCAATGATGTAATTGATACGTCATGGAAACCAGAAATAAGGCGGTTTTCGGCGCAATCGACAGATTATGTAAACAACCGTTATTTGGCGTCTCGCTACGCAAAAAGGTTATGCTTATTTTCTTTGTTATTTTAAAGTTACGAACTGTCATTTTCATTACAAAATCAGCTTACTCACCTTCTTTACAATATGAAAGTATTACAGTTAAAATTAAAATTTGAGAAGCAATATTTTTCTTTTGCAATATGTGCAAAACATCTCACCGAAACGATTAATATTCTTTTTCATACCAAGAATACACAATAAGCCCCTTTATCGGTATTGCTCTTCTGCATTCTAGTTAACCCATTCCCACACAATTCCTCCTTTTTACGCCCCCAAGAAAAAAAGTTTTGGAAAAGTTTTTGGGCAATGAAGAAATTGCTTGTAACAAGCAATTTCTTCATTGTCCATAATGTTTTCTACCCTAAAAGACAAAGATTTTTAAAACTCCACAAACTTAAACTGCAATGTCTTTCAATTTGGATCAGTCTAAAATTTTGTCGTGTGGTAATTGGTTAAGAATGAGAACACGTGCTAGTATTTTTAGATTGCTATCGATACCTTTTGTTCCGTGTGACCTATGCTCATGTCTTGTGTGAGATTTTTAGAATTAAACTCTCCTTAAAGTTTATTATTTGCGAATCAAGTAAAAGCTGACTTTTGAAAGCGCCTAAACACTTTTATATAATGGTAAGCATGCATTTTCAAAATTATATGCTAGGAACCCTAAAGGCTACAAAGTGAAATAAAGTTTATTTCAATCAGCGAGTGAATCAATCAATCAGGATACTGTCCTAAAACACCCTGATAAAAGTGCCCCGCGTGTGACGGCAGTAATACGGATTATCACAACCGTAAACGTCACTCGCGAAAACGCTTTGCTACATTATTAATCAATACCTCGATGGTGAAACGAAATAGTTGAGGACACTAAAAAGAGTTATTCGTGATCTTGGGGCTGTGACAGCAAGCACTGATAGTGAGTCATTTAGGCATTTAAGGCATTGACACACGTGACAGTTTTGTTGAAATATCTATTTTGGGCGGTATGACCAAAATGCATTTTCAAACTGCAAAAACAAAAAAATCTTACTTAGTTATCAAACATGAATAGTTAGAGAAGTGAGGTGATTTTAATGGCAGTCAGTATACTATTACTCCACATAATGGGAGAAAATCCATTCATGACATAATGGGGTCTGGACTTTAGATGGCTGTTATTACGGACTGGACAACACTCGATTGTACGGTGGCATAGAGGTGACATGCGCGTTTTTTTAATTAGACCTAAAAATCAAACAAACAAAAAACAAACCTGGAAATATATTCATAGGGACGTGCGTTTTTTTCTTTTATTTCAAAAAAAAAAAAAAAAAAAAAAAACCAAACAAACTTTCAAATCATTTTTCGTTTTAAAGTCTTAAAAATAATCGATTTAAGGAAACGGTTATAAGACGTTTTTCTTTTTTTATATATAAAAATAAAAGAAGAAAGAAAAACGAATTGCTATCTCGTAGGAACGAGATACGCAGCCAATCAAAATCTGTCTCTATGTCGTGCGCACAAGATAGTAAGTCGTTCCAACGAAATAATCACCCAACCAGGTTACTTCTCTAACACGGCATCCATTTTAAAATCATAAATAGCTCAAATAAATAAAGACCAATTTTGATTGGTTGTGTATCTCGTTCCCGCGACATAGCAATTCGTTTTCTTTCTTCTTTGTTTTTCTAAATAAAAAAACGCACACGTCACCTCTAAGCCACCTTATGAATGAATGAAAAAATTCACTGCATTTGTTTAATCTAAATCAGTGTTACTCTCACCAATGAATTTGACATTTACGATGGTATTGTTTCTGATTAACTAAAATTACAATAAAACTCATCACTTTGTAGAGCTTTCATCTATAATTGAAGATTTGGACAATATTTTTGTCACTCCATGAAGGAACGATCCATTTATATAATTGCCTTATCTATTTCTTTATTTTCTTTAAAACAAATCATAGTAACACGCTAAACACGAAAACATACTTTTGTATACTGTTAACGACAGTTATATATCACCAAAGCCAGATTTCAACTAGTCTCGATCGAGAAGTTTAGGCAAATGGTATTTTTAAGGAGGTACAATACATAAGAGTGTTTCCACGTCTCTTTTACTCTCTTTCTCCCACACCCCCTCTCTCTCTATCTCTCACAAACACGCATGCACGCATATACACACACTCGCGCGCATAAAGGAAAGAAAGAGCAGGAAAAACGCCATATTTTTCTTATTCACATGACAGTGTGAATCTGGCCTCATATAACTTTTTTGCTTAAAACCGCATATAGAATTGACTAGATGCACAAAATATGTATAGATTTTTGTTTTAGTAAAAATTTTACGAAAACTTTTCTATTTCGTTTTTAGAAACACTGGCTCAAATGTCTTAATATTGGGACAGAATTGCTAAACGGCATCTCAGACAAGTTCTAAATTGGGTCACATGGGGTCTTAAAGTAGGTCACATGGTCAACTCTGAAACACCTTGTGTATGCCCTGGACGTCACATTTTTGGCAAAATAGTCTCGATATTAAGTTCGAATGTTTGTCTGAATTAATTTCCCTTTTCCCATAATGTGTCCTTTGATAATATTCAAACAATGTTTAGATTTGAAAATAATGGTCATAAAAGCTAGGCGACTATACGAGAAAAGGTGAAATTGCTTATAACGAGAAATTTCTTCTTTTCTCGGCTTGCTTTCCTTCGCTGTTTTTCTTCGGTTCGTTTTAACCCTTTCCTGTTCAATCCCTGGTTTTTACGTCCCTGTAAATTTATAATTGGAACAATAAGAAGCAATATCTTCTTTTTCCAAAATATTTTCTACCATACTGAATGGTTATTTTTCAAAATAAATCCACTTTAAATTTTCGTCTGCAAAACCTTTAAATTTGGGATAGGTCTAAAATTTTGCAAACAGGAAAGAGTTAAGCGATATTGTCTTAGAAGGGGTTCAAGGTTTAAATCATTTTGCCGTCCTTAGAATAGATTATGAAAATGTCGGGTATAGTTGTATCATTTAAGAGATGAAGAGAATATTTTTTGTTTTCATAGAGGTATGAACCGAAAAACCTAATCACACTGTATGAATACGCGAAGTGGATTCATACATTGTGTGATTAGGTTTTTCGGTTCATACCTCCATGAAAATAAAATAATATTTCTTCATTTCTTATAATTTAATAGCATCGAGCGAAAAAAAAAAAGGAAAAAAAAAAGCTTTACAAATTTTGATACCTTTTTTGTATGGGACTATTTTGTGCGGAGGCATACAAAATTGATGGGTGCTAAAAATTTTGTTCTTGGAGTTATGAATATTTTTTTTCGACCAATCAGAACGCTCGTTTTTGATAGATAAGACTAAAAATTAAATTGTAGTGCATGTGGCCAATATTATGTAAAATAACAATCTTGGAATATTGAAGGTAGGCCAAGATCGAAAAGATTAGCATTTGATTTGCCGCTAATAGAATGGTCATTCTGGCTTGTCACGTACTCATTAGAGAGACATTCAGGAGCGAAATATTTTCGCACATATGTGAAACCCCTCTTTAATAAGGCATTTCAGATTTGTTATCTATATGTTACGAGTTTTCCTGGAAGACAGTATGAGCTAGACCTGTCGCGAAGAGGGCGACAACGGACCCCGAAAATGGCTATAAACTTAAGGCGTTGTCACATTTTCCTTGAAACCACAAGTCTAAAAAAGCCCATCTTTGTAATTTCCGAAGACAATGCGGGTCAAATAGTTTTTTTCAAACAGTAGAAATATTATTAGCTATCTTGTAAAATACGTACGGTTAACGTGTAAAATTAGATTTAGTATGGATTATTAAAGACATAAAATTTGAAAAAGAACAACCTATTTTGAAATTGCATGTAAAGTTTTGTCGAATGGCGACTATCTTGGAAATGAATTCTCAAATTATAAAATTTGAATTTGCCCAAGATATTGAAAGGGAAAGAAAATAAATTCGAAGAAGAAAAAAGAAAAAATGGCTAGTCTTCAGATAGCAGCCAAATTGTCGATCGTCTTGAAAATAAACAACCAGAGAATTTAGAGTTTTTTTAGATACTGATAATGAAATATGGCTACACAGACTTTCAAGAAAATCTTTTCAGTACAAAGAAATAAATGCACGTTAAAATATTTGACATATGGTTGATACTTATCGATTATTATGAAAATAAGTATTTGGAGGAATTTCAAATTCAAACCTGTCCGAAGTATAAATGTAAAGTCTGAGAACCTGATATCGGAGAAGTAAAGAAATAATTATACGTAAAGTTATTTTTCAATTAACATTCATTTCATTGACCATCTTAGAAATAATCCTTTTAAACTTCATCAGAAATACAGATAATGGGTATCCAATAACAAAAGCGGATTGAAATCTGTTCAGAAAAAATGCTTGATTTTTTTTTTGTGTGTGTGTACTTTCTCATATATTGTGTGCTGAAGAATAATATAAATGAAAATAAATCCATCATATCAAATTATAAAATCCTGTCTATAGGGACATCCAATGTATGTTCAGGGTCTGTGGTAAACGATAGATTAACAGAAAGGTTTGGAAGACGATTTTTATTTTTTGTAAACAGAAATGTAACATGTTTTGATTGATTCTTTTTGGCTCCTTGATTATTGTGTTGAACAGGAAATTATCTAAACTTTGTATCTCTTTTGTAGATTTTACTTCAAGTTCGCCAGACGTACTTGGTAAGGTTAATGCTATAGAATTGCATGAATGCTTTATTCATGAAAAATAAGATCCCATCGTTTATAGATTATTTTCTTCATACGTTGATTTCCGGTAAGATTTTAGTCAGTGTTATGCAATGACATCTATCCCTAAAAATTACCGGTCGTTACCATCTAAATGATTTAACAGTGTACTTTTAGTATTTTACTTCTTCTTTTGAGGAATATCTACCACTGAGACTGCTATTTTTTCCCACTGACATTAAAAATGAATATAATGCATGGTTTTCTCGTGCAGTATCTTTTTAGCTCACCTGAGCACGAAGTGCTCAAGTGAGCTATTGTGATCACCTCTTGTCAGGCGTCCGACCGTCGTGCGTCGTCCGTCGTCCGGCAACAATTTCTTTAAACGACATCTCCTCCAAAACCATTAAGCAAATTTGAACCCAATTTTGCAGAAATGTTCCTTTGGAGGTCACCTTTAAAAAAAGCTAAAAGAATTGAAATCCGCCAAAAACTCTTATTGTCATGATATTTTGCATGAAGCATCAGAATATTGACCTCTTTCAAAATAGCTAAAGTCATGCTCCTCGGGTCCCCAGGGGCAGAGCCCCAGGAGGTGGGGTTGATAAAGAAATAAAGAATCATTTTAAAACGACATCTCCTCCCAAACAACTAAGCAAATTTGAACCAAATTTGGCAGAAATGTTCCTTAGTTGTTCACCTTTAAAAAAGGCTGAAAGAATTAAAATCCGTTAAAAACTCTGGTTGTCATGGCAACAAAATTGAAATTTTAAAATAATCTTCAAAAGTCTTCGCCTCCTTACCCAGAAAGTAAAGAGCCTTGATATTTTGTAAGAAGCATTAGTAATTGACCTCTTTCAAAATAGCTAAAACCATGACTCTCGGTTCCCCAGGGGCGAAGCCCGAGGGGGTATATGCATGTAACATCAGTTCACTGATTTCTTTCTTATTTTTGAAATTATAACCCATGGATCCAAAAAGGGAAAAAAGTTTTCTCATTCTTTCAAATTTGACCTTAAAGCCTTTAAATTTGTAATTTTGACTTTTTGGTCCCCAGGTACAGAGACTATATATGTATAACGTATGGCCCACTCGTATCATAATCTTAACCTTATAATTAGACTGTTGAAAGAAAAAGAGCCTTTATCTCAGGTGAGCGCCCCAGGGCCAACCGCGCTCTTATTTGTAGATATAATATATTTCCAGAATTTTTAAGAGCTTCAACACAAGGTATATTTTAAACCCAATATTTCAATCTTAAATCACTTGAAAGGATGATTTAAGTTATATTTTGACGAAGGATATCGTACATGTTAAGCATTTTAGAGATGCTTGGATGAACAACATCTATTCAGTTAACAGTGGAAGAAAGTTTTAAATTACATGTAGATTTCCTGGTTTTTAGCTCGCCCGAGTAAGAGTTGTGAGACAAGCTGTGAAAGGTAACCATCTTCGACAATCCGTCTGACCTTTTACAAAATTTAAATAATCTTTTCCTCCAAAACCAGTCAGCAAAGCAAGCTCTAATTTGCAAGAATATTTGGAGAAGTTCAACATAATTTGTAAGAAATTACATTCCGATAAAAAAAGTCTGATTGACATTTCAAAAGTATTGTTAACCTTTTATTCCAAACAAAGAGGGAAACCTGGAAAATGCTTTTAACCATAGGGCTTTGGATTAAATATTCTGTATGGTATCACCTTTTTGCCCACTACTTGAAATTCTAAAACTGTGTCCCTTTTTAGCTCACCTGATCACGTAGTGCTCAAGTGAGCTATTGTGATCCCCTTTTGTCCGGCGTCCGTCCGTCGTGAGTCGTGCGTCGTGCGTCGTCCGTGAACAATTTCTTTAAACGACATCTCCTCCTAAACAACTGGGCCAATTTGAACCAAAATTTGCAGAAATGTTGCTTAGGTAGTCCCCTTCAAAAATAGCTAAAAGAATTGAAATCCGTAAAAAACTCTTGTTGCCATGGCAACAAAAGTGAAATTTTAAAATAATCTTTAAAAATCTTCTCCTCCTGACCCAGAACGCGTAGAGCCTTGATATTTTGCATGAAGCATCAGTAAATTGACCTCTTTCAAAATAGCTAAAACCATGATCCTCGGGTCCCCAGGGGCGGAGCCCCAGGGGGATGGGGTTTACATGGAAATAAAGAACGTTTTTTTTAAAATGACATCTCCTCCCAAACCAGTAGGCTGATTTGAACCAAATTTGGCAGAAATGTTGCTTAGGTGGGCCCCTTCAAAAATAGCTAAAAGAATTGAAATCCGTTAAAAACACTGGTTGCCATGGCAACAAAGTAAAATTTTAAGATAATCTTTAAAAATCTTCTCCTCCTGACCAGAAGGCGTAGAGCCTTGATATTTTGCATGAAGCATCAGTATAATGACCTCTTTCAAATAGCTAAAAATCATGATCCTCGGGTCCCCAGGGGCGGAGCCCCGAGGGGTTGGGTTTATATAGAAATAAAGAACGTTTTTTTAAATGACATCTCCTTCCAAACCACTGGGTGGATTTGAACCCAATTTGGCAGAAATGTTGCTTAGGTGATCCCCTTCAAAAATAGCTAAAAGAATTGAAATCCGTTAAAAACTCTGGTTGCCATGGCAACAAAAGTGGAATTTCAAGATAATCGTTAAAAATCTTCTCCTCCTGACCCAGAAGGCGTAGAGCCTTGATATTTTGCATGAAGCATCAGTCAATTGACCTCTTTCAAAATAGCTAAGATCATGATCATCGGGTCCCCTTTAAATGACATCTCCTCCTAAACCTCTGGGCCAATTTGAACCAAAATTTGCAGAAATGTTTCTTAGGTGGTCCCCCTTAAAAATTGGCAAAAAGAATCGAAATCCGTAAAAAAAACCTCTTGTTGCCATGGCAACAAAAGTGAAATTTTAAAAAACTCTTTTAAAAACTTCTCCTCCTGACCCAGAAGGCGTAGAGCCTTGATATTTTGTATGAAGCATCAGTATATTGACCTTCTTCAAAATAGCTAAAACCGTGATCCTCGGGTCCCCAGGGGCGGAGCCCCAGGGGCTGGGGTTTAAAAAGAAATAAAGAACGTTTTTTTAAATGACATCTCCTCCCAAACCAGTGGGCTGATTTGAACCAAATTTGGCAGAAATGTTACTTAGGTGGGCCCCTTCAAAAATAGCTAAAAGAATTGAAATCCGTTAAAAACTCTAGTTTCCATGGCAACAAAAGTGAAATTTCAAAATAATCTTTAAGAATCTTCTCCTCCTGACCCAGAAGGCGTAGAGCCTTGATATTTTGCATGAAGCATCAGTAAATTGATCTCTTACAAAATAGCTAAAAACATGATCCTCGGGTCTCCAGGGGCGGACCCAGGGGGGGGGGGGGAGGGGTATAGGCATGAAGCATCAGTTCACAGTCTTCTTTCTTATTTCTGAAATTTTAACTCATGGAAAAAGTTTTTTCCTTCTTTCAAATCAGCACTAAAGCCTTCGAATTTGTAATTTAGACTTTTGGATCCCAAGGTTCATAGTCTTTATATGTAATTGTGGCCCACTTGTTTCATAATCCTAACCTTAACATGAAATTAGACTATTGAAAGAAAAAGAGTCTTTATCTCAGGTGAGCGCCCCAGGGCCAACGGCCCTCTTGTTTATCATCTTTGGCTCCTACCGGGCGCACCCGGTTTCCCATAGAAACAAAGATCCAACTTTTTACTGTTATTCTCCTTACAATCCATAAGACGTATATATGTTTGCAATTTTTATGCGGCATTTAGTCCTTAATATCATGCCCATTGATTGTTATTTGGACCCTACCCGAGCACAACCTATATGAAATAAAAAAAATAATTGAACTTTTTGAAAATCTATCCATAATAAAGCATAAGGTATGGAGGTTTAATATTTTGCATATGGTATCCCATTGTGGCTCTCTACAAAATTTGTTAAAATTATAACCTGGGCTGTATTTTCGGTTCAGCCAGTTCACAATCTATTGAACATAGTAACACAGAAGGCAACCTTATAAATTCTTCTCTTGACAAAACTTGTAATAGAGAGGTTTGGTATTATGCATATTGCATCATCTGACGGCCCTCTACAAAAGTTGTTAAATTATGCGCCTTGGATTGTAATTTAGAATCTAATCCTTGCGCACATTATTTTACAAGGAAACAAAGGTGTTGACACTTTACATAATGTATGAAATTTTCTTTTAAATTTTTCTGAGGCTTAAATATTACTTGTGATTGTTATTCAAGTGAACAATTAGGCCAATCAAGATCCTCGTTTTTATCTTTTATAAAGTGCTAGCTTTGTGTTAAATGGTATCGATTACATGAATTATTTTATTTTGCTATCGCTGAATTTATGTTCAAATGCTTTTAGGCTCTTTTTCAATTTTAGGTGCAATGCTAGTTTAGAAGACGCAGCCGCTTTTCCTTTAGACGTTGTTTTTGTATACCAACGCGAGAAAATATATACCAAATCGAATCTACCCCTTACGCTCCGATTTGTTAACAAAATCTTGTTGCTATCGCTCTCGATATATAGATGATTTACATCTCATTAACTATAATTAAAGTGTAATTTTATTTAAAACTAAAAAAATATGTTAATTTGGATGTCAGATTTATTAAGATAACATCAAAGATAGTTCTTTGTATTAAAAGCTTATGCGGAATTTTAAAGATTTCGAACTTTTTCAATGAAGAAATACATTTTTCATCTTCATGTACTTCTTTAGTGAGAATTTCGAGGAAGTGTGTGAACTCAATTTTAGAAAAAAATCTTGTTTTCGAAGCTTTAAAATTTTATTGATGCGTAAAATCAGAGGTAAATGATGTTTATTTTTTTGTACTTTGGTTCATTCATCATAGAAACAAACATATTTCAATTAATGCTGCAAAGTACAAAGAAACATCCACAAAGGAGATCTTAACAAGGCTACCCCTTCGTTTGTTCATTAAATATAATATTTAATCTCTTGAAGACAAAGCCCGTGCGTTTGGCTTGACTGAAAACCTTCTAGTTTAGTTTGCCGGGTTCATAATCCAAGTTCTGTCGGGCAGGTAAGACAAAAGAGTCAAATGAGTTTCAAAGAGAACATTAACCGTTGTATTTTGTTTCTGTATTTTCAGATGGCGTGAAATATTGCGAATCGTACGGTGAGATAGATCCCGACCTTGAAGGTGGACGTATGGAAGGATCACAAACATCTTTCGCAATCATGAGTAAGAATCAATCAACCCTTTCCTGTTTCCAGAAATTTGGTCTTGTCCAATTTGTCCAATTTGAAAGAAGTTGCAGACGACATTTAAAAGTGAGTGCAATTTTAAATGAACCAACCTAAGGGGTTAAATATTGTAGGAAAAAGACGAATTGCTTGTTACAAGCAATTTCTTCTTTTTTCATAATATTTTCTCAAGTATGAAATCACAGTGACGTACAAATCAGGTTTTGTACAGGAAAGGGTTGAATGTTAGTAACTATATGTACCCAATAACTCAAGGACAAGACCGAAATCAGTCTCAGCAAAATTCTAAATCTATACCAAATTTGTTGCAATAATTTTAATCTACTGTTTATTCTGAGTTTAGAAAGAGGATGGTATTTTCAGTTTAATAATCATATTTTACACAAACTTGCATATGGCTTTAATATTTGATATGTTAGCATATCCTTGTGGATCTCTACGGATTGCGTTCATGTGATGTCCCTTGTGAATTTCTGTCTTCCAAAAATACGCAACCTATTTTATATAAATTAGAAAGAGGAAACCTTTGAAAACCTTTTATCTCAGAAGGCTTAGAGAACTGATATTTTGTGTCTTGAATTTTCTATTAGTTTTCTATCGAGATTGACCAAGTGATAGTCCCCTCATATTTTGGCTTTTTCATAGCACACTCAATTTTACAAATAAAATAAAGATTGTAATCTTTCCAAATTGTCTTAACTGCATCCACGGCATGTCTAAAGCATTGATTTTTTTAGCATATAGTATCTCATTTTGAACCGAGTTTTGCTAATTCAATGTCCCTATGATGATATTTATCCGGTCCTTAACTAAACCTTAATTCAAGTTTGAATGTAGAATATAACCCTTTAAAACTTCTACGACAAGCAGACCTAGATCTGATATCTTATACGTAAAAGCTGCAAGTGGATCTGTACTAAAACTAGTCAGGTTATACACACGGTGTTAAATATTTGGCCGAATGGACACTACCTTACATGACACAAAGATAAATAACCGTTAAAATTATCTTGGTACAAACCTAATGGCCTAGAGTATGCATCTTAAGCTGTCTGTTACAAATTTCTTATCACAATTTCCATGGGATCAAAAGGAAAGTATTGTGACGTTTTCAGGGGAGGTATTTGTAGTGATATAGGAATTAGGAAACATCCAGATATTTGCCTATTTGTGGTTATATATGAACAAAGTCGATTCGTTTATGGCTAAGGATTCTTTTTTCTGAATGGATAGGATTTGTCTACGAGCTCTTGTCTACGTTATATTTGGTGACAGCGGTTGGATGAAGACAACCCCAGACCGCAGCTGCCTTACCAATAATATCTCCAATGCCAAAGTCTCGGACAAGTATTATCAATGGGGGGAACAATGTGGCGTTTTCAGTGGATATTATTTGTTTTGATATGCAAGTAAGAAAACGCAAGCCGATTTTGATGTGGAAACATACAACGAAATTAATACAGTCTTCTGCCGCATGAAAAGTAGATCAGATCGGTATATATAGCGGAGAGCGAAATCATTGAGCACCTCCTTTTGTAATTCACTTGAACGACATGTAAACTGTTATAAAACTGAAGTAATTGTGTAATGCAGATGAATATACATTCTTAATTCATGGTAAAATCCTCTAGAAATGAAGTCATTCCTTATCTCTAACTCTTTTTTTTAAACTAAATAGATCTTCAATACAAAGTTTTTCTAAATCTTTGAAAAGAAGAGTTGAGTTCTTTGTGTCCCTAATTGCAAAAAATCTCTTTGTACTAGGGTATTTCGATATTGATCGAATTTTATCAGCGCCTAAGGGATAGTAGAGGCTACACTGATTTTAAAATGAAACTTGATTTTTTTTTATTTTTGTTTATTGGAGTCGTAAAGACCCCTATGAAAGTCGGCGACGTTTATACAAATCCAATGTAATGGCACTCTTTTTACTTTGTATATATTAGGATTTCACGTTATTTAACAATATGTCTTAAAAGATATAAAAGTTTTCTTCGGTGGGAATCAAATTGTAGAAATCGTCTTTAAAGATCCTTTCGAACTATTTTAATGAAAACCTGATCATTCAAATAATTTGTGTCTGAATGCTATCTGGGAAGAATTAGTTTGGCTTTAATATATGCCATCCATGAAAAACACGAACAAGTATTTCATAAGTGAATAACAATTTTAAAGGCGAAATCATGCTGATTGGGTACCATAACCGCCATTGGTCGTAAGTTTTTCAAGCCATGCGATATGGCCTTCACCTATTTATCTCTTTTGAGTAGCAAAGCACTTATTGTGGTAACAACATTTCTTCAGACAAGGTCACTTTGCCAAAAAAATGCGACTGAGAGGACAGACGTGTTCGATAAAATGTCTCGTTTTCTCGGAGTTCGATTTAATCAAATAATGAAAAGTATGCCCCGCCTTTAAAGGCAATACCATTTTACGAACACTTTCCTTTCAAGAACACCCCCCCCCCAAAAAAAAAAAAAAAAAAAAAAAAAAAACTAGATGTTTTGGGTATCACGCAGATACTGAGGAAGTTTCATTTACTGAGATTGAGACTGGGCAGGAGGAAATTTTAAAAATTCTTTAGAAGTTCATAAAGCCATTTGTTGTTACCAATATTAAGGTCGAATGACAAACTGTTAATAAGGTAAAGTTGGTGAGTATAGATAGTTGTTCCAACTTGACCGTTTTTCATGGAGAAAGTAAGAACCAATCTGGTGTTAAACGTGAATTTTAGTCCAAGACAAAACGAACACTTGCCGAGATTTATCAGGCAGATGAAAACTGCGTTTCAAGCTTAACGTCCTATTGGTTGGGAAGTGATTAATAATATTAGTCTCCACCGAGCGTTCGTCACGTAATGTTGCTCAAGTGAAGCTGTAATGATCCCGCTCTTAAATATAACCCGTGTGGATTAATGAATAGTTCTGGGAGATAGATGACGCCTGCTAAATGGAGGATACGCAAGAAATTACAGAGATGCTTTTAAAAATCCATTTAGAACATGTTTCAAAGGTGAATTCGAATGACACATGCTGTATATTTGAGCATTTGATTTAGAATTTTGATATTTTCTTTAAAACATAACATTCCATGGGGAATCAAAAAACAATATACAACACTCAGCACTCTCTCTCTCTAATTGTCAGTCAGTTTACATTTATCAATAAATAGATTAAAATCATTGAGAGGTAAAAAATACATCTTTCCTCGACTACTTACTCTACAACGTCACTGAAAACGTTGTCAATAACGTTATATAGTAAAAGGTGAAGTTTTTAAACTCACAACAGTTTAATTTTCTTAACTTGTCGATAAAATATTTAATCAGTCATGTAAAAAAAGATGTATTTTTTTAATTGTTAATAATTTAAATTTCTTACTTTGTCAATGACATTGTGAAGAAAGTTAAAGAAAAAAGAAGACTTTTTTTATGTTATATAGTAGGTGAAGGCGGAAAGATGTAGATTTTTTCTCAATGATTTAAATTGGTAAATTTGTCAATGACATTATATAGTAAGTTAAGGGAGAAAGGTGAAACTTGCTTTTAATTCTCAATAATTGAAATTTCTCACGTTGTCATTGACGTTATAAAGTAACTAAAGGAGGGAAAATATAGATTTTTATTTCCCAAAAAATTTAATTTCTGACGTAAGTAGAAGGGTTGTAGCTTTCTTTAATTCTCAATAATATAAATTTGTTACGTTGTCCTTGACTATATACAGTAAGTAAAGGAAGAATACGGATTATTTTTTTATTTCTTTACATTTTAAATATCTCACGTTGTCAATGACGATATGTAGTAACCAAAGGAAAAAGCATGTTGTTGTTTATTTAATTCTATACTTTGTTGTTAATGGCGTTTTATAGTAAGTTAAGGAGGAATGATGTTGTCTATAGCTAGCAAAGCGATTTTCTAAACTTGAAATTGTCGTCTGCATCTTCTCCGAATTCGAACCAGTCTAAGATTTTGTCATGTTGTAATCGGTTAAGTCCAGGGTTACTCCTGGCTTACTTTAACCTTTTTTATTTATCACGATGACCTTTGGCAAAGAAGATTTCTTAACAAAACAATGCTTTGCTATCTTACAATACTTTAAGTACTTTGATTTAACTCACACTGTTTTAAATTGTCTATGACGCTATATACTAAGTTATGGATAAAAGATATAGTTTTTAATTCCCAATCATTTGGATTTGTTTCTTAAAAAGGTCAAGTGACCGAAAAACTTGAAACAGAGTGTTGTAGTAATAAAATATTGAACATACCTAGCGACAAACCATCGATGTATCGAGGAAGTCAGGGTTTATCCAATTAATCCATGATTGATGTCCTTTTAAAAATATATGATGCGAAATCCACGAAAACCTGCCTAAATGACGTTACTTATGACGGTAAGAAATTCTGTCGTTTTGATTAGGTAATTGCCAGGATATTGATTGTCAAACCGAGTGGTTTCCGTCAATTCGATCACAGTTATAGGAAAGTGTTAAGAACAGGTTGTACATCCAAGTAAATATCACATGTAGTTTAGTCATACGCTTGCACCGATGCTACATCAACTGTTGATAAAAGCATCTGGTCCAGTGCGGAGACTTGAACTTTTAACCTATTCCGATTTTTACAGCATTTAGGAAATATTTATGTAAAATTAAAAAAAAAAATCTGACAACAGATCATGTGTACACACGACAATTTAGCCGCAGCCATAGCGCAGTAGTCGCGCGTAGGACTCCTTGTCATTGGGTTACAGCATTTAAGAAAAAATGTTCTTTGGAAAACATTGTGGAAACTGAAGCAATTGCTTGTTACAAGTAATTTCTTCATTTTCCTCAATATTTTCTATACAGATATTGTAAATTAAAAAAAACCCCCTGACAACAGATCATGTATACACACTATAATTTAGCCGCAGCCATAGCGCAGTAGTCGCAAGTAGGACTCCTAGTCATTGGGTCCCGGGTCCGATCTCCGGCCGTGGCGAATATCCTTTCCGACATTTGTCTCCAACCAATGGGTTGGCAATCGTTAACCTATGTGGGATGAGCAGCTGGAGGCTCGGAAAGGATGTAGTTGTAATACTGATGTGAGAAATACTATAAACACATAGTTAGCTGCTCTAGCCGCCGCGATATACCTGAATTATTGTTGATAATGTAGTTAAACCCTATTCAACCAACCAACCACACAACAATTTAAATAAAGGTTCATTTGCGTACAGAATATAATGACACGATTTCCTGCGAGATAAAGTAGACCGCTGCTAGCACAATTGTTCCTCTCTAGATGGTAATATTCCTTGCAAAAGGATCGTGGAATGTTTCTGTATCATGAACGTTTCTCGTTATTTCTTCTGTAATTTTTGTATTCCGAAATTAGAGAACCGAGTTACATAAAAAGTGGATAAAAGCTTTATTATCTATATCGACTGGGTATCTCCAATTTCATCAAATGCACCGTCCGAACATAATGCTGTTGAACTAGAATATTTCGGAGAAGGCACAACGCCTGACTTAGATAAAAGGTATAAACTATTTACTATCCGTGCAATAGATGACCTCATTGACCCTTTCTCGTTTTGCAAAATTTTAGACCTGTCCAAATCCAAAGGTTTCGCAGACGAAAATTCAATTTGGATTAAATTTGAAAAATAACCATTCAGTAGGGCAAAAAATATTGTAGAAAAGAAGAAATTGCTTGTCACAAGCAATTTCTTCTTTTTCTACAATATTTTCTCAATCATAAATTCACAGGGGCGTAAAACCAGGAATTGAACAGGAAATGGTTTAGACAATCTAGTAAATACAAACGGACTCGTCTTGTCTTGACACAGCCCAACATAATTCGACCTATATTTTTTAGTATCGAGTGATTTCCTCCAAATAGCTTGGAGGAATCGTAAATTGTCGTCATTTATCATCTCTCTTAGTTTATTATATCGCCTTTTATGCTATATGTCCTGGAGAGTCGATTTTTTTTTTACGATTGAAGGTCACAATTAATGAATCGCTAGCCACGCCCACAAAGCTCCGACAGGGAGTTCGGCTCAGATAGTAATCGGCGTGATTTTTTTTCTGAAAATTTGTGGCCAGTAACAAAAAATGATATTGTAGGATTGCGACTTAAACGGCAAAACTACAGATTGAATAAAATGTAGTTACGAATTTTAGGTCGCCAAACCAACACACATGCTTCACATTTATCTCGACTTCTGTAGGAGTTCTAAATTCACTTTCGGTCTTAATATACAGGTTGGTATAAGGCATAATATAGTTGCTACTTTCTGTATTTTGTATTTACGGCCATCACGTAGATCGTTTTTGACGATTTTGTAAATGTGAATGTATTGTTATATGTGCGTGGTATGATGGGCAAAATGCCCTTTTTCCTGAATAAAGTATATATATGATTTGATTGGTCCATCGATGTTTTGAGTGACTTTCACGATTAACGCCAATTAGGAGTACAAGAAATGTTTGATCTGCCATACAAAATCGCCCAATGAATAGTTCTCGTAGTGCCATTTGTCGCAGATAAAACGACATGAGCCGAGATACTCCGATTATGTTTTGTTCGTACAGGCGATATTGCTCCAGCGACCACCTCCATTACGTAACCTTCCATTAATCGACCGCAATCGAAATCCCCTATTCAAAATAAAAATCACTCATAAAGAAGTGATAGTATTTGCTGAGAACATATCAAACCTAAATCCAATGTTGATGGAACACATAAGAATCGTCTAAGTGAGACGATTCTTATGCATTCTGTAATAATTTATGTGTGCAATTGATCTAATCCTTCATATATGTAAAAACGATCACTTTCTAATTGTCCTATGGGAGTTCGCTTAATACAAGCTTATCTGTACTAAAACTATCATACCGTTTAATCTTATATTTTATGTATTCGCATAAATCATCTGCTATAAGATAAGATAATTTCATTTCAGGAGCAACAAGAGTTGCTGCCATGTTTCCAGTGGCTGCCCTAGTTATGATTACAATTGCTGTGATATTTGGTATAATCGGTAACATCCGACAAGACATTAAAACCCTTCTGGCTGCTGTCATATTTATACTGTCGGGTAAGTAGCATTTCTAATAAGCCAAGGCTCAAGATGGTGGTAGAGTTTCATCAAAAAACTAAATATTCTTAATATCTCATAAAATTAATCAGAAATGATATTTACGCGAGCACTCATAGAAACGTCTTGTCAATATAATTTCATTTAGTACCAGCAACGGATCTGGCTACTTGGAATGTAATTACTACCTGCTATCCGGAGCTCTGTATCGGTATAAAATATAAACATAATCATTTCAGCTGATGGGAGCCTACACATGTATTGATATAGAACTTAAACATAGTCATTTCAGCTGATGGGAACCTACACATGTATTGATATAAAACTTAAACATAGATATTTCAGCTGATAAGAGCCTACACATGTATTGATAAGAACTTAAACAAATTCAAATCAGCTGATGGGAGCCCACATATGGATCTATATAGAACTTAAAGTTACTTCAGCTGATGGAGGCCTACACATGTATTGATATAGATCTTAAATATAGTACCTTCAGCTCACGGCAGCCTTCATATGAATCGATTTAGTATTTAAACATCGTCATTTCAGCTGGAGGGAGCCTACGTATAAATCGATATGGTACTAAAAGTCATTTCAGCTAGTGGGAGCCTACATCTGTATCAATATACAAAATAAGCATAGTTACTTCATCTGATGAGAGGGTCAACATCTATTAATATACAATATAAACAAAGTCAATTCAGCTGGTGGAAGCCTACACCTGTATCAGTATTCAACTGAAAACATAGTCACTTCAGCTGATTGTAGCCTAAACGTGTATTGATATTGTAACAGGATTAGTGTGCATACACGCAATTAGATTCGCAGGCCTTGTCTGAGATATGCTAAGATACACGGGTGCGAGCGGTCTTAACTCGTGATCATAGAAATCTCTACCAGGAGACGGTCAGAACAGCAATGCCACGAAGCTATACATATACTTATGTATATATCTAGCAAAAGAAATGGACGCACGGATTGAGCGATCACGTATGTCTATTATAGGACGAGATCCTTCCTGTGAGCGGACTGAACGGGAGTTTGCCAAAGATCAGAGGTTCAAATGATAAACAGGCTTACTGTAGCTTAGAATGAACTAATTTAATTAAGTATCGACAAGTAAAGACAATTCACATGAAATTGTCAAAAGCAAAATTAAGTTTACTTTGAAATATTGAATTGTTGAAAGTGTCAATAAATGTTTACATTATTTTGCCTGTCCGTCCTAGACTGTTTTCTTGGTCCTGATCCTCAAATGTCCTTGTCCTGTCCTGACGATGTGATTTAATGAAAAAAATACGTTATAAACAAAAGATAAATTAATTTTGAAGCAAACTAAAGAAACGGAGATTTTGAAGTTGTTTAGCCAAAGTTCCAGTTCGAAAAGCTGCTGTTCCATGAACGCATCCTCTTTTTATAATCTCGCGCCTCTATACACTTCATCATCCATATAAGTTATCAGGCATTGAGTGACCAATCACAACAAAGGCTCCTTCAGAGTCTATGTGAATATCGTCCAATGGTTCCGCTTTCGGAAAAATCCGAAGGATGTACAGGTCCGCCGTACAAAATGTAGTCCATGTTCGGATTTCCAAAATGCCCTTTCGGAATTACAAAAGTTAATATTATTACCGGAAAGCTAGACCAGATATAATCTAGACATTCGTAAATACCTTACTTAAGTCATTTTGACCAGTCTTAATGTATAAGGGAGGGTAATTCTACCTTAAGGAGTAAATCTCATGAGAAACAAGTAGTCCCAAATCACCGACCGCCTTTCCAAACAAAATCTTAGAATGATTTCCGAACAAGAGCCGATTTAAAGTGAATGATTGTGAGAACTAATGCATACAAGTAAGTGATCTATTCCTGAGTTAAATATGATCGTATAAAATGCATTTCATGTGCTCGCTAAACACATGAAGTGGATAATACACAAGTGTTATGGGTTTTCACGACCTGTCAATATCGAAGTCGCCAATGTGAGGTCCTCTTATTACCGGGTAAAGACGATATGAAAATACATGATAAGGACTGCTAAAGCTAGAAATAGCTACGATACCTCTGAAGCATGTATAGGATGATCATAGAATCATTATACATGTTTTATGACTGCAACATATTTGGTCATAGGTGTACCTCACATTACAATTCCCCCTCCCTTATTAAATAATCCTCCTGGATTATATACTTCATAAGGAAAATAAAACCAACAACAATGAATGATTTCAATGTCAATGTTTAAACATGCTACATTGTAACAGTATTTAAGTAAAACCTCTACTTAAAAAAAAATCACATTCTTAAGTTAACTTCAAAAACAGAACTTCAAGAACACCCATTATGGTTAAATATCCGAATACACTTGTCAAATTTTTAGTTTTAAATTGCCACTATCTAAGGTTTTAGTAATGTGATCAGTGTCCGTCCATCTGTCTGCCTTTTCTATGCTTTTTATAATGCTCCATGCAGTCCTGCTGTCACATATTTCTCCCTTTGCCACCTTGGCCAAATACGACAGGTTGTATTGTCTTATCTTGGCCTCTACCTTATCCGCTTCGTTTTCCTCCTCTTGTGGCCTTTTCTCTCCATCCAGGGCGAAGAATGCGTATTTATCGAGGAGAGTCCTTCTCGAGACAGCCGGAAATTCTAACATTTTACTCCTATTTTCGAACACAAGAGCTATGTATTCCCGAGCCATAAGTTTCTGGTCGGCACTTAAGGACTTCCAATTTGATGGAGGCCACACCACATGAGTATTTGTACTGGAACAGTCCAAGCGGATAACAGTATTCCATTCCCTTTTGGCAGGAGGGCAGATGGGCATAGCCCCCTTTCTCAGTATATCGAGTGCTCTTGCGCGAAGGGAATCAGCTTCCAAATCGGGCTTATTAACAGTAGTGTGTGAGCTCGAACTTGATGCACTAGAACTTGAGGAACTTGTTTCGCTCATTATGTCTGTAATTGTCCCTTCAATTAAAGCTTCCTCCCTTGTTACAGGTTCGGGTTCCCCTGTACGTTTTGGATCTTCAAGCTCCTCTTCCACATCTCTGTACTCTCCACCATTACTCTTTTCACTGTCCAAAGCAACTGCCTCCTCCATCCCCTTACTCCCAACTTGCCCTCTTTTATCTGTTGATCTCAGCGACTCCTCAATCTTCTCGCCTTCCATTTCCTCTGAATCCTTATCCTTCCTATCCCTCTCTCTTGTACCACTTCCCTTTTCCTGTTCATGTACTGTCGTTAAATCCTCTCTCTCTGTTGACTTGCCCCTTCCTTTCGCTTTATTACTTATTTCCACTTCTTCGTCGATTTCTCCACTTTCCAATTCAATGTCATCTCTGTATGTATCCAACCCATCAACTCTCTCTGAACTAATCCTGCTCTGCTTTGCTGTTCTATCCTCCCTACAGTCAACTTCCTTCCTTTTCTTTGCCCTTTCGTGCCCAGTAAGTCCTATCCCTATTTCGATTACCCTCGCAGCATCAATATCCTTGTCCTCCCTCCTCTTTGAACACATCTCTCCTCTCTTTTCCGAACTTCTTTCCCTTTTCCCTTCTGAACTCGTCACCTCCCTCCTCTCTTTACTTGGTCTGTCTCTCCTCCCTGAATTCCGTTCCTCCTTTGAATCACTCCTATCATTTGTCTTCCCATTTTTCATTTCAGCTAGTTTCAAGCCCTCTTTCCATCCTGTATTCCAACTTTCGATTCTATCTTTCCTGTCTTCGAATTCCTCTGCCCAGTCCCTTATAGCCTTTCGTACGTCATACGCTGCATCACTCTCATATGCCTGTACCGACTCTGCAATTTTAGCGTAGTCATTAGGATAAATGGCATAGTAGAACCCATTTGCCCTGCTAAAACGGTCCTTAGGGAGATTAACGTCCTTGTGCGATTTGCTTACATGAATTTCTAAATCACTAATTCTCGTGAATGTCCTCTTCTTCTTTCTGCACCATGGGCATAGAACAGTGAGGCACCTATGCTCAGCAGATATTAAGTGTTTCACAAGAGCCGTCCTCGTAGGGAACATCCCCTCGCAGAGCCAGCAGTTCTCCCTAGAAATAGAAATTGAGAAAAAAAATCTTGTACTATTCGCAGAGAACTTGTATAGAGTCCCTGAAAAGTATATGTAATGTGCCATGTTCAAAGGAAATTGATTCATACTACTGTACTTAGGCCCTTCTCGTTTTTGAAATGTCCGTCCACAGGAAATCTCTATCACATATCTAACTTGCATATGCAGGCGTATGTAAGTAAAAACAAATACTGTTTATATTTATTACTGTTTATTTATTTCTATACATACTGATACTTCTACAAACTTTTACATTAGTTCGTCCACACACACCACTTTTTACACTTGTTAAGTTTGTTTACATTTACTAAGTTTGTTTACGCTTGTTATGTTTGTTTCACTTTGTTTACACTTGTAAAGTTTAATAACAACATTAAATCATATTTCAACTTTAACACTTAATAACATAGAACTCAAAACAAAACGTCACTCTTAAAGTGTTTTTGTGAAGTATCCTCTATTTCTAATTTGCCTGAGTCCAACTAGGAACCCTTGATCCTCTATATGGATGTAACCGATCAATATGGTATGCTCTTGGTCTACCCTTTGGGGACTGTTTCACCATACAGACAAGGTCATCCAGCACCTTTGTTATGACAAAGGGACCTTTCCATTTGTTCACCAATTTTGAGCATACTCCAACTTTACGTGTAGCATGTTGCAACCAGACTAGTTGTCCTTGTGTATAACTCCTATTTTTGGAGGCACTGTCATAGTATTTCTTTTGATACTTTGCAGCAGCTTTGATATTTGCCCTAGCAACATCATGACAGCTTTTCAGATTATCCTCAAGTTCCATGACATAGGCTTCACAATCCCGGACTTCATTTTCTGCCCTAGGGCGCCCAACAACGGCTTGCATAGGCAGAGTGATTTCATGTCCAAACACCATCTTATTTGGGCTTACTTTAGAGCTACTGTGAGGCGAAGATCTATATGCCATCATGACCTGTTGCAAACAGGAATCCCAATTATCTTGCTTTGATTGGCAGAAAGATTTCAGCATTGAAATGAGAGTTCGGTTAAACCGCTCCACAAGCCCATTAGCTTGAGGTCGCATGGAAGTAGCATGAGTTTTCTTAATTTCCATGAGCTCACATAAGTCTTGCATAAGTTTGGATTCAAAGCATCTACCTTGGTCAGAATAGATTTGCAATGGCACTCCAAACCTGCAAATGAAAGTATCAACAAATGCCTTTGCAACTGTTCTACTCTCCATGTCAGGTATCGCAATACATTCTGTCCATTTTGTGAACCAATCAGCTATCACAAGTATGTACTTATTTCCCATGTTACTCAGGGGAAGAGGTCCTAATATATCCATCATTACCCTCTCCATAGGTTCACCAACTAGATACTGCCCAAGTGGTGCCTTATTAGATTCTCGCGACAGTTTTCTTGCAGTGCAATTATCACACTGTTTGCAATATCTTTTCACTGTATCTGTCATTCCAGGCCAGTAGAATCCCTGTCTTATTCTACTCAATGTTTTCTCTACCCCAAGATGCCCAGTACTAGGTATATCATGATGATACCTAATGACTTCTGCCTGCCTATCAGCAGGAGTCACAAGTTGATATAGAAGGCCCCCATTGTTACTTTCAAATTTCCTGTTAACTAAAGAAACGGAGATTTTGAAGTTGATTTGCCAAAGTTCCAGTTCGAAAAGCTGCTGTTCCATGAACGCATCCTCTTTTTATAATCTCGCGCCTCTATACACTTCATCATCCATATAAGTTATCAGGCATTGAGTGACCAATCACAACAAAGGCTCCTCCAGAGTCTATGTGAATATCGTCCAATGGTTCCGCTTTCGGAAAAATCCGAAAGATGTACAGGTCCGCCGTACAAAATGTAGTCCATGTTCGGATTTCCAAAATGCCCTTTCGGAATTACAAAAGTTAATATTATTACCGGAAAGCTAGACCAGATATAATCTAGACATTCGTAAATACCTTACTTAAGTCATTTTGACCAGTCTTAATGTATAAGGGAGGGTAATTCTACCTTAAGGAGTAAATCTCATGAGAAACAAGTAGTCCCAAATCACCGACCGCCTTTCCAAACAAAATCTTAGAATGATTTCCGAACAAGAGCCGATTTAAAGTGAATGATTGTGAGAACTAATGCATACAAGTAAGTGATCTATTCCTGAGTTAAATATGATCGTATAAAATGCATTTCATGTGCTCGCTAAACACATGAAGTGGATAATACACAATTGTAATGGGTTTTCACGACCTGTCAATATCGAAGTCAACATTGTGAGGTCCTCTTATTACCGGGTAAAGATGATATGAAAATACATGATAATGACTGCTAAAGCTAAAAATAGCTACGATATCTCTGAAACATGTATAGGATGCTCATAGAATCATTATACATGTTTTATGACTGCAACATATTTGGTCATAGGTGTACCTCACATTACACTTCCCCCTCCCTTATTAAATAATCCTCCTGGATTATATACTTCATAAGGAAAATAAAACCAGCAACAATGAATGATTTCAATGTCAATGTTTAAACATGCTACATTGTAACAGTATTTGAGTAAAACCTCTACTTAAAAAAAAATCACATTCTTAAGTAACTTCAAAAACAGAACTTAAAGAACACCCATTATGGTTAAGTATCTGAATACACTTGTCAAATTTTTAGTTTTAAATTGCCACTATCTAAGGTTTTAGTAATGTGATCAGTGTCCGTCCATCTGTCTGCTTTTTCTATGCTTTTTATAATGCTCCATGCAGTCCTGCTGTCACATATTTCTCCCTTTGCCACCTTGGCCAAATACGACAGGTTGTATTGTCTGATCTTGGCCTCTACCTTATCCGCTTCGTTTTCCTCCTCTTGTGGCCTTTTCTCTCCATCCAGGGCGAAGAATGCGTATTTATCGAGGAGAGTCCTTCTCGAGACAGCCGGAAATTCTAACATTTTACTCCTATTTTCGAACACAAGAGCTATGTATTCCCGAGCCATAAGTTTCTGGTCGGCACTTAAGGACTTCCAATTTGATGGAGGCCACACCACATGAGTATTTGTACTAGAACAGTCCAAGCGGATAACAGTATTCCATTCCCTTTTGGCAGGAGGGCAGATGGGCATAGCCCCCTTTCTCAGTATATCGAGTGCTCTTGCGCGAAGGGAATCAGCTTCCAAATCGGGCTTATTAACAGTAGTGTGTGAGCTCGAACTTGATGCACTAGAACTTGAGGAACTTGTTTCGCTCATTATGTCTGTAATTGTCCCTTCAATTAAAGCTTCCTCCCTTGTTACAGGTTCGGGTTCCTCTGTACGTTTTGGATCTTCAAGCTCCTCTTCCACATCTCTGTACTCTCCACCATTACTCTTTTCTCTGTCCAAAGCAACTGCCTCCTCCATCCCCTTACTCCCAACTTGCCCTCTTTTATCTGTTGATCTCAGCGACTCCTCAATCTTCTCGCCTTCCATTTCCTCTGAATCCTTATCCTTCCTATCCCTCTCTCTTGTACCACTTCCCTTTTCCTGTTCATGTACTGTCGTTAAATCCTCTCTCTCTGTTGACTTGCCCCTTCCTTTCGCTTTATTACTTATTTCCACTTCTTCATCGATTTCTCCACTTTCCAATTCAATGTCATCTCTGTATGTATCCAACCCATCAACTCTCTCTGAACTAATCCTGCTCTGCTTTGCTGTTCTATCCTCCCTACAGTCAACTTCCTTCCTTTTCTTTGCCCTTTCGTGCCCAGTAAGTCCTATCCCTATTTCGATTACCCTCGCAGCATCAATATCCTTGTCCTCCCTCCTCTTTGAACACATCTCTCCTCTCTTTTCCGAACTTCTTTCCCTTTTCCCTTCTGAACTCGTCACCTCCCTCCTCTCTTTACTTGGTCTGTCTCTCCTCCCTGAATTCCGTTCCTCCTTTGAATCACTCCTATCATTTGTCTTCCCATTTTTCATTTCAGCTAGTTTCAAGCCCTCTTTCCATCCTGTATTCCAACTTTCGATTCTATCTTTCCTGTCTTCGAATTCCTCTGCCCAGTCCCTTATAGCCTTTCGTACGTCATACGCTGCATCACTCTCATATGCCTGTACCGACTCTGCAATTTTAGCGTAGTCATTAGGATAAATGGCATAGTAGAACCCATTTGCCCTGCTAAAACGGTCCTTAGGGAGGTTAACGTCCTTGTGCGATTTGCTCACATGAATTTCTAAATCACTAATTCTGGTGAATGTCCTCTTCTTCTTTCTGCACCATGGGCATAGAACAGTGAGGCACCTATGCTCAGCAGATATTAAGTGTTTCACAAGAGCCGTCCTCGTAGGGAACATCCCCTTGTACTATTCGCAGAGAACTTGTATAGAGTCCCTGAAAAGTATATGTAATGTGCCATGTTCAAAGGAAATTGATTCATACTACTGTACTTAGGCCCTTCTCGTTTTTGAAATGTCCGTCCACAGGAAATCTCTATCACATATCTAACTTGCATATGCAGGCGTATGTAAGTAAAAACAAATACTGTTTATATTTATTACTGTTTATTTATTTCTATACATACTGATACTTCTACAAACTTTTACATTAGTTCGTCCACACACACCACTTTTTACACTTGTTAAGTTTGTTTACATTTACTAAGTTTGTTTACGCTTGTTATGTTTGTTTCACTTTGTTTACACTTGTAAAGTTTAATAACAACATTAAATCATATTTCAACTTTAACACTTAATAACATAGAACTCAAAACAAAACGTCACTCTTAAAGTGTTTTTGTGAAGTATCCTCTATTTCTAATTTGCCTGAGTCCAACTAGGAACCCTTGATCCTCTATATGGATGTAACCGATCAATATGGTATGCTCTTGGTCTACCCTTTGGGGACTGTTTCACCATACAGACAAGGTCATCCAGCACCTTTGTTATGACAAAGGGACCTTTCCATTTGTTCACCAATTTTGAGCATACTCCAACTTTACGTGTAGCATGTTGCAACCAGACTAGTTGTCCTTGTGTATAACTCCTATTTTTGGAGGCACTGTCATAGTATTTCTTTTGATACTTTGCAGCAGCTTTGATATTTGCCCTAGCAACATCATGACAGCTTTTCAGATTATCCTCAAGTTCCATGACATAGGCTTCACAATCCCGGACTTCATTTTCTGCCCTAGGGCGCCCAACAACGGCTTGCATAGGCAGAGTGATTTCATGTCCAAACACCATCTTATTTGGGCTTACTTTAGAGCTACTGTGAGGCGAAGATCTATATGCCATCATGACCTGTTGCAAACAGGAATCCCAATTATCTTGCTTTGATTGGCAGAAAGATTTCAGCATTGAAATGAGAGTTCGGTTAAACCGCTCCACAAGCCAATTAGCTTGAGGTCGCATGGAAGTAGCATGAGTTTTCTCAATTTCCATGAGCTCACATAAGTCTTGCATAAGTTTGGATTCAAAGCATCTACCTTGGTCAGAATAGATTTGCAATGGCACTCCAAACCTGCAAATGAAAGTATCAACAAATGCCTTTGCAACTGTTCTACTCTCCATGTCAGGTATCGCAATACATTCTGTCCATTTTGTGAACCAATCAGCTATCACAAGTATGTACTTATTTCCCATGTTACTCAGGGGAAGAGGTCCTAATATATCCATCATTACCCTCTCCATAGGTTCACCAACTAGATACTGCCCAAGTGGTGCCTTATTAGATTCTCGCGACAGTTTTCTTGCAGTGCAATTATCACACTGTTTGCAATATCTTTTCACTGTATCTGTCATTCCAGGCCAGTAGAATCCCTGTCTTATTCTACTCAATGTTTTCTCTACCCCAAGATGCCCACTACTAGGTATATCATGATGATACCTAATGACTTCTGCCTGCCTATCAGCAGGAGTCACAAGTTGATATAGAAGGCCCCCATTGTTACTTTCAAATTTCCTGTATAGCAAGCCACCCTTAATTTCCATACGATCCCATTGACGCCAAAGAGTTTTCAGCTGTGAAGAAGCAGCTGAAATTTCAGTCCAGTTTTGTTGTGACTTCCCTTCTTCCAAAGCGACCTTTATTGGACCTATATTAGCATCATTAAGCTGGCTAACAGATATTTGCAAAGGATCCCAACCATTCAAGAGAACCTGGTTACTAGTCATTTCGGATGCCTTTTCCTTTCCTTGACTCCTTGTCACAACCATTACTCTTTCTTCAGATATTTCCTCCATGTCATTGTCTAATTCAATTTCATCTTGGAGTATTTGCTGGTGTTTGCAAGATTTACACGGCATCCTAGATAAGGCGTCAGCATTGGAATGACTTTTGCCTCCCCTATGGATCACCTCTAGGTTATATGTGTTAAGCTCCTGTAACCAACGCGCCACCTGGCCTGTGGGGGATTTAAGAGTCCGCATCCAGCTTACTGCTGCATTGTCTGTACGTAAAAGTACGTCCTGTCCATATAAGTATGTATGGAAATGTTTCAGTGCTGTAACAACAGCAAGTAGTTCCTTTCTGGTAATGCAATAGGCCCTTTCGTGGACGTTCGTGGATTTACTCATATAAGCAATGACTCTTTCTTTGTCATCCTGTATTTGAGAAAGAACAGCTCCAACCGCACTGTCCGATGCGTCTGTGTCTAAGATAAATTTTGATCCTAATTCCGGATAGGCCAAAACTGGTGTTGTTGTCAAAGCTTCTTTTAAAGCTTCAAATGAACTTTGACAATCTTCAGTCCATTTGAAAGGACTCTTCTTCTCACAGAGTTTGTGCAATGGTCTAGCAATATCAGAAAACCCTTTTACAAATTTTCTGTAGTATGATGCAAGACCAAGGAAGCTACGTACTTCCTTATTATTCCTTGGTATTGGCCAATTTTGAACTGCCTTTACTTTCTCTGGATCAGTTTCAACCCCATTTTCAGAGACAATATGTCCAAGAAAGGAGGCTGACTTTTGGAAAAATAAACATTTCGATGGTTTCAGCTTAAGATTAGCTTCTCTCAAACGAATAAAGACATTTTCAATGCGTTTCAGACACTCATCTACTGTTTTCCCGGGAGTGATGATATCGTCCATGTAAAGTAGCGACTCAGCCCACTGTATGCCACGTAAAACATCTTCCATTAACCTTTCAAAGGTTGAAGGAGCATTAACAAGCCCAAATGGCATGACCCGGAAATGATATAATCCTTGGCTTGTAGAGAATGCTGTCTTTAGCTTGTCCTGTTCGTCCATCTCTATTTGCCAGAACCCAGAATTCAAGTCCATACAGTTGAACCACTTGGAACCTGATAGGGCATCAAAACAATCATCAACTCGCGGAATAGGGTATGCATCCTTAACAGTTACTTCGTTTAGTCGACGGTAATCAATACAGAATCTTGTGGATCCATCCTTCTTCGCCACCAACACAATTGGTGAAGACCATGGGCTATTCGATGGCTCTATGATCCCTTTATCCATCATCTTCTTGATTTCTCGCTGCTCAATTTCACGCTTACCATATGGTTGCCTCCTTACAGGCTGGCGAATTGGATTTGCTGTGCCTGTATTGATTGTATGTTTAACCCGATTTGTGCATCCTACATCATCTGAAGATTTAGCAAAAACATCCTGGTACTTATTGAGCAGTCTTGCGAACTTTTCTCTATCGTTTGCATCAAGGTTCCCTACACTGTTTTCAAACATCTCCTGTAAATGGTCTGGGACACATGATTTTTTAGTAGTATTTGAGTCAACATATGCATATCTTGTAGATGCTGCACACTTCTCACTTTTAGCTGAGTGTGATGGTACATCTTCAATGATTGGATAGCAACACCCTACTCTTTGACCCTCTTCTAATCTAATTGCTTTGTCCGTGTAATTCATCAAAGCTACAAATGAATTGTCTTTTTGTGTGTCTATCAATCCACTTAGTATTTTAACACTATTATCCTTTCCTGTTTCAGGATCATCGACAAAGGCTATAGCTGGGAGAATCTTATGATTAGGTACATGAACTGGAACCAACATACAGCTTCCAGATGGAACATCTACCTCCTCTTTGACCTCCACTCTACAGACTGCTCCTGTTTCTTCCCCAGAATAGCAGAATAAAATGTTTCCATCTTTAGTGTGCAGTTCCAAGGATTCCATGTTCCACATTTTCACATTTCCCCTAATAAAATCCTGGCCTAGTATCCCAGGCAGAGACATGTCACATACTATTATGGTGGCTTCAGTTACATAGTTTCCCAATGTTATTTTTGTTGTAAAGTTGCCATACACTTTGATATTAGTACCATCAACGCCTTGAATATTTAGGTCACGTTTGTAAATTGGTAAGTTGCCTTCAGCCACCAACTTATCGTACGTCTCTTTAGAAATGAGTGTAGCTGTTGCACCGCTGTCCAACAAAAATGGTATCTTTGTGTTATTTATACTTCCAAGAATGTATAAACCGTTATCCCATTTATTAGGCTTTCTACCAACTTGCCCAATACGTGGACTAAGTCCTAAAGTGTTATTTAATGGCCTATCACTATAGCTAGGTCGCGTTTTGTTAGTGTCCGTCATCCCCCGACCTACTGGGACGACGGTTTTCCGTTTTCCTGGTTCTTTGGGGATTTCTTTATCTGAATGTCCTTGTGGGGACATTGACGATACATGTGATCTTTTGATCCACATGTAAAACACTTTCGGTCACCTTGTTTGTTATTGGACTCAAGTTTATTAAGCCTCTTTTCGATCTGTGTGATAGAATTCATCACAGCCTGAAGATCTGTGCTATCATTTGATTTAGAACATAACCCCTCTTTACTTGTTGCTACTCCCCGTATAAGAGCAGATCCAGTACTTGTTTTAGATCTCCCCAGCACATTCTCGTAGCGTTCTACAACTTCCACAGCTTCCCCGATAGTCCTACAGCCCTTATCCATAAGTCTGCATCTCATCTCAGGCGAAAAGCTCTTGCAAAAGTGCTCTAGCGCTAACATCTCCTGTGCTTCCGATCCCAAAGACACATATGCTTTCTGTGCATACAGCCTTATCTCGTCTCCAAAGGTGGCCACTGATTCGTCCTTTCCACGAGTCCGACTCTGAATCTTTGATAACCATCTTGTTGCTTGCCGGGAGCTTCCAAACCTCTGTTCCAATCGTGTAGTCAATATTTCATAGGAACGTCTTTCATGTGGCGGCAGGGAGCTATAATGTAACCTTGCCTGGTGCTTTAAAGATGTGGCCAGGTACAACAGCTTCTCTTTTTCAGACCAACATGCCAAGTCTGCACAGTCCTCAAAATACGATATATACTGTTCCCAGTCCTCCTCACCTGTAAAAGGGTCTGGCTTGATGTTATGTGCACGACGCCTACTCCTCCGGTCAGGTGACACGTAATTGTGATCGCCATCATCTCCCCGTAAATCGTTTACGTGATCGTCATGTTGTCGGTTCATGTTGAAATTAATCTCGGAATCTGAGTCTTGTTGGTCGGCCATTTTATAAGATAGTATTTGAGCTTTTTCCTTTCAAAATTAACTCTCCGTTAGTTTTTTTTCTTTTATAGGCCTCCCAAAATTACAAGCTCTCAGAATTTGTCCGAGTAAATTTCTTTATAAAACGCTAAAGTGCCAAACTATACTACTAGCTATTCCGTTGTTTATATATAACTAATTTCCTTTTCGGAAATACAAATACCCAAATGTTCGGATCCGACGATGTAGTTACGTGTTTTCAACGGTGTACGGATCCGACAGTCAACAACGTTCGGGTCCAAATATCCCGCGAGTTCTGGGTCCTTTTGTTCAGATCCGAATAACAATATTTCCGACGTTCGAATCCGTCAGTGCTCGGATCCGAAAATAATGGTATGTGTACGGAATTATGTACGGATCCCAAAGTACTTGCTGTGTTTGGAACAGATGAGCTAATGTACGGATCCAAATACGTTCGGATCCAAATATCCTTTAAATGTGCTCGGATCCGAAAATGATGGTATGTGTACGGAATTATGTACGGATCCAAAAGTACTTGCTGTGTTTGGACCAGATGAGCTAATGTACGGATCCAAATACGTTCGGATCTAAATATCCTTTAAATGTGCTCGGATCCGATAGTCCGACGCCGTTCGGTCCCAAATTGTACGGATTCCTAAATTTTAGACAGAAAAGTTACAATATGTTTAATGGTCGAGATCCCCCGAATTCTGTTGCCTGTGCGGATCCGAAAGTCCCGTTCCCGTAGTTTCTGCGAACTTCCTATTGATCCCTCAAGTCCAGAATTATCCTGATCCGAAATCCGTGCTGAGGCCAACTTCTTCCGATTGTTCTGTTCTGCTGTCCAAAAAAAAATCCAAATGCTTCCAAGGCGGTGCGGTCCGTGATGCTAAAAGTATATCAACATCTGCACTTCTGACACCATTTTGTAACAGGATTAGTGTGCATACACGCAATTAGATTCGCAGGCCTTGTCTGAGATATGCTAAGATACACGGGTGCGAGCGGTCTTAACTCGTGATCATAGAAATCTCTACCAGGAGACGGTCAGAACAGCAATGCCACGAAGCTATACATATACTTATGTATATATCTAGCAAAAGAAATGGACGCACGGATTGAGCGATCACGTATGTCTATTATAGGACGAGATCCTTCCTGTGAGCGGACTGAACGGGAGTTTGCCAAAGATCAGAGGTTCAAATGATAAACAGGCTTAATGTAGCTTAGAATGAACTAATTTAATTAAGTATCGACAAGTAAAGACAATTCACATGAAATTGTCAAAAGCAAAATTAAGTTTACTTTGAAATATTGAATTGTTGAAAGTGTCAATAAATGTTTACATTATTTTGCCTGTCCGTCCTAGACGGTTTTCTTGGTCCTGATCCTCAAATGTCCTTGTCCTGTCCTGACGATGTGATTTAATGAAAAAAATACGTTATAAACAAAAGATAAATTAATTTTGAAGCAAACTAAAGAAACGGAGATTTTGAAGTTGTTTAGCCAAAGTTCCAGTTCGAAAAGCTGCTGTTCCATGAACGCATCCTCTTTTTATAATCTCGCGCCTCTATACACTTCATCATCCATATAAGTTATCAGGCATTGAGTGACCAATCACAACAAAGGCTCCTTCAGAGTCTATGTGAATATCGTCCAATGGTTCCGCTTTCGGAAAAATCCGAAAGATGTACAGGTCCGCCGTACAAAATGTAGTCCATGTTCGGATTTCCAAAATGCCCTTTCGGAATTACAAAAGTTAATATTATTACCGGAAAGCTAGACCAGATATAATCTAGACATTCGTAAATACCTTACTTAAGTCATTTTGACCAGTCTTAATGTATAAGGGAGGGTAATTCTACCTTAAGGAGTAAATCTCATGAGAAACAAGTAGTCCCAAATCACCGACCGCCTTTCCAAACAAAATCTTAGAATGATTTCCGAACAAGAGCCGATTTAAAGTGAATGATTGTGAGAACTAATGCATACAAGTAAGTGATCTATTCCTGAGTTAAATATGATCGTATAAAATGCATTTCATGTGCTCGCTAAACACATGAAGTGGATAATACACAAGTGTTATGGGTTTTCACGACCTGTCAATATCGAAGTCGCCAATGTGAGGTCCTCTTATTACCGGGTAAAGACGATATGAAAATACATGATAAGGACTGCTAAAGCTAAAAATAGCTACGATACCTCTGAAGCATGTATAGGATGATCATAGAATCATTATACATGTTTTATGACTGCAACATATTTGGTCATAGGTGTACCTCACATTACAATATAAAACCTAAACATAGTCTTTCAGCTGGTGGGAGTCTACACATGTATCGATATACAACATAAACATAGTCACTTCAGCTGATTATAGCCGAAACGTGTATTGTTATAAAACCTAAACATAGTCTTTCAGCTGGTGGGAGTCTACACATGTATCGATATACAACATAAACATAGTCACTTCAGCTGATTTGAGCCTATACGCTCCTCTGTTTAGTGATTTTGAATGTATTATCTCTTACATTAACGAAGTTCTTGTAAATACTTAAGTCTAAGCAAATCAAGGTGCACTGTCCCTATGAAAATAAAATGCAACTTAAAATATTGCTCTGAGAGTAGGTGTACCTGCTCAGTTGACATTTCTTAAAATTAAATTATTTAATTTTTTGTTTCGTTTATCAAAAAAACGGGCGTTCTGATTTGTCGAAAAAACTATTCTTCATAATTTCATGAACAAAGTTTTGAGCACGCAGCTATTTTGTATACTTCCGTTCAAAATAGCCCTATACAAAAAGCTACCAAATTTGTAAAATATTTGCTTTTTTCGCTCGAAGCTATTGAATTATAAGAAATGATGAGAATAGTTTTTTTGTTTTCATGGAGGTATGAACCGAAAAACATAGTCACTCTTATGTATAAATCCGCTTCGCGTTTTCATACAATGTGATTGGTTTTTGTCGGTTCATACCTCCATGAAAACAAAAAATATTCTCTTCATCTCTTAAATATCTTTTCTCTATATTGTCAAAACCATGCTCTTGATACTTTTGCTTTTGCTGCCACAATTCAGGTTGTCTTCAAAAATGTTTTCATATTTAAGCTGTAGTTAACAATTTATACCAATGAGATTTTAGCGATTCATATCCACCCTTCTTACCCATTACCAGATTATTACATTTTAGACAGGTCTAATTTCAAAGAAGCTGTATCCGGCAATTTTCTGTTGAATGTTTTTTTTCCCCTTTTTTTTGGTTGAAAAAACAATTTGTATAATGAAGAAATAACTTTTAAGAAGAACGTCTTTGCTTTTCCTAGCTATTTTTTTCTCTTGAGGGGCGTAAAACAGCGGGATTGTGTGGTAATTTGTTAAGCAGTTAACGTTTGAAGATTATGACTAATTGTTTATTGTATTTTTATTGAATGAAATTATGAAAAAATTAAGTCTTTTGTCAGGGAACAAACTTTTAGACAAGTTAAATAGTAAGAATTTGTAGCTTAAAGTAAAGAATTGGGCGTAATTTAAAAAAAAACTTCAGATGACCAATAAGTATTCTGTGTTCAGACTTTCCTTGTTTAAATTTCTGCTGGACGCGAATGTGTGTGAAAAGAAATATCAAGTTAACCTGTTTTCGCGGGATTGTGTGGGACGGATCAAATTTTAATTTATATTTTATTTTTCCTAGGGTTGACCCTGGCTGTTGGCATTATATTCTACATCTCCGCAATCAACGACGAAGTAGGTCACAGGTCAAAGTCCAAAAATGGCAAAATATTTCGCTACGAATACGGCTGGTCATTTTTCTTTGCCGGAATAGCATTTATGATCGCCGAAATAACAGCAGTAGTGAATGTGACAATTTATATGCAACGAAATGCGAGTACAGACGATATGGTGAGAATTATACCAGGACTCGAGGACAAACTAGATTCGAAAGATGACAAGGAGGAACCGGGAGGGGAATCTAATCCGACAATCATTTTATAACAGTTTTTCCTTGTGTGTATATTTTTGTCACTCGTTTCTTTCCTTTTTTTCACATATTCTTGTTTTCTAGTATTTACAAACACACCCATCGAAGTACTAGTCGGCTTTCGGTGGACAGCAATCATTTGGATTTACAATCATAACGTAATTTAATGAATAAACTTTGCTGCACGGATCGTGGCTTTCTGTTATGAATACCGCGTGTTCTCCACACAACAGACTGGATTTGTACCTCCAGCCTAAGCGCTTAAGGCATGTGTTTCCATTTAACCATTGACCACGCCGGTCCTAAATTATAAAGAACAAAACAAAATATTTGTAATAAAATTTAACAAAAGTTAGTTTTTAGCTCTACTGGCCGAAGGCCAATAGAGCTATAGCGATGGCTTTTTCCCGTCCGGCGTCCGTGCGTCCGTGCGTCTGTGCGTCCGTCCGTCCGTCCGTCGTCCGTCCGTTAAACTTTTCCTTGTTTACGCGATAAAGTCCACAGTTTTCATCGGATTCTCTTCAAACTTTCAAAGAATGATTGTACCAACATAAGGATCGTTCCTTTCGAAATTGGGTCAGATCAGTCAAGAAACACGGGGAAAGGGGCCTCATTAAAACTTAATTAAAAATTTAATTAAAAATCCTCGTTTACGCGATAAAGTCCACAGTTCTCATCGGATTCTCTTCAAACTTTCTCAGAATGATTGTACCATCATAAGGATCTTTCCTTTCGAAAATGGGTATGATCCGTCAAGAAACACGGGAAAAGGGGCCTTATGAAAATTTAATTAAAAAATCCTCGTTTACGCGATAGAGTCCACAGTTCTCATCAGATTCTCTTCAAACTTTCACAGAATGATTGTACCAACATAAGGATCGTTCCTTTCGAAAATGGGTATGATCCGTCAAGAAAAACGGGAAAAGGGGCCTTATGAAAATTCATTTAAAATTCAATTAAAAATCCTCGTTTACGCGATAGAGTCCAAAGTTTGCATTGGATTCTCTTCAAACTTTCTCAGAATGATTGTACCACCTTAAGGATCGTTCCCTTCGAAAATGGGTATGATCCGTCAAGAAACACGGGAAAAGGGGCCTTATGAAAATTTAATTAAAAATTCAATTAAAAATCCTCGTTTACGCGATAAAGTCCACAGTTCTCATCGGATTCTCTTCAAACTTTCTCAGAATGATTGTACCATCATAAGGATCGTTTCTTTCGAAAATGGGTATGATCAGTCAAGAATCATGGGAAAAGGGGCCTTATGAAAATTTAATTAAAAAATCCTCGTTAACGCGATAGAGTCTACAGTTCTCGTCAGATTCTCTTCAAACTTTCACAGAATGATTGTACCAACATAAGGATCGTTCCTTTCGAAAATTGGTATGATCCGTCAAAAAACATGGGAAAAGGGGCCTTATGAAAATTCATTAAAAATTCAATTAAAAATCCTCGTTTACGCGATAGAGTCCACAGTTTTCATTGGATTCTCTTCAAACTTTCTCAGAATGATTGTACCAACATAAGGACCGTTCCTTTCGAAAATGGGTATGATCCGTCAAGAAACACGGGAAAAGGGGCCTTATGAAAATTTAATTAAATGTTTAATAAGAAATTCTCATTAATAATCTAGAGCCAACAATTTACAACGGATTCTCTTCAAACTTTCACAGAATGATTGTACCATCATAAGGATTGTACCTTTTGGAATCGGATATGATTCCTCAAGAAACATAGGAAAAGGGGCCTTATTAAAATTTAATTCAAAGATCTTTGTTAGCACTCTAGAGTCCACAGTTCTCATCTGATTGACTTCAAACTTTCACAGAATGATTGTACCATCATAAGAATTGTTCCTTTCAAAATTTGGTATGATCAGTCAAGGACCACGGGAAAAAGGGGCCCGATTAAAACTTGATTGAAAAAGTCCTCGAAAACACAATAGAGTCCATAGTTTTCAACAAATTCTCTTCAAACATTCCCCGAATGATTATTACATTAAATGGATTGTTCCTTTCGGAAGTAGGTTTGATCCATCAAGTTTCATGGGAAAAGGGGCCCTATGAAAATTTAATAAAAAAAATCTTAGTTAACATGTAATGGCCCTAGATTTCACCTGATTGACTTCAAACTTTCACATAATGATTGTACCATCATAAGGATTGTTCCTTTCAAATTGGGTCTGATCCATTGAGAAACATAGGAAAAGGGGCCTTAGGAAAATTCAATTAAAAAAATCTTAATTAATGCTTGTAAGTCCACAGATGAGATGGGGTTGTCTTTATACTCAAACAGAATAATTATACTTTTGTAAGAAGAGTTCCCTTTGGAATTGGTTCAGATCCATCAAGTAACATGGGAAAAGGGGCTATATGAAAATTCAATTAATAAAACCCTGTTAACACAATAAAGCCCACAGCTTTGATAAGATTTTGTTGAAACTTTCACAGAATGATTTGAAGGTCATAACTATTATTCTTTTCATAACAGGGTTTGAACTGTCAAGAAGCACATGAAAAGGGGCCTTATGAAAATTTCATTTATTTCATTTGTTACCAAGTCCAGAGCTTTCATCGGATTTTCTTCAAACATTCACAGAATAATTGTACAATAATAATGATTGTTGATTTTTGCATTAGACCTGATCCGTCAAGAATCACAGGAAAAGGAGCATTATGAAATTTAATTTTAAAATCATTGTACCACAATAAAGTCAACAGTTTTCATCAGATTCTGTTAAAACTTTCACAGAATGATTATTCCATCATAAGGATTCTTTCTTTTCAAATTAGGCGTGATCTGTCTAGTATCATGGGAAAAGGGGCCTTTAGAGAATTTTATCTATAATCCTTGTAACCAAGTCCAGAGCTTTCATTGGATTTTATTCAAACCTTCACAGAATCATTGTACAATAATCACGATTGTTGATGCTGACATGAGACCTGATCCTTCAAGTATCACAGGAAAAGGAGCCTTAAGAAAATTTTATTTTAAAAATTTGACACCAAGATAAAGTTAGCAGTTTTCATCAGATTCTGTTCAAACTTTCACAGAATGTTTGTACCATCATAAGGATTGTTTCTTTCCAAATTGGGCCTGATCTGTCTAGTATCATAGAAAAAGGGGCTGTATGAAAAATTATTACCAAATCCTCATAAACACAACAATGCCCTCAGTCTTTATCAGAATCTCTTCAAACTTTAATAGAATGATTGTACCATCATTTGGATTGTTCCTTTGTAAATTAGGTCTGATTGGTTAAGTGACACAAGAAAAGGGACCTTATAAAAATTTTATTACAAAACATCAATATAACAATAAAGTCCTTAGTCTTTATCATTTTCTTCAAACTATCATTAGGATTGTTCCTTTGTACATTGGGTCTGATTTGTTAAGTTTCACAGAAAAAGGGGCCTTATGAAAATTTAGTTACAAAAATTCTTGACACAATTCAGTCCACTGTTTTCATTGATTCTCTTTAACTTTTAAAGAATGATTCTACCTTCATTAGAATTGTTCCTTTTGAAATTTGGTTTGTTCTGTAAAGTATCATGAGAAAAGGGGCCCTATGAATGTTTCACTATAAACTCATTAACACAATAAATTCCACAGATTAAACAGATTGATTGTACCATCATTCCAATTGTTGATTTTGACAGTGGATCTGACTATAGCAAGGGTCACATAAAAAGGGGCCTTATGAAAAACTCTCTTAAATATTCTGGTTAACACAATGATGTCCCTTGATTTCACCGGATTCACTTCAAAATTTCACAGAATGATTGTACAAATACTTAGATGGTTCTTTTCAGAACTGGGTACAATCCATCAAGTATCATGTAAAAAGGGGACATTTGATTTTTTTTTAATATTCTAGTAAACATAATGAATTTCAAATATTTCATCGGATTCACTTTTAACTTTCATAGAATGATAAAACCAACAGTAAAATATCACGGGAAAAGGGGCCCTATGAGAACTTGAATTAATATCTTTGTTAACACAATAAAGTTAACAGTTTTATTGGATTCTCTTCAAAGATGCATGGAATAATTGTGGCATTTGAAACACAGGAAAAGGGGCCTTACAGATTATCATTCAAAACATTCTTGTGTATGTGATGAAGATCACAATCATTATCAAGTTGTCTTTTAAATTTCACAGGACAATTGTCGGGTTGAAAGGAAACTTCCTTTTGGAATGAAATTGATCCATCAGAAAACACAGGAAAAGGGGCCTTATTGATTTTCATTCAAAACAATCCTGTTTATGTGATTAAGTCCACAATTATTGTCAGATTCTGATGAAATATTCACAGAATGATTGTAGGGTCATAAGGTAACTTTCTTTTGGAAATGGAGTGGATCCGTCATGAAACATGGGAAAAGGGGCCTTGAGGATTGTTGCTTAAAATGATAAAGGGGATAAAGCCCCTTTTTTTTCTTTATGCATTCTTCTTTGAGCAATTAACTTCCTTAAATATCAGATTTCTTTAACGGAAAACTTGATAACCAGTAGAGCGTCTCAGGCCCTCATGGGCCTCTTGTATAAAAATAACAACAATAACAACAACAACAAATGTGTGTATGCCTAAACAATTTAATATATTTCTATGTTATGAATGAAATCTTCGCACGACATGTATCATATTTCCGACACAAAACTGTAATTAAATTTCAGCGATAGATAACGTGTTTGATTACCAGCGTTACATTTCCATAACTTTTTAAACGTTTACTTTTACCACAACCTTTTGTACATATTACTGCTAAATTGTATTTGTGTCCACCCGACTCTCTGTATGTCTGATAAATATCAAAAGTAGTTCGTTTTGCGGTACCCCTAACGGTTGTGATATCGTCATCTAAAAGTTCTTACGTGTGACAAATCGCGGATGTCAATCAAATAAACAAGTCGACCAATGTAATCATCAATTGAAACCAGAATGACTTTGATCTAAGACATTCGTCGCCATTTTTTTTAACCTTTATCGTTGGTTTGGCGACTTACACGTCGTTACTACCGACTATACTACCTTTTTGTTACATGATACTACCCGTAAATTTTTCAAATAACGGCGTTTAAAATTGAAGCGGGACTTCCTGTTTGGGGTCAATAGGCTGGGCCAAAGAATTCAGTTGGCGGGGCCAGCGAATGATCAATTTGGAGATATGGTCACTATCAACAGCCAACAAACAAAGTCGATAGACCAACATGTTAGAGAAAAGCCAGAGTCGAGGTATGTACCTCGATTTAGGTATAATACCTAAATGGGGGTCTGTCAACATGTGCATTTTGTGAGAAACATGTAAATTGGGAAGATAGAGAAAAATATAATTGTTAAATCTATCTAAGGACTATTTAAGCATATTCCAGCTTTAGTTACGACGATTTGATCGCCGACCAACCATTCATTTGTTGTTATATGTCACTGATCATAAATTTTGCAAATAAAAATACGGAGTTCAATATCTTCGTCAAACTTCATATCGGAGGGAGTGGGCGTTACTAGCGATCTGTCAATTAATTGATAGCTTCTTTCATATCGAATGTCACAAAATGTAATATGTGCCATAGAATATTTTATAGAAAATCTGAAAGTATTTTTCGAGTTTACTGTCAACTACAGTTTGCTGACTGTATCAGTTTTAACTGTGCTGTATGGCTAGGTCTATCTTCTAAACCCATTAAAGAAGTTGCACTTTTCCAAAAGAGTCTGTTTGGCTCCGTATTTTAAAAATAACTGTGTTGTGTTGTTTTTTATTGTTTTTATATAGCTCATAAAACTTGTATATTTCATTGTAATTTTTAAAAGCGGCAATGTTTAGTAACCCTCGGTTTACCGTGTATTCCGTTTGTAACAAAAGTATAGTATATCTAACAATTCTATAGTTCAATGTAAACATACGCGAGATGTTATTACAATATTTACGGGGGACACTTTTTAACCCATTTCCGTTTTCTTAAACTTATAACTGGTCCAAATCGAAAGGGATTGCAGAAGACAATGAACCTTCGATGCAATTCGCAATGAAACAAGCCTATGTAGTAGAAAATATTGTGGGAAAAGAAGAATTTGCTTGTTAAAAGCAATTTCTTCTTTCCCACAATGTTTTCTCAACTATAAAATCACACCAACGCTAAATCCCGGGTTTGAACAGGAAAAGTTAGAAGAGTAAGGCAGTCTTTTTAAAACGAGCTGAAATATTGAAACTCTATCTATCCTTATTAGGTCTTCAAAATAAGTGCCGTCTGTCTCCACACACTTTTTACAGAGATCTACCCATTTTCAGAAATCAACAAATCAACTTTCTCTGTAAAATTTTCCAGTGTCAGAGCAGCTTTTCGTTCGGACTGGAATTTGAAAGTCTGGGCCTTCGAATTGATGAAAATCGCATACAACATACGATGTAATGTTTTTCAACGTCGCGCAATGACATTTCTCTTGCCCTCAGATGAAACCGGGATCTTATGATTAAGCCCTATAATCAGGTTGAAAGAGATAGATCCAGATTTCATCATCTTTAACCTATTCGAACTCAAGACCACCTTTTTACGCCCCTCAATTAAAGAGCTTTTGAAAACATTGTGGAAAATGAAGAAATTGCTTGTATCAAGCAATTTCTTCATTATCCACACTGTTTTCTACCAAAAAGACGAAAAAAATTAAAATTCCATCAACTTGAAATTGTCGTCTGCATCTCCTTCCAATTTGGACTGGTCTAAAATTTTGATATATGGGAAAGGGTTAACTATTTTCCAAACGATGTGTGTTACATTTATCATATTTTCTATAACATGCGATGCAAGTTAAACTTGACTTTGTTCCAGCATGCACGTCAGTGAGTGATTGGGACACCAAGCGCTCTCAAAACTTACGTAGTTCACGTAAAATCTTATGACGAGGTCCCTGGTTCGATCCCCGACGGCGGCACTCATCCTTTCCGACTATTTGTCTCTCACCAATGGGTCGATAATCGTAGACCTATGTGGGATAGCAGCTGGAGGCTGGGAAAGGATGTAATGGTAGTACTGGTGTGAGAAATACCAGGATTCCATTGTTAGGTGCTCCAGCCGCCGCGATATAACTGAAAGATTGTTAAAAGCGGCGTAAAACCCGATTCAAACAAACAAACAAATCTTATGACGAATCAATGCCAAATTGATTCCTGTTAGATAGCTGACTGTTAACTGATTAACACATGCCGGAATATGTTTGAAGAGGAATATCATGTTTTTTTATCACGATATTATTTTAGTTGGTATTTTAGACATTATTGACCGATTCATATGAAACCGTTTATTAAAATCTAAAGTTCCATAATTGTTTTTATGCTTTTGTTTATAATGTCCATATTCTTGTAATACCTTAGTTGATTATCTTATAATTGTGATCCTTCACTCTAAAAGGCTACATGCAAGACATCCGAACATAGGCTTTTGTAAGATTTCGTGGTCTTACAAGAGGAAAACTTTCCCTAGTCCAGCTTTCAACTCATCATTTTTTCATATCTATTGCACTAATCAGCCTTTTGATATTCTACCGTTGATATGAAAGTCAAACATAAAAAATCGAACACAAATGACGGATTTCTGGCCACACCCACTGACCTCCGGCATGGCAGAGCGGCTGAGGTAATTGACCAAAAGCTATTCCCGCCCACTCATTCGGTCGGTCACGCCCATAAACTCCAACAGGAAGTCCCGCTTAGATTTTAAACAGCGTTATTTTACAAAGTTCATGGCTAGTATAAGGAATACAAAAGATGAATAGTTGTTTGGCGACCAAACGTCGTAAGCTGTAGTTACGACGTAGAGATTGCCAGACAAACAAAAATGTTTGACATTTAATGGCGGCCACTGTCGGAATTGAAAGCTCAAGTCAGGACTGAATTAACGATTTGAATGGTCGATTGTTTCCTTGATTTTTAGCCGCGATTGTTCAATTAGAAGCATAATTTTAAAAAATACTGTGGTCAGGTACATAAGATCAAAGGTAAATCTTCGGTTAGCGACCTAAACGTCATAACTACAACATAATTAAGCTGTAGTTACTATATCTAAGTCGCTAAGCCAACAAAAATACTTAACATACACGCAGGATTTCAAAGTTCCCTTCGGGTCTAAATGATTAATTTAATTGGCCAATTGATTTTTGATTGACACCACCGATCGGTCAGTTATGCTCTGGCCTGTTTCTGGCCTGTTTAACCCTTGTCATGCTGATCCCGGAATATTCCGGTTTTGGCAGGAGGAGTAGACTAAGATCAGACTGCACTTATGTGCAGGTTGATCTTAGTCTACACCTCCTGCTTGTACTTTTCCTGCCAGAGTTGTTTATGAAGTTGATTTCTAAAAGAAATATATTGATTTTCGAACAAAAAGTTCTATCAGTGCTTTCAGCCCTTTGATTTGACAGCATTTCTGTAAGGAAATTTATACAGCATGACAAGGGTTAATTTTTCTACTGATAGATCAAGTATCGCTGGAATCTTAAACCAACTGGAATTATGATTTCATAAATTATGAATCTTAAAATATCGTCTTAAATAATTTGTTATGGTTAAGTCAAAGTATAAAAGGAATGTCTCTTGAAATTTTTAATGTTATTATGTTTCTTACATGCTCGGGAAACACAATCTAAAGAGAGTTTTGCTCGGAAGTTCTCCAAAGGACAAATCAATTAAGCGTTGGCAAGTTGATGTTCTATTGATTATAAGATTTCATTCTCGACAACCCGGCGAGTCCCTGGATATCCATAGAAACACGTCCTTTTAAGATTTGTCAAATTTCGTGAAATACTAATTAAGCTTTACAGAATTATTCTGAAGAATTGGTAAATGTGTTAGCTATCGCGGGATAAACCGTCCAAAGTTCAAGGGGTTGATGCAACACAGTCGCAATTGCGAATTTACTTATAGATACTTAGGACAGTGTTGCACAAACGGCCTCGAGTTGACCATTCGCGTGAAAAGGGGTCTTCTCGGAAATGCAAAAGGTGTAGAAACTAATTTACTTGAGCTAACGGATCGAGGCCCATCAGATTTGAAACTTTTGCGGAATAAATAATGCATGCACAATTATTTTGTATTACCATATAAGCATTTTTTGAGACACCAACCATGCATCACCGCGGTATTCAATGTGGTCCATTTTTCGAACATTCATTTATATGAGTCCCAACATCTATTACCTTCGATTGGGAAGTTTGTCTTTTCTATTTTAAGTCTATATGCTAAAAGGAATATGTTTTTTTTCCAAAACTATTGATTTGTCGCCATAATTAATTTGATTTGATTTTATAAATAGCGTTTCCTCATAAAACTATCAATTGTCCGTAAATGATACATTCATTGCAAGCGAACAAAATCACACGCGAAAGAAAAAAATGTAATGAGCTGATACTGACATGGTTAGATCACGTCATTTTCTCGATAAAATCACGTCTCACTAAGAAAAACGTTATTATGATTATAAAAAGGTCCTTTATTGGGGTTGTTTTATCTTCTGTAAAGTCAAAACTTTTTGGTATAAAATATATGACACACTTTAATGTAGATATGATACAAAACTTTCTATTGGATTTCGTTCGCGTAGGAAAATTTAACATTTCACTAAACTTTCGGCCTTGTGATATATCCAAATTTTCTTATGCGACTCGAATCCAATACAAGTGTTGGGTCGCAGCTATAACATTATATTTCTTATGAATCGAGCTATGAACAATCATACAGTTGTATAAAGGATTTAGGCGCTGTCGTGTTATAGCTAGAATCAACGGCTAACCATTTATAAAACCAGACCAATAGTAACCTTTTCGTAAGCTAGAACCATCGGCTAACAATCTATAAAACCAGACCAATAGTATTCTTTTTGGAAATGATAACTAGGAAACCACATAAAGTCAGTAGTAGGCCGACACATTCGAATGTATATCTTGAAGTTAAAATCTATCAAAATTGCTCTTTTATATTATCGAAAATAACAATGCTAGTAAAAAATAACTAAATACAATAGCATGGGTCCTGCAGATGTCAGACCATTTGCAAGCAACCCAATTTCAAGAGGTTGTTGTTATTATATCGACTTTTTCGATTTATTGATGCCTGGCAAATAGTCACTTGTTTAGGAATGAAAATGCTAAAAAAGTCAAAGCCAATAATGTTCGTAATGCTTGATAACATGACCATAGACATTAAAATGGATTAATTCTGATGATATCCAGTTCGATCACGATTGACTAGGTACGCGCCTTTCAACGTATTTCGTTCTATTACTGGATTGTACCCGTTAACTGACGATTGGAGAAGCAAATGTAGGAGATGTAGGGTGATAGGGCTGACCTCGACACCGTATTGCACCCCCTTCGATAGGATGATAGTGTTATGGTGTTTACGGGTAGAGCTATAGATAAGATAAAATATTGTATTTTGCTACCAAACCTTATTTAGTTGGTAGTCTTTGGAATCGTCTTGACGAGACATTAACTCGATTTAACCCATTTCCACAGAAACCCGCTTTTTCACCTCCATTATGAATAAAGCCTTTGAAAATATGGTGGAAATTGGAGAAATTGCTTGTAACAAGCAACTTCTTCATTTTCCCATATGTTTTCTATCCTAAAAGGTTCTTTTTAATATTCATCAATCTAAAATTACTGTCTGTATCTTCATTCAATTTGGACCAGTCATTTTTTGTCGTGTGGGAATAGCTTAAATAGAAATCCATAAACAAAACTTTTAGTTGGCAAGTATCGATTTTTCATGTTGAAATGAAGATATATTCCTGTCTTTTGAACAATACTTGAGGTTCTTTTTTAATGAAGTAATGTAGTATTAAGTTTTAGATATCTACACGTGGTACTGATAGGATTGGGGGATCGATGGTCCCAGCTACTCAACTCTGACTGGAAGCTGCACTTTGATATGAAACGTCGTTTTTTGCCAAATGTGAGGTCAGTACCTTGTTACAAAAAGTAAAACGGCGACCTTAACATCGTAACATCAGATTGAATAAGCCCTAGCTACGACATTTAAGTCAACTAACCATTAAACAATCAAATGGTGTTGAAATCAAAGTTCACTTCCGAATGATATCATTGGTCGATTTATTAGACAAATAGACAAACACGACCAGTCAATTGCGGACTTTTAATTTCTAAAACTTACCTCGTTTACAATGCTTCTCAAAACTCTTAACGAAACAATGATTATGTACATTGCTTCTTTCAGTAAAATGAGAATGATCCTCGAAACAACAACAACTTCATTAAAAATTAACGAGATTTTCGTAACCAATACAATTTTGTAAAAAAAAACTTTATTTCCATTTATCGTTTTTATTTTATAATGTTTTGATTAAATTGCTGTAAAACTGAAATGATTTGTGTCCTTGTTTTATAATTCCATTTCAGGGGCTGTATTATTATCCGGGGAAACACACGGCTCCATTTTTCAAAGGGAGGTAAACATTGTTTTCATCTTATTTGTTCCAATTGAGTTGTCTCCCGAGAAGCTTTAACAGCGTGTAAAATCCCGTACCATCGCGCCTGTCAATCAAATAACCAGCAGATCAATGAAATCGTTCATTTAGACCAGAAATCGGTTTACATTGGCCGCTTTTTTGTTGGTGTAGCGACTTAAACGTCGTAACTACAGCTTATCCAAACTGTAGTTACGATGTTTAAGTCGCAAACAAAGTATTCTACTCATTTGTTATATGCTGCTAGCCATTGGGTTTACAAAATAACGCCCTTAAAATTCGAAGCGGGGTATACTGTCGGAGACAATGGGCAAACGCAGTAGGTGGTGGGGCCCGCAATTAAATAATGATAATATTAAAACACACACACGCAATCTATATTGATAATGTACGGTAAAACTTAACATTTTGTGTAACAAATATACTGTTGTGACGTAATAGTTGCTGCTGCGCTTCTACTGTATTATGATTATTTATACTGATTTTGCAGATGTGAATTACACCATTTTTATAAACGTCATAAATTGCATCGTATATAGTTATAGGATTTGTGGTTGTGGGAAAATGGATTTTATTTAAGATGTTTCTCTTTTTAGTTTTTAACACTAATTAATGTGAAATTAGGCAAAGCCTAGAAAACGGGCGAAAAAATCAATCTCTTACCTTGCTCAACAAAAGATTTCGATATACATCATAATGATAATCTGGTTTCAAATTGTTTTACTTTATGTCGGTACAGCATGTCCTCAAGTACTTTATCCTAGGTCCACGTCCTGTGGCACTTTTTTCTAATCTGAGAGAAATTGAGAGTTGCGGTTTTGACTCTTAGCAGTGCCGCTGGTCACATGGATACGTAGTTTGGCAACACATTTCAGAGGACCTACTTAGTACTTGGTATACCCAGCCAGCACATGAGTAAATGAATTCTGTCGTGATATAACCAAATATTTGTTCAAAGAGTGTTAAATCCCTTAAAAACAAACAAATTACCTTTTCCTTTTCTAACATCAGATTAAATCTCTTTACCGCAGCAGTAAGCGGATGACAAAAAAGCAAACAAACAAGAACAGTACTAAAATAATCACTTTGATGACATTAAAAACAGACTCTATACTGCATAGTTATTATTGTATGCCCGATATAAGCAATGTAACAATATATAATGTCATAAACAAGTAAAGATAAAAGTTAAAGTGGTTGCTCTTGTTTTCTTTTAAAAGATGATTAGAGGTTCAGAGACACACAGTACACATTTGCATGAGAAACAGCAGTGAAAAATTTTATTATACTCCTTTATGAGAAAGGAGATAGATTATGATATTCAGATGTTTTTAAAGCTTGTTTGTATACCGGTAATTCTAGTAACCTAACAGTTACTAGAAAATCACTTCAAAGTTCACTCTGATTATAGGCCAGTGTTCTGCAAAGTACCTGAAATGTTTTTTTCCAATGAAAAAACTTTAAGAAAAGAAACATAGCATGAATGACCCATGGTCACGGCTGATATTAGAGGAGGGCTAGAGATGGACATTTTAGTTCAGTAATTTTCAAATAGCTTTCCCCAGTTAAAGACAGCAAAGGAAATTGAAATATATTTGCAGTTGTCATTTATAAGTGCATTTGAATATATAAGTGCATTTTGAATAAAATGAAAAAGGTATCATATGAGTAAAAAAAAACAAAAAAAAACAACACACACACACACACACACACACACACACACTGTAAAACAAAAGGTGAAATTACTTCATAACAGTAATTTCTCATTTTAACAAAATGCTTTTTGTATATATTTTTTCATAAGGATAGTACTTTTTTAATATGGATAGTACATTATCAAGAGGGATGGTACCAATATAAGCAACGCTTCATTTATAAAAAGGTGATATGATATGCAAATCCAACAACTGATAAGAAAAACCAACGGTACGTGTATATTGAATGTAGGTTCAAAGCAATCATAGTTTATTTTAATTCTGGCCATTACCCCCTATCCCCGACCCCACCCCAACACACTTTTTGCGGCTTTCATCTGCCTTTTAATAGTTGGTATATCATTATCCAAACATTCCTTATCTAACTGTATATTCTAAAGATTTTTTCAAGCAAGTCTTTTTTAAGATACAAAAGACAGTTATTTAGGATAAAGAAAGGCTGGGATGCAACCTCATAGCGATAACCGTATTGTGACCGTGCGATGTATTAAGGACGCGACGGCTACGATCTTCACACGCTTATGCATTTTTTCTAAATATCCAACTTTTTGATCAACAATTTTATAAAGCTTACGGCGCTCGTAAGTCTGTGCGATAATTGAAAGAAAACATGTAGCTATGCCTCTGCATGGGAATCGAACGATTTTGAGGTTTCGAAATTTACTTTTTGTTAAAAGAGATCTGCGCCCGTAAAATAATGCGATGTGAACCGTGTGCCTTTGTACAGACAACGCATGTTTTCGGAGTTGGGGCGTAACAACATTAGCGTTAAGTTACACACAATATAACGTACACATTAGAAAATAATTACTGGTTTCATAAAGATGCCAATATTTAAAAAAAGAGACAAAGTTAAAACTAGTTTTGTATATAAACGCATTACCAGAGGACAAATCTGATATTGGTCAAAATTTAAAGCAGTTGCAGAAAAAAATGTGGATAAAGAAAATATTTCCTGTAACAAGCAATTTCTTCAATTTCCAAATTATTTTCCGGAAATATTTTCAAATGGGGCGTGGAAAGGAAGCATTGTGAAGAAATTGATTAAAAATGATGCAGATGATCTTTTATCGCGAAATGTCCCAATTCTTGATTAAAAGTTCCGGTTGAGACAATAGTTCGATAAAATTGGCTAATTTTGATAAACAAAATCGTCACAATTGGTGCTATCTGTACATGGTTTATATAGTATGAAGCAGTTTCATTCAGTTTAAAATCAATTTCCGCCAAAAAATGTGCATTCCCCTATATGTTCGTATTTTAAGTTATTATGGAAAAATAAAAAAGTGTTTTTATTTCACCGTAAAGTTTTGATGTCGTAATTCATTAACAAAAAGCCCGATATATCATATTCCGAATATATAGTGTTTTCTATCGATTGTCATTAAAGGTAACCATTCCATAAAGTGCTTGAAAATGTGTTTCGCCTATTTCGTATTTTCACAAAAGTTATTAATTCCGACATCTAAATGCTCATATTTTTTACATAAGTGCAGTCTGATCTTAGTCTACACACCCTGTCTGTCCTTTGAAACCAGAGTTGTTTATGACATTATTTTTTTTCGAAAGAAGTAATGACAACTGAACAACAAGTACTACCAGTGCTTCGAGCCTTTTGATTTTTATTCAGCGTGAAAAGGGTTAATCACGCAAGGTCCATATACTAACAAAAGCTAATACCAAGGTAAGGAAAAAGAACATTATTACTTTTACGCTTGTGTTTAGAAATAAACGTTCATAGTATGCATAATGTATCTTTGAAATGGTCACCGTACCGATTGGTATTTCTTGAAAGTTTCAAAAATGTGACATTGCTTACATTCAAAGAAAATGAGACCCACCAAGTAAAAAAGTGACTCCTGTGTGTTCAGTATAAACTCGTACTTGAACTTGAAAAAAAGGACCCAGCAGAGGTCAACCGGATGTCGCATGCCGAAAATAAACATTTAGCAAAGTAGATTGTTCATAACATATTTCGACAGATATGATATAGAGAAAAGTTTTGACTACGGTCAGCCTGTGGAGTCTGACCACCTTTCGCACTTCCCGGGGATTCCGTTTTAGCCTAACAGGGTATATTTTGTACGATGTAATTTCTTGGAAGTTGAAGAGGACATTTTTAATACACACTGTTTACATTTAATATTGATTTCCATTCCAAAACCACTCACAAGATACAAGATAACACAATTTTAGTCTGGTCGAATTCAAAGAAGTTTAAGACGACATTAAGTTTATAGAAAATAAGAGATCTGCGTTTTTGTAGTAGAAGACAATGTGCAAAATGAAGAAATTCTTGTAGCAAGCAAATTTCTTCAATCTCACATTACTTTCCAAACCCTTTATCTTGAGGGGCTAAAAAGGAAAGAGTGGAATGTGTGGGAATGGGTTAAAGGGAGAACACTTAAGTCGTGTAGACGTCTAAGCAACTGGTGTTTAAATATGAATGATGCACTGTTGCCTCTATTTTTTAGTCACTTTATATCGAAAACATAAAGACCGGGTAGAGTTCCAGTGTCCACTCTTGATCCAAAAACGACCATCCTAGAACCAGACTGACCAGTCTTCACAGTTCCTTCAAACTTATCTCCCGTCTTCTGTAAAAACTCCTTGTTCACCATAACTCGGGTCAGTACTGGGGATGTAAGGCTGATATTAACCTCACTGTTTGGTGGTAAATTGTTTCTCATAGGTTCGTGTAGAATACATAGATCGGTCTTGGCTTGAGGGTAGATTTTTGGATATCTGAAATCTGGATCACCGGGTTTTTTGCACTGAATCAAGTATTTGTATAATCTAGGGAAAGTTCCTTCCTGGTCACTCGGTTTCCCAAAAATAGTAAAGTCATATTTGCCTACTTTTGGTGGACAGATTTTTATTTTGTATTTATTTCCATTCCTTTCTCCAAATGCCGTATTCTGTATTTCGCGAATCATTATACCTTCATAAAACATAAGATTTTCCATAAGTAAGACATTCCCTTTTCCATCGATTTGGAATACCATTTCTATTGGTCCATTTGCTTCGACTAGACAGTTTGGGTGGGACAAAGGTTGGACTCCAAGGTCATATGCTTTGGGCCATCTTCTGACTTTTTTGTTAAATTCTTCAAGCGTCACGGGTTTTTTCAGTAGCTGCCATTTCATACTTTCTTCCATATTTCCGTTCATGTACGGAAAATGGGTGTTTATGAGTTTTTCAGGATCAGCAAGAAAATAGAATTCCTCAAATTCCTTCTCAAATGTATTTTGGTTGTTAATGTGACCCGTACCCCAAGTACCGTCTATAAGGTACCATTTTCCACCTAGTTCAACAGCATTCCATGCATGGTTGGTCTGTTCGCTTGTAGTAATTACATGATCCTCGGTGTGTCCATCTCCCTTTGCATAACCAGATATCTTCTTCACATTGATATTGGCCTGTCTATATGTTAAAAAAAGGGAATTAGATCGATGACATTGCATGTACTTTGGAACCGCTACAAAATTGACCGACCGCTGGTTCCACTGATTCTACTGACTCCAACAGCAAGTTCCATTTCGATATTAAATGACGTTATTTTGTATAATTTAATAACAGAGTAAAATGGTCGGTCGGCGAACTTAACTTCGTAACTACAGCTTGAATGATCTGTAGTTAGGGCGTTAAAGTCGCCGGACCAACTAATATACCTCACATAAATGTCGGTCAATGTTGGAGTTCCAAGTTCACTTCCGGTCTAAATGAATGGCTTAATTGGTAGATTGGTTCTTTTATTGACAGTCGCGATTGGTTATTTGAAATATATATATATACTCTGATGTAATTATAGAATTCCCAGAAATAATAATGTCTTTATAAAATTTTGAGTTAAATTGACTCGAGAGCCTGAGCATAAGCGTTCTTATAAAGATAGTTTGTATACCACAGATATTTTTAAGGAACGGTGACTGGCTATTAATTTCAAAATGACAGATTCATTTACACGCAGAAAAAAGAATTCCCAGAACATTAAGTTTACTACCGACTACTCCCCATTAACTGCTTAGAAGCAGGTAACTTGTTCAAAATGATATGACGACCTCTCTCTCTCTCTCTTCTCTCTCTCTCTCTCTCTCTCTATCTATCTATCTATCTCCCTCTCTCTCTTTCTCTCAACTCTCTCTCTTCTCTCTCAACTCTCTCTCTCTCTCTCTCTCTCTCTCTCTCTCTCTCTCTCTCTCTCTCTCTCCTCTCTCTCTTTCTCTCAACTCTCTCCTCTCTCTCTCTCTCTCTCTCTTCTCTCTCAACTCTCTTTCTCTATCTATCTATCTATCTCCCTCTCTCTCCTCTCTCTCTTTCTCTCAACTCTCTCTCTCTCTCTCTCTCTCTCTCTCTCTCTCTCTATCTATCTATCTATCTATCTATCTATCTATCTATCTATCTATCTATCTATCTATCTATCTATCTATCTATCTATCTCTCCTCTCTCTTTCTCTCAACTGTCTCTCTCTCTCTTCTCCCAACTGTTTCTCTCACAACTGCCTCTCTCTCCTTTCTCACTCTCTCTCTTTCTTTCTCTCCCTCCCTCTTTCCCCTTCCCTCTCTTTCTCTTTCTTTCTCTCCCCCCCCCCCTCTCTCTCTCTCGGAAAAAAAGAAACGAACTTAAAGTTTGCAACAGACTACTCCACACCAAAGTACTTAGAAGTAGGCAACTTGTTCGAATGAGATGACGACCCCCTCTCTCTCTTTCTCTCTCTCTCTCTCTCTCTCTCTCTCTCTCTCTCTCTCTCTCTCTCTCTCTCTCTCTCTCTCTCTCTCTCTCTCTCTCTCTCTCACACACACCCTTTTTTTTAATGCGTCGAAAACAAATCTGAAAATAAATTCCTTTAGCACATCCCCCACCCCCCGCCTCTCAAGAAAACAATTGGGAAAACATTATGTAAAATGAAGAAATTGCTTGTAACAAGCAATATCTTCAATTAACATAATTTTTCTATCCACAAAATTGGAAAAAACTCAAATTTCAAAATCTTTATTTGTCGACTGCAACTTCTTTGTTTGGACCGGTCTCAAAACTTTTCATCTCGTAATGGGTTAAGAAACTAAAGACATCTAGCGTATATGTAATTACATCATTAGTAGTCTGTTGGGTTTAACCAGACCAGATTTTTGAGGGAATTTTCAGACGAGTTGTGGGGGAATGCGTACCGGATTGAACCGGTCTCGCTAGCAGACGACGCTTCGGTTTATTTTTATCCAATACCGCGCGAACAGATTTTAAATTACGGCCATATTGGCGGGTTATGTGGTGAGTATCAGATTTCCACTATTTGAATGTCCGATATTGCGCTATGCTACGTGGCTTGCAGACGAACGCTTTCATTTTTTCCCACAACGATTAAAATTCAAAAGGTATATTTATATTAGGAGAGCTATATAAGCCAAGACAGGAAATCATTTTAGCAGACGATAATGCTTGTTTAGCCTATATAAATTGATATAGGTGTTTATAATTAAACTAAGGGGGGGGGTATTAACCTCTTGGTTATTACCTAACAGAAAACGTAGGCTCTATCACAATGGGGACTTCAGTAATGATTGCCTACATAAAGGTTAATTGGTTTGAGACCAATAACATCTCATAATTACATATTAACTTTTTTTTTATTCACATACCTTTAGTATAAACAACATACATGAATTTAAATACCAATACATAAAATAGTATAAGCAGTCTCTTTCGCGTTCACATAATGGCACGTTAATATCCATAAGGTTGGGTACAATTAAAGTCTGTAATTACACGTTTGTCAAAAACAATCCTATAGTCCTTACTTTGACGTTTAGTAATTATATGTCCAGTTGAAGGGTTGCGCACAATTTTGTGTTCGTCTATAACAGAGACAACCGTGCTGTTATTACTGGTCACCAATTCCTTCACTGTGTCAAAGTTCATGTCAAGCGAATTCTTAAAGTTGAGCGTAATACCGCGTATTTAAGTAACAGAGGACTGACCCTTTTTGTTTTCTTTCTTCAAATTATACGCGTAGTTTTTAGGGCCACCAGTAACGAAATGAGTAATTTTGTTATCGGGGGCTTTCCTGTCGGGAACTTCGTCGGTGAGATCGCCTAGGTAATCTCCGAGTGGTGGTTCCCATTCCCCTGGTGTTGTTGTGAACACGATAGAATCGGTGTCACAGTAAAGGACGCGTTTTCCTAAATGTTTCAAATAACTATAGAGCTTTAGACGGGCTTGGGCTGTGGTGTATGCGGCAATGACAACATTTGTACGGACGGATGGCTTTACAAAGTCTTCGTTGTAGACCCAGTCAAGTTGCACGGATTCGTCGTTAATGAATCGGACATTGGTCACCTTTTGTTGATCAGATGTCATCAAATCAAAAAAATCAATAGGATCTGACAAAAACGACGTTTGTGAAAGATTAGTGCGTTGTCCAAATTTGCCCCAAAATGAGTTTAACATCAACTTTGCCAATGATCGCAGACCAGGGTTTTCAGCGATTTTATCGTAGTCCAGTAAAATACCCTCTTTCTCCTGATATTCTCGAATGTACCTTTGTTTGGATTGTTCATTCCCGCACCATTCCGGCCAGCCACTTGCTTCCTGTTTAACTTTCAAAAATGTGTTTACGTAACCAGTGAAAATGCCTCCCGTTTTTGTTACAGGGTCGTATTGAGATACGTCATCAAAGTGCCAAACTTCATAGATTTTCTGAATACGGTAACCTTGAGAAATAGCTTCCTTTATCTCATCCGTGACCCATGTGCCCATGAATTCTCGTTCAGTTTCATTATGGTTACATGTTTGTTGAAAGGTTTCAGTACATTTGCGACAGAGGCTAAACATTAACTTCCCATTACATTTCATTGGCAAGACTGGAATATGTAGCCCTCTCGGTGGCAATACCTTGCATTTAATAAGACCTTCGTAGCAAGCAATATCGTCAAAATTCTGTGTAAAAATCTTAGGGTGACCCTGTGGTATTTTACCCGTTTTGTTTACCCAGGGATACAAAGATGTGACATCATAATATTTGATTTCCTTGTTTTCGGTCGCCTCCTCATACAGTGTAAAGGCTTCGGTTCGACCTCCAAAGAAAGCCTCACGAGGCTCAAGTGGACTCACAAAATCAAGGTTTTGAATATACAGTTTCATGTCCGCATTATTCTCGATGTCGCGTTTAAAGTCACATTCCGATTTACATACATATGTAAAACCGTTTTTCTCAATAAACTTTTGTTTTTCTACAGTTCTTGCATACAATTCACTCATAGCCAAGCCCGTCATGGGATTTGTTGTTGTCTTGGAAAAGCATTTAGGACAACCGTGCCAAAAGCAGCCATGAAACTCGAGAGTTATCTTCTCACCATCTCGTTCGTAATATCCATCTACCTTGTAGGGTTCGATTGATTTTTCTCCATAGTTTCGTCCATGTTGTACAATAATTTGTTCGTTTTTAGCTAAATAGGACATCCACTGATAAGCCATGGTAGACTGTTTTTCTTCAGGTCGATAGCCATGTGGTGGTATAATGCCTATGCTCTCGTGTTCTAGAAATATTGACTTATAAACGAGGTGGCAGGCAGATGCGATCGTTATGCAATTCTCAAATGGGTCTATTCCACCCCTGTCATCTTTTCTGGTCAATTCCATGAACAGGGCTCGAAACTTAAGGCAGCATCTTCTTAAAATGTCTACGTCTGACTCGCAGTAACGCAATAGTTCTGTTTCAAAATTGAATGGAAGAGACTTATTTTGTTCGTACCATTTCATGAACTTTTCCCTTGCCTCTGGTTTCATGCTATCAGGCGTGTAGTACTTGATATCTGGTAAGTATGGCAATGAATCATTTTCGTTCTCATTTCTATTAAATAAATGCGGGAAGTAACCCTTAGCTACCTCGGTCTCCCCAAACGCGGTCGGCATTTCAGCTAAAGCCATGGGTATAAAATTGAGTGAGTCTATCATGCGAATTTTACATACGGGCACATTGATTGACATGTATTTAGATCCCGTTGTGATGACCTCTGGAAGAACGGCATTTTCGTGTAAGTATTGGAGAATAGGGTAGCTGTCATACCCTTTGAAGTTGTGACAAATCACTGTAGAACCTATATTTTGCTCGGAGAATAGCCATTTACAAAAATCGTTTGTTGTCTTTAAACCTCTAAATACTCGTTGATTCTTCCCACAAGACATACACGACGATTCATGCGAAACTGGGATGTTAAGACATTTTTCACAGACCTTATGTACTACACAAAGATTTGGTCTATGTTGATATGTACCGCACCATGATTTTAAACAGTTGGAACATTTACCACTTTCACAAGGGTTGTGCCCTTGTTCACATTCAAGTATATCATCTTGTGTGCATTCAAAATCAAAAAATATGTACTGCAAATTACGTTTTTTGACAGACGCCTTTTCTGACGATATTTCGTTAGTAACAGGTTGCATATAACATAAATGGTCTTCACTAAAAAAGTCTTTACAGGTTTTACAATATTGCTCGTGGCAAACGTGGTCTTTCTTATGCCGATTTAAGTTAACTGTTTGGTTACATTTTTTACACCTGAAATACGTGCTGCATGTTGTTTTACCACCTTTACTAGACTTCAAATGCATATCATAGCAGACATCATTCTTGAAACTTCTGTTGCATTTATGGCAGAATCTCCAATTTTCTTCTTCATCTAGGTGTATTTGGTGACAGTAGACGCATGGGTTATTGCAAGTATGCATTTCCTTTGTATTATAACCTTTTTTACAACTGTCACAAAAGTAACACCTGTTTAGGAATCCAGTCATCGTAGTAATAACATCAAAATGTTTATCGTGGTAATAAAGATAAATTGGTATACCGCCTTCAACACCGTCATAAATAATGCCATTGAAATGTTCTTTAGACAATACATGGATCTTGAAACGGGGCAACACAGCTTGAAATTTCTTCACTTCTTCTATCCCACACTTTTGAATAGGAACCTTTGCGTTATCGTGTAAATCCATGGCCAATTGTTTTTGTATAGCACGCCCCTGTCTAATGCTATTCCACTTAGGGTGCTTTTCTATACGTGCTATTGCAGTAACAATCGCTCTGGCACAGCATAACTCATCGTTGTTTCGTATTTGTATCACGCTACCCTTTGTTTGTAACAACTTTGATATGTCTACATACTGTTTCTTTAGATTCCCTTTTCCGTAGGGGTTTTGCACATGTGTTATATCGATACGGAATGTCTCATCAATAACAAACTGTTGATAGGACTGAAGAACACGCTCGATTTCAGACAGTATTCTGTCCACTGTTAATTCTGATCTTCGCATGAATTCCAATGTTATCGGAAAGTCTAATTCAGGATTGTCCATAGACATACGAACTAAGTCAGTGTCGGGTATCGTGCGTGTAATGTGTTCAAGGATAGACTGAAAAATATTTTTTAATTTTTCCAATATATTCTTGACCCCTTCTATCTCCATGTCTTTGATATTTACCTTGTAGTAGGTCGCCGTTGCTCTGAATTTTTCAATCTTTTTTTCACTGACTTTCTGGATGTCATAAAAAGTTGATGGATCATTTTCATGTTTTCTTCGTTTCGTTGCCCCACCGCCGTCTTGGTTTTCTGCAGAGCGTTTAAGCTTAGACCATCCATGTTCTTCATGTAGATGATCATTAAGGGCATCTTCTCTGGTAAATACTTTCAAACATTCTGGACAATGATGATTGTGCTCATCTTTATGTTTCTTCATGTGTCGGTCTAGGTTGTCCTTCCTATTAAAAATCTTCTTACAACTAGGACAGTTATATTTCTTCCAATGGTTTTTTGTCCGCCTATGCTGCAGTAGTTGGCTCAATTTAGGAAAGCTGGATCCACACTCTTCACACTTGTAAGTAGCCATATTTAGTTCTGAAAAAAGTAGTGTGTATTAGTCTAGGGTTTATATATACAAAAAATGAAAATACAGTGTGGGCTAAAATGATGGTGCTTAATTTGTTAAATAATGGCACCAATATTTGCATTCTTTTCTTTCTGATAAAGAATTGATACGGAATGTGACGTGTTGCACAACATTATGTCTATATTAAATATGTTACAAGCCAGCGGCTCGTGAATTAGATTAAAGGAGGACGCTATTATTCAAGATTGTATCAAGAAGCCAGGCGAGACTAAAACGTGAATTCTAAAAACCAGGCGTGACTACAGAAATCCAGGCGAGACTACAATATGAAAAATATACCTTTATTTATAATTCCTTTACTATTGAAAAAAAGTGTTTTACTAGCTGAATGTCAGCATGAAAATGAAACTTGAAATTGATTTATCATCTTTTATACTTAATATTTCGCGCATGCGCACTAGATAAAATTTAATTGGCTCTGATTGGTTGAAACAATGTGAATACGTCTTATATTGAAGAACCAAATCAAATCTCATTATTTGGTTGTGGACTATCAGAAAGGCAACATGTATTCTACGCACTGTCCAGATTGTTTGCAAATTTTTTCAAGAAGACATGTCATGTTAAGGCATCAAAGGCATAAACACTTGGGAACTACTCAAGTGTATCCGCGAAGAAATGAAGCGTATCCACCACCGCCGCCTTCGCCGCAGCAGAAGAGCATATATACGCCGCCGCCGCCGCCGAGCATATATACGCCGCCACCACCGCCGCCGCCGCCGCCGCCGCAGGGCAGTGAAGCGATTCCGCTGCCGCAAGAGAGTATTGCGAATATGCAGCTTACACCACAAGAAATTTCACCACCAGAAGAACAAACCATGGTGTATCACCATCCATTTACCATGATGATATCGGGTCCCACAGGTATTTTTCAAAGTTTAACATTTCTGTACAATATATAAAGTCTTAATTTGTCATTGATTTGAATTTAGAAATTCTCTTGCTTTTTTAGAATTTATTACTGTAGTTTTAACAAATTGAAGTATGAAAATAAGCGATAAATCTAAGTATTTGTTTTTCTCACGTTGTCTCTTAATTTATTTTTTGAGTATATAGGGGTACTTTTTTCTCTTTCAAATTTTTGACATTTTGTTGACATCTCTTGTATTTTGGAAAATGTAGCTCATCAAACATACTAACTCATTAGATATTTCTTTTTAAGCATGTGGAAAGACAACGATGGTGAAAGATTTATTGCTAAATCACCACTCAAAAATTCAGCCTGGTATCCGAAGGATTGTGTGGCTCTACAAAAGATGGCAACCCTTATACACAGTTATTCAGAATTCTGTGCTGCCTAAAGTAGAATTCATAAAGGGCATTCCTACTGACTTAGATGAAGACGACTTCTTTGATTCTAGAATAAACAATCTTTTAATTTTGGACGATCTATTCTCCGAAGCCGGAAAAGATAAGCGTATCACAGATCTGTTCACGGAGGGATCCTCGCATAGATCCTTATCTGTCATCGCTATTAATCAGAATTTATTTGGAAATAAGGATCCCACACAAAGGAGAAACTGTCACTACCTTGTATTGTTTAATAACCCTGTAGACAGCCAGTCAGTGATGACCCTGGCTCGTCAAATGTATCCTGGACAAAGTGACATACTTTTAAAACAATTTTCAAAAGCTACAAAGTACCCGTACGGATATTTATTGGTGGATTTAAAACCGTTTACACAAGAAAATCAGAGGTTAAAATGCATAAGACAGAATTACCAAAATTTACACTGCTCGAATCACGTGATTCCAGCGCAAGTTATAAAAGAAGAAGTTTTGACAGGCGCAATTCATTCTGCAGTCGGAGTTCAGACAAGTCACATCGAGAATAACGCCGTACTAGGAAAATCGCAATATAGTTCGGAAAATATTTCCGAACAAATAATGGAAAATAAGGGACAAGCTTGTGATGATTGTGGTCAGTTGTTTGACACAGTTCAAGACGTGCAAAGACATGTCAAAAACGGGTGGTGTCCCGAACACAGGGACCAAAGGAAACGAAAACACGATGACATGAAGGATAGCGACACAGACGAGGATTCTGTTGAAGATAATTTGGCTTACGTACAATTATGGAAAAGAGCCCGAGAAAATAACAGTGGTAAATTTGATCAAATTTACAACACATTAAGAGATAATGGAGAGGACAGTGAAACTGCACAAGAAATGGCCGAAGAGCGTATAAAACACTACGACGAAAAAGATTTTTTCGGCAAATATCAAACATTAATAGATAATTACATTTTACCACTAAGAAACAGTAAAGTACATCAGCAAATCATGGCTCAAATAGATAAACTGATCTCCAAAGGTCAAAATACAACCTCGGCTGTAAATAAAGTCATGAGAAAACATAAGAACGGCTTTCAAGAGCTATTTGATACGGACATTTCCGATGACGAAGAGGGATCCGATGAAGATGACGTCAGTGATGAGGAAAGTGACTCATGAAATATATAAAATAATACAACCTGTCTAATGTTATTTATTAGTGTTGTGAACTTTGTACAGTCAACATGTCTTCTTGGAAAAAGTATTTAAAATCTATTTATAATGATCCTAAACATCCCGGAGGTTTCGCTGGACCACAAAAATTGTACAAAGTAGTGAAATCCGAAGGAAAATTCGACATAGGCATGCATAAAATACGTCAATTTTTGCATGACCAAGAGTCCTACAGTTTGCATAAACCGGTCAGGAGACGATTTCAAAGAAATCATGTGATCAGTGCAGGAAAAGACGACTTATGGATGGCTGATTTAATCGACATGGTGAAATATGCTGATTGGAACCAGGGCAACAAGTATATTCTTCTAGTGATTGACACATTTTCCAAGTATGTCTGGCTACAACCATTAAAAAATAAAACAGGCGATGAAGTGGCGAACGCGTTCAAGACAATCTTTGATGCTTCTAAACGATCGCCAACTAAGCTTATCACTGATAAAGGTAAGCGTATTTTCAATTCTATTTCATATTTATGATTTACTTTTAACCAATACAATAAAACTATATTCTTTATGCCACTAAGAATTAAATGGGTTAAACAATGACAAAGGCATGCAGGGTTTTTTCGTTAAATTTTCTGATTAGAAATTTTACATTTTATAATTTGAATTTTACAAATACACTAGAATTTTCTCTACGTCATTAATTAAATAAGTATGAATAATTCCATGTACGACAGATACTACACGTTCATATCTCTTTCAGGTCAAGAATTCAGAGCGAAAAAGGTCCAAGATCTGATGAAAAAGGAAAAAATCCATTATTTTCCAACGCAAAATGAAACAAAGGCGTCGACGTCGGAACGGGCTATATTGACAATAAAAACCAGGCTTATGCGATATTTCTCCTACGAAGATACAGCAAAATTTCTTCCTGTATTGCAGAATATTGCTGATAATTATAATAACACATTTCACCGAACTATTGGGATGAGACCAGTGGATGTGAAAAACAATAACCAAGAAGAAGTGAGACTCGCCACCTTTATGGCACAAAAATCTAAACAAACGGACCCAAAACTCAAACCGTTCCAATACAAAATCGGTGACTTCGTCCGCATTAGCCATCTTAAGACATTGTTTACTCGAGCGTACGACCAAACCTATACCGGGGAAGTATTCAGAATACATAAACGTTATCACCGAGGAACACTACCGATTTATAGGCTAAAAGATTTTCAAGATGAGGAACTTAAAGGAACCTTCTATCAAAGCGAACTTCAGAAAGTTAACGTTGATCCTGATCAGCCTTGGAAGGTGGAGAAAATATTAAAGACCCGTGGCAAAGGACGAAATAAACAATATTTGGTTAAATGGAAATTTTACCCCAAAAAGTTTAATAGCTGGGTTAACACAAAAGACATTGAGTGACTGATGATGTTTTGATGCTATATGTGTGTACATATTTGTAAATAAAAATATAAAAAAAAAAATATTGATGTCTTTTCTGTATGTTAGATATTGAGATAGTATAAAAGATAAGTTGTATAAGCAGGCACCCGTATGGTATGCAGAGCTGACTTGCATACCCTATCTAGTAATCATCGCGGACATTATGGGTCAGGTCCTCTTACTAGACGGAGAAATTCCTATTTAAACTAGTCTTCAATACTTCGCCAAGTCAAAGAGCCGATTCCTAACCATACTTAAACTCTTGGCCAAGTATATATGGTTAAGTTGGTCTAACGACACATCCATGCCCTTTGAAGTCTCGCAAGTTATACCACACTATTAAACAGTAATGTAAAATACCAGTCATGTTAATTCAAATAGTGAAGTAATTAAACCATCATTTTACTCACCCCGATATATTTTTCCCTAACAGCGTCGATAAAAATCGATAAATAGCGTCGGTACTTTAAAATAAAATACTACAGCAGCGATAATCTTATCGATAAATCGCGCCTTTATATACCCACTTGACGAGTCCATTATAATCAGCGGTAAAACTGTTGTGCTATATCGCATTTATTGTATTTAAACTATAGCGGTACACTATACCTATGTTCCCTTCACGCATGGATTCGTCCAATATTTAGATATTTTACACCTAATCAGTGAATGTTTAACCGTCAGTGAGAGCAGACGTATTTTATCTTAGCTCTCGCGATGAACAAATATCGGAAAAATAGCAGGCGAATCATTTCAAGATATACACCGCTTTATGCCAGTTAAAACTACCAGTTTAAATCACTAGGTAAATTTTCGGTACAGTCGGTTTAATTCGGTTAACCTTTTAAGATGTGTAAAACAGGTTGGTTCGCAGCGCTTGAATAATCTCAATAAAAAACGATCGTCTCGTCTCGTTTTATTACCCCTATCTTGTTTTAAATAAGGAACCTACAGCCATACATGATCTATCATGTACAAAGTAATGTTTCGTCTGCTCGAAACTCCTAGTCATGCGATCGGGTCTATAAATAGAATTGTTCGTATTGCACAACAAGATGAAATGAATCTCGTCCCGTACAAGTGATTTAAAAAATCACTCATTTTCCCTCATTCAAAATAACGGCTTTATATAGATTAAATATAGGGGTCAGGTGATTGCAAATCGGATCGTTAAACAACTGAATTTTCATAAGCTAAACGAGTAATGTCTTGGCTTATATAGCTCTCCTAATATAATTATACCTTTTGAATTTTAATCGTTGTGGGAAAAAATGAAAGCGTTCGTCTGCAAGCCACGTAGCATAGCGCAATATCGGACATTCAAATAGTGGAAATCTGATACTCACCACATAACCCGCCAATATGGCCGTAATTTAAAATCTGTTCGCGCGGTATTGGATAAAAATAAACCGAAGCGTCGTCTGCTAGCGAGACCGGTTCAATCCGGTACGCATTCCCCCACAACTCGTCTGAAAATTCCCTCAAAAATCTGGTCTGGTTAAACCCAACAGACTACTATCATTTATGGGCCTGTTCGTGAAAGTTCCGAGACTTCCTCCTACAAAAACGTTTGAATGATAATTTCAATCAGATACATATTCAAATTATATGTAAGTTACTTATTTTCAGCATATTTCGACACCTGAGGAAAACGGTCAATATCAGCAGGTCGGCATCTAATGGTTCACCGTCACCTCCTCGGTCCACAAACATCTGCATGCTGTCCGATAAAATCACGTGCAAAAGCGTGACGCACGTTTTGATTGATTTAAACAGCGTATAGGCTAAATACATGGTGCGCGTAAATAGGAAATGATCTTATCAGATGAAATGTGGTGTAATACTAGAGGGGAAAAAAAGAAAAAAAGAATAAAAACATTCCGTCGGTGTGGTTCTAGAACCTCGTAGTTGTCGTATAATCTATACTGCAGCTGCGAGATTTTATAATAGCACCGGAGATATAATATTATATACATGTAAGCCTAGTCTTTTTTAGCACAAATTAATTGATATTAATTTACATCTTTTTTCTACATGTATTATATTATATGTATTGTCCTCCAAACATATTGACCATTGTGTTTTGTAAAATTTGTACAGTTGGCTCATGTTTGTGCCATCGTGCACATTGGGCATCTATTTTGAAATAAACTTGTAAACTTGTAAACTTGTAACTTAATCGTCATAATATAATTATACTAAACAAATGAATGTAAGCCCTATCAAAACCGCCGATCACGTTTCTTTTGATGTCTACGTGAAGCATGTGAAAATACCTACAATTGGTATCAAAATCTTGCTTTATTTTATAGCTAGACATGATTTATCGCCTTAAATGATGAGTCACTCAATAAGGTGTTAAGAAAACGCTTTTAATTTCAATAAATATCAGTGACGGATTGTCAGTATTCTTTCTGATGCCATTTTTAGAGTTTTCTTATTAGCCGATGACTGCTAAGCATCACAATGAAAATGAAACTTTGATTCAAAATGAATGGCGACCATTAGCCATCAGATACAAGACTGATCATTATTACCTACCTACAGAGAGCTTCCATGACATTAGCGTACCCTCCACAAACACTCTTTCCGTATTTCATCACAGACAGGGCATCACAGGGTGATCTCTCCGCTCTACCAAAATATCCATCCGCATCATATCTATTGCATATATAATCACATGGATTAAAATCAATCAAAAATGGCGGATTGAGACTTTCAATGAAAACTCAATCGACCAATCAAATTACTCACTTAAATCGAAAAAGAACTTTGAACTCCAACATTAGTCGACATTCGCGTGAAGCGTTTTATTGGTGTAGCGACTTAAACATCGTAACTACAGCTTATTGAAGCCGCCAACCAACCATTTTGGTTTTTTGTTACAAATTATCGTCCATAAATTTTGCAAAATGTCGCCGTTTGAAATCAAAGTGGAACAAACTGTCGGAGGCAGTGGGCGTGGTCGGCGATATGTCAATTACTGGGCTGGATGATACATGATAATCTGGAAACGATTGAAAGGCAATTTCATTTTATTATCATGTGCTACGTCATGGAGCGGCATGTATCACAATCGTGTTCATTATTATATATTTTCGTTTGGTTAAAATTGTAAATTAATAAAACTTTAGACAGTTCCAATTTGAAAGGAGTTGAAGACGACAATTTAAAGTTAATGAAATTCATTTTTATTTCAACCTTCTCGGTAGTAGACACTGTGGAAAATGGATATTTTTGTTCAAGTAATTTATTCATTTTACACAATGTTTTCCTTGTTGTTTGTCCTAAGGGGGATAAAAAGCGTCATAGTGTGGTAATGGGTTTAAAGTTTTATTAACGAAAAGGTAAACCAATCTTTATCGCAACTTTTTTTAACGGGTCACTGTATGGCTCTAGAGCTTTTATCATGCATTTACCCACCTTATATTTTCTGACATCCACACAAAAAAGGCTCGAACCTGCATCCTCGGTTCTTTTGACGGGTTTGAAAGGTAGTTCACCAAATCTTCGATGGAAGTTTTCAGCGAGTTTGGTGCCTAAATGAAAGACACATAGATCTGTAATCATAATCGTCTTCCCAATATTTTACCTATGCATCAAATAAAAGATAATTATTAAATATCATGTACTTACATTTAAACTTCTAAAATTATAATTGTCGAAAATTTAACATGGAATATTAAGCAAGTGAAACATGTGTTCTATCTCCCAAAGCCCGTGTAATTCTGAACCAAAATATTTCTGTTTTGCAAGGAGGTAAAGGAAAAGATGTGTAGTCTGATCTTAGTCTACACCAACTGCTTTTCGATTTGTTTACAAGATGAATTCTCAAAATAAATACTAACTGAAATTAAAGGCTTCCAGTGCTATGAGCCCTCTGTACAAAAATTTTATTCAGAACGACAAATTGAAGAACAGTCGATCTTCCTCAAGCGACAACTTCTATTAAGCGTCGACGTCCATTGAGTGACCATACTCGAATACCTTTTGTAAAAGCAAGAAGCCCTAAGAAGTAAAAGCATTTTGCTAAAATGTTAAATAAAGAATAAATCTATTTGTTTGAACTCATTAGAATCATTTCAGTGACACGATTCTAATGAGTCCCAACAACATATGATTTTTCAAGAATTCTGCAATGATTTCAAAATTGACGCATAGGGCCTCCTCAAAAGTGCCTTTGCAGACTGACCAGGGACGGAACTCTATGGTCGAAGCAGATTTTTATTATCCAGCATGGTCAGTCTACCAAATTCCATACGTTTACCAAAAATTAGATCCATCCTCTTTTTCAAGATTCACTGTACTTGAATGAGATTTGATCCAGCGTAGATAAACCAGAGGTCTCATTTCAAACCAAAATAATAAGTAAGGATACTCTACGCACTTTTGAGGATATCCCATCAGGTTTGATGGGCACTATGTACAGTATATCTTGTCCTAAAGGACCACTCTAGAGACGACCTAAAAGTGGTCGGTTAAGAGAATTGTCGCTTAGTACAGTTTTTACCGAAAGATTTGATGGATTGATTCAATTGTATACATTATCATTACAGCCTGGTGTTTTTCGCTTAATCCTTTGTTGTTGGGACTCATTTGAATCGTCACGTCGAGACGATTCCAATGAGTTTCAACAACATAGGATTAAGTTGTGATTTCACTTTTAAGCGAAATGCCTTCACTTCTTATGAGAAATTGCTTAAAAAAGCCGCTTAATAGACGTGGACGCTTAATAGAAGTGTTCGCTTGAGCAAGATCATCTGTATTTGTTATACGGAACACACAAAATGTCACATATCGCTTGCTTGGCTACATATTTTACCGTTCTTGCGTGAGTGTCTACATTCTCGTAATCATGTTTTATTCCTGTGTCCTTGACCTGTGGGGAATGTGTTGAAACTTGTTTGGGTTGTGTCCCGATCGTGTTATTCTCGACACCCTTGGAGCTGGAACATCCCATTATTAAAGTATCTTCACGTCAGGTCTGAAAATAGGCAGAAAAGGGGTGACTTGTCAAAGGTTCCTCGTGTTATTCCAGAATTAACACATTAATGTTAGTTGATTAATTGGGTATTAAGTCACTTTTAGTCACAGTTATTACAATAATTGAAGGGTCGCTGGCCTCGCCAACTAATCTCACTGGTCCCACCCACTCAGCCAAATGGCCCCTCTCACGTACCCCGCTGACCCCGCCCACTCACCCCACTGGCAACACCCACTGAATGCGACCGAAAGATCTAGTTAGATATTAAACGGGGTTATTTTGCGAAATTTGTGGGCAGTAATATGAAACAGAAATAAGAATTTTTTTTGGTTAGTTAAACGTCGAATAGCTTGAATATGTTCGATAAGATTTACACGATATTAATGTTAATGTACATTCAGGTACTCTGACTCTTTTTTAAACTTTTTAAGACTACCATATGTACACAGATCAGGCACACTATTAAATTGTTCATTTGGCTATGAAGGTAGAATTGTTTGAAAAAGTATGTAAATTAAACATCAAAAAACTGAAAATGCTACAATAACACTTTTATGGATTTTCCATCTCGGAAAACGCTTTCAATGGTAGCTTCATTCCATTTTACGACGATAGTTTAGTATATAGTAATTATTTCAGTGTGCCAATTTGCGGCCAACTTTGATTTTTGATCTTGGCCATATCTGACATTTAAAGGTAGTCACTGAAATCTTTGAAATAGTTCTAGAGAAGCATTTCAAACTTTTCACTGTTTTAAAAAAGTCAAGTCGAGTTATGTAAAATTCATTTACCAAGTCTAAAGAGAAGATATTGATTTTTTTCAAAAGTTTTACTGTATGCCTTATATGAAGATTAGCCATGTTTTTCAACCAATCGAAATTACTTGAAGGAATCTGATAAGAGTCACCAGAGTACCATTCCTAAAAAAAAAAAAAAAAAAAAAATGGTCGAAATCTATCGATAGAATTCCGAGAGTATTTTCAAAGTTTTAAAAATATACTCCATATGTAGAGCCCCGCCCTCACCAAAAAGACAGGTTTTTCATCCAATAAAATCGTTGAAGAAATCTGATAAAGGATCTGCAGAGGATAATTCCTGTGAGAAGTTGTTGAAATCAATCTACTGGTTTCTAAAAAAAACAACAACAACAACAAAAAAAAAACTTTTAAGTTTCCACCATATACAAAATATGGAAAAATCCCCGCCTATTTAGGCCATGTTTTTCATCCAATCAAAATTCTTTTAAATGATCTGAGTAACCAAAGGATTATTCCTGTGAAATATGGTTGAATATACCATATGGCATCTAAGAAAAAGATTTGTGAAGCTTTTTCCAGTTATAGAAATTTTCCCCGCCCATGAAAGCCATGTTTTTCATCCGATCTTATTTGAAAGAATCTGATAAAGAATCACCCGCAGATCATTTCTGTGAAAATAGGATGAATTCTGCTCAGTACCATCCGAGGAAAAGATTTTAAAAGGGAAAGTTTACGTATGGACAGACGCACGAATGGACGCACGACAAAAACAACGCCATGACATTAGCCCAGTGGCTTTCAGCCAGTAGAGCTAAACACTATCTCGTTATCCTCTGCATTTATAGGTTCCTTTGAAATATTAAACTTTTTGTACACGGCTCTGGCAAATACAAATTGTCCAAACGGTAGTGTTATTAGAATAAGTCAAATAGTTTTGTAGAATTTAACCCTCGTTATGCTGAACTGTATACTTCAATGAACTGCATTGTAATCAAAAGGCAGAAAGCACTGGGAACTAGTCATTGACTAATATTGATTTTGAATATTTATCATAGAAACATCCCTAGCATAAAAGGGACAGGCAGGTGGTGTAGGTTTAGATATGATTTCACATTTGTGCAGACTAATCCTCGTCTATACCTCCTGCCAAAAGCAGGAATATTCAGGGTTCAGCGTGACAAGAGTTGATAAGACATCAACCGACATAATATCTAACAAAACGGGGAATATAAATTGCTTTTCTCCAAACATATAGATCATCATTTGTTTTATTAATAAATTTTGATTATGATTGTAGAAACTAGAGAAACTGAACCCCTCCTGAAACATACCGTTGTACTCATTTCTCAAAATGGTTAACACACTAAGTGCCACTTACAACACCAAGAACGAATAAAAAGCGATTCCTGCACATTTCTAAGAAATACAACAACATAATTAATTTCATTTTTCTTTCTGTTATTTGTGATTGTTGAACGTATGTGTTATCATGTACCAACTATTACTTGGTTAAAATATTATGTAATGATGATGAACATTATTGTTCAAGATTTTAACCCTTTCCTGTATAAAACACAGGATTTTACCTTGCTCTAATTTTATACTTGGATAAAAAACATTGTGGAATAAGAAGAAATTGCTTGTCACAAGCCATTTCTCCTTTTTTTCCACGATATTTTCTATCGCATAGGATGGTTTCGTTTCAAATTGTGCCATAAAATCATTATCGTCTGCAACCTCTTTCAGTTTGGACCAGTCTTAAATTTGAAAAAAAGAAAAAAGCTGAAAAGGGTTAAGTGAACAAACTCTATGTTATGTTTTAAATATAAAGAATACAATAAATAGGGAATATTACTACAGTGTACTTTTCTATTTGTTGTTATTGTGTTCGAGAATCGTTTATAGGTATTTTTATTGGATGAGACCGAAGGTCGAATCCAATAAAAATACCAACACAAGATTCGAAAACACGATAACAACAAATAGAAATTTACACTGTTGTAATATTCCTTTTATTATATACATTTTAGGACATGACATAAAGAAAATTCTCTTAAATGATTAAGAAATAACCAACTTTCCGAAAAAACACGAACATCAATACACAAAAAAGGAGTCCGTGTTTAACGGTACTCGACGAATACGGTTTTTTGGTAGACGCCGAATTTTGATTTTATTTCTGTCGAGTTGTATTAGATGGCCAGATTTAATCCATCTCTTTTATAGGTATATAATAAATGCGGGGTTTAATAATTTTAACAAGTTAAACGACATTGACTAAATAATAGAATAAAACGGTATGAGGAAAATGAATAAAATAATTTGAAAAAAGGAGAAATCGTCGCAAACTTTTTAACTTTTCGACTTTCCCAAAAATAAAATATAAAAACAAAAACAAAACATTCGATTCTAATCCTATTTTATCTGTACATGTTATATTCAATGTTCACACAAACCTGATATTATTTAATTTTAGACTTATTCACTTTTTAAATATGATATCCATAAAACCCCCTTGTCAAAACAAAAGAGTTAAAACAAATTTGTTCTACGGTATTAAGACAAACTTGGCTTGATAAGTACATGAGTATATACCCGAAATGGAAAGGGGGCGTTTAATATGTACAGAAAAATATCTTGAAACACTTCCCACACATAAAATTGTAGACCAGTCCAAATTCAAAGAAGTTGCAGACGACAATTTAAAGTTGTTGAATCCTTTATTTTTATTCATCTTTTGTGTCTTTTGGGGTAGAAAACATTGTGGATAATGAGGAAATTGCTTGTAACAAGCAATTTCTTCATTTTCCACAATGTTTTCCACAGCTTTCATATTGGGGGCGTTTGAAGACGTTATTGCTGTGAGCTCCATTACAGCACTCTAAATGAGTAAATGTGCTTGAATCCATTTCAACACACAATACTGCCCCAATTTCATGGCGATCACAGTTTGTGTTCCTGCTACTAATTAACCTAAAGTACCAGAGAATTCTGTTTGCGCTCCGGCAATCAAAACATGCATTTCGACCTATAGTGAACTTTAAAACTCTGCCATTTTTGTTAAGAGATTTTTGTTTTTGTGACCTGAACGTCGTAACGAGATCTTATTCAAGCTGTAGTTACGACTTTAAGGTTATAAACAAACCATTTTAACCATTGTTCTCATTACATATTGTACCAAATAATGGCGTGTATTACTTCAGTCGCACTTCGGTCTAGAAGGTTAGTGGGCGTGGCTAGCGAACCGTCATCTGGATTATTAACCCATTTAAAAACGATAAAACTTTAGACCAGTCCAAATTCAAAGATGTTGCGGACAGCAATTCTTAATTGGTGAAATTTTAAAAATCTTTGTATTTTGGATTAGAAAACGCTGTGGATAATGATGAATTTGCTTGTTAGAAGCAATTTCTTCATTTTCCATAATATTTCAAAAGCTTTATATATTTAGGGGCGTTGAAAAGCGTTATTGTATGGGAACAGGTTTAACTAGTCTGGGAATTTACCTTAAAACCCTCATAAGTGCAGCGTTAAGAGTTTTGATTCATGACCCCTCAAGTAATATTTACAAATTGATTGATTTCAACTTGACTTGTAAAGCCAGATAGAGGATTGAATTTATCTTGTGTATTTTGAAAGTATTCCTATAACGGACTAGGAAGTAGTTCCCTCGACTGATAGAGAGCTTTTGTAAACCCTTTTGAACCTTACCGCTTTGTGAAATTTTAGACTTGTCCAAATTGAAAGGAGCTGCAGACCATAATTTCATATTGATGAAATTTTAATTCTTTTCCACTCTTTGGATAGAAAACATCGCGGATAATGAAGAAATGGTTTGATATAAGCAATTCCTTCATTTTCTGTATTGTTTTTTAAAGCCTTTTCTTGGGAGCGTAAAAAGAAGGGAATGTATGGATATGGGGGTAAAACATACCAATTTTTTTTGTAGGCATTTTTTTCACTGTCAGCGCTCTCTCGAAATCTTTCGAAGTGAAATAAATCATATATCCTTTTAGTTATCATAAAACCATGTAAATGTATTAAATCAAAACCATATTTTAGTAAGAGAAAGAAACTCGCCAGTTCCTCCTAGACAAGCACAGTTTTATTTCAGGCTTTTACTATATTGACCCAATTGACCAATCGCGTCTGTCGATCAAGAAATCTACCGACCAATCATTTATCAAATCATTTATTCAGCCCAAAACTGAGCTTTCAACTCCAATATTGGCCACCATTTTTGTAAATCATTTCTGATAGTTTAGCGACTTCAACATCGTAATTACAGCTTATTCAAGCTTTTATTACGACGATTAGATCGCCAACCATTTTACTTTTTTGTAACTTTCTACTTGCCACAATTTTACAAATAACTACATTAAAAATTGAAGCGGAACTTCCTGTTGGAGTCAATGGGAAGGGCAGAATGAGTCAGTGGGCAGGGCTAGCGATTGGTAATTAGGCTGCGATCTACGAAGACCTATAGATCATAGATAACGTTACAGATCGCCAAGATAGACACATTCCATCTCTTATGAATCTTCATGATTACAAACATCGCCAAGATTGCCGTCAATGTACACATCTGCACAAAGATCCTTGACGATCTGTTCAGATTCGTCAAACCGGAACCTTATCAGGTGAATCCCTATCAGAGCTTAATTGAAGGATCGCTGTCTCTGCTCATTGAAAATGCACCACTGAGATCCGACAGGAAGTTCCACTTAATATCTAATAGCATTGATTTTGTTTAACTTTATGCCAAGTAAGGTAAAAGTTTAATGGTTGTTTGGTGATCGCATCGTCTTAAGAAAAGATTGAATAAGCTGCAGTTACCATGTTTAAGTCAGCAGTTACGACGTTTAAGTCGCCAATCCAAGAAAACTTGCTTACAGAAATGTAGGTCAAGGGCGGAACTCAAAGTTCACGTCCGATGTAAATGAATGATTTGATTGGTGGATTGTTTCTTTGCTTGAGATTTGAGATTCCCAAATTTCAATGCAAATATAGTAACTTAGTCGCCGAGGCTTTGCATCAAATTGCGAGTATATTGCCAGATTGGTCTTAGAACTGAACGTCGTGTAAGTGACACTTGGTCTCCGGTTGTCGCCATGATCATATTCAATCTTTTCCTGTTCAACCTATGGTCTTTACGTCCCTGGTTTGTTACAATTGATTAAACATTATAGAAAATGAAGAAATTGCTTATGACTTTTTCCACAAAATTGTCCACTTTACCGTATGGTAAGTTTTCAAAGTAAGTCCACTTTAAATTTTCGCCTGCAAAACTTTTGAATTCGAACAATTCTAAAATTTTGTAGAATAGGAAAGTGTTAAAGCGAAGTATAGCAAACAGGGTCCACAATATCGCAGTCTACTCGACTCGGGTACCACCTTGCTATCAAGTGTCCAAAATTTAATGATCTTAGAAAGAAATTCATTCCTAATTTCTATACCAAAAACCCAAGTATGTTTAAATTCATAGATTTATTGCGCGAATCAGACTAGAAAACCCTTCATAGACTTTCACTATTCCTTAAAGAAACATTTAATGAAAGAAAGAAACTGTTCAGTTCTTATTAATTAATACTATATTATCGAAGATGTTATCAAAAATATTTTATTCTCAGCTATGGCAGGGATCCAACGGTTTATGTTTAACACACTTGCCGTCGGATCCAGGTCTTCGCTGGCCCAGAATATTTTATGTATACAGATCTACGTTTTGTTTATTTTTTTTTCAACAATAGAAAATAGCTCGTCCTCTAAAAAAACCATACCACGTGATGTATGTTTAATATGTTTGTAAATATGTTTTGTATTGACAATATACTTTGTGCACGTCTTGAATAAATGTTCTGTTCTGTTCTGTTCTGGTATCTAGTATGGTGAGAAATAGTCGCATCCAAGAAGACTTCAGCAACATGCAAGGATAATTTGATTGTAATTTCATAGCTCTGGATATCGGTAGAGGCCCATTGTTTGGAGATTAAAGATGACATTTTTATTACACACCGATCACATTTAACATTGATTTCCATACCAAAAACCACTCAATCCATTACAAGATAACAAAATTCTAATCTGGTCGAATTCAAAGAAGTTTTAGACGACATCGAGTTTTATAGAAAAAGAGAGATCTGCGTTTTTTAGTAGAAGACAATGTGCAAAATGACGAAATTCTTGTAGCAAGCAAATTTCTTCAATCTCACATTGCTTTCCAAACCCTTTATCTTCAGGGGCTAAAAAGGCAAGGCTGGATTGTGTGGGGATAGATTAAAGGGAGAATACTAAAGTCGTGTAGACGTCTCAGCAACTGGTGTTTAAACATGAAAGATGCACTGTTGCCTCAATTTTTCAGTCACTTTATATCGAAAACATAAAGACCGGGTAGAGTTCCAGATTCCACTCTTGATCCAAAAACACCCATCCTAGAACCAGCAGGACCAGTCTTCACAGTTCCTTCAAACTTGTCTCCTGTCTTCTGTAAGAATCCCTGATTTACCATAACTCGGGTCAGTACTGGGGATGTAAGGCTGAACTTAACCTCACTGTTTGGTGGTAAATTGTTTCTCATAGGTTCGTGTAGAATACATAGATCGGTCTGGGCTTGAGAGTAAGTTTCTGGATATCTGAAATCTGGATCACCGGCTTTTTTGCACTGAATCAAATATTTATATAATTGAGGGAAAGTTCCTTCCTGGTCACTCGGTTTCCCAAACAGAGTAAAGTCATATTTGCCTACTTTTGGTGGACAGATTTTTATTTTGTATTTATTTCCATTCCTTTCTCCGAATGCCGTATTCCGTATTTCGCGAATCATTATATCTTCATAAAACATAAGATTTTCCATAAGTAAGACATCCCCTTTTCCATCGATTTGGAATACCATTTCTATTGGTCCATTTGCTTCGACTAGACCGTTTGGGTGGGACAAAGGTTGGACTCCAAGGTCATACGCTTTGGGCCATCTTCTGACTTTTTTGTTAAATTCTTCAAGCGTCACGGGTTTTTTCAGTAGCTGCCATCTCATACTTTCCTCCATATTTCCGTCCATGTACGGAAAATGGGTGTTTATGAGTTTTTCAGGATCAGCAAGGAAATAGAATTCCTCAAATTACTTCTCAAATGTGTTTTGGTTGTTCATGTGACCCGCACCCCAAGTACCGTCTATAAGGTACCATTTTCCGCCTAGTTCAACAGCATTCCAAGCATGGTCGGTCTGTTCTCTTGTAGTAATGACATGATCCTCGGTGTGTCCAACTCCCTTTGCATAACCAGATATCTTCTTCACATTGATATTGGCCTGTCTGTGAGTTAAAAAAGGGAATTAGATCGATGACATTGCATGTACTTTGGGACCGCTACAAAAATGACCGACCGCTAGTTCCGTAAATGAAAGTGGTATGCAATTAATCGACACAGTGTGTCGTAATGCTTTTAACCATCACATTTGACAAAATAAAGCTGATTAAGGCTCTATAAAGTGTCTAACACTTTCAGAAAACCAATACTTGTGATGAACAACCGTCACATTTATTCTTATCAGTGACGGATTGCCATCATTCTTTCTGACGACAATTTTATAATTATCTTATTAGCCGGTGACTGCTAAGAATCACAATGAAAAGGAAACTTTGATTCAAAATAAATGGCGACGAATAGCCATCAGAAACAAGACTGATCATTATTACCTACCTACAGAGAGCTTCCATGACATTAGCGTACCCTTCACAAACACTCTTTCCGTATTTCATCACAGACAGGGCATCACAGGGTGATCTCTCCGCTCTACCAAAATATCCATCCGCATCATATCTATTGCATATATAATTACATGAATTAAAATCAATCAAAAATGGCGGATTGAGACTTTCAATGAAAACTCAATCGACCAATCAAATCACTCACTTAAATCGAAAAAGAACTTTTAACTCCAACATTAGTCGACATTCGTGTGAAGCGTTTTATTGGTGTAGCGACTTAAACATCGTAACTACAGCTTATTGAAGCCGCCAACCAACCATTTTGGTTTTTTGTTACAAATTATCGTCCATAAATTTTGCAAAATGTCGCCGTTTGAAATCAAAGTGGAACAAACTGTCGGAGGCAGTGGGCGTGGTCGGCGATATGTCAATTACTGGGCTAGATGATACATGATAATCTGGAAACGATTGAAAGGCAATTTCATCTTATTATCTATCATGTGCCATGGAGCGGCATGTATCACAATCGTGTTCATTATTATATATTTTCGTTTGGTTAAAATTGTAAATTAATAAAACTTTAGACAGTTCCAAATTGAAAGGAGTTGAAGACGACAATTTAAAGTTAATGAAATTCATATTTATTTCAACCTTCTCGGTAGTAGACACTGTGGAAAATGGATATTTTTGTTCAAGTAATTTATTCATTTTACACAATGTTTTCCTTGTTGTTTGTCCTAAGGGGGATAAAAAGCGTCATAGTGTGGTAATGGGTTTAAAGTTTTATTAACGAAAAGGTAAACCAATCTTTATCGCAACTTTTTTTAACGGGTCACCGTATGGCTCTAGAGCTTTTATCATGCATTTACCCACCTTATATTTTCTGACATCCACACAAAAAAGGCTCGAACCTGCATCCTCGGTTCTTTTGACGGGTTTGAAAGGTAGTTCACCAAATCTTCGATGGAAGTTTTCAGCGAGTTTGGTGCCTAAATGAAAGACACATAGATCTGTAATCATAATCGTCTTCCCAATATTTTACCTATGCATCAAATAAAAGATAATTATTAAATATCATGTACTTACATTTAAACTTCTAAAATTATAATTGTCGAAAATTTAACATGGAATATTAAGCAAGTGAAACATGTGTTCTATCTCCCAAAGCCCGTGTAATTCTGAACCAAAATATTTCTGTTTTGCAAGGAGGTAAAGGAAAAGATGTGTAGTCTGATCTTAGTCTACACCAACTGCTTTTCGATTTGTTTACAAGATGAATTCTCAAAATAAATACTAACTGAAATTAAAGGCTTCCAGTGCTATGAGCCCTCTGTTTTTAACGCAATTCTGTACAAAAATTTTATTCAGAACGACAAATTGAAGAACAGTCGATCTTCCTCAAGCGACAACTTCTATTAAGCGTCGACGTCCATTGAGTGACCATACTCGAATACCTTTTGTAAAAGCAAGAAGCCCTAAGAAGAAAAAGCATTTTGCTAAAATGTTAAATAAAGAATAAATCTATTTTGTTTGAACTCATTAGAATCATTTCAGTGACACGATTCTAATGAGTCCCAACAACATATGATTTTTCAAGAATTCTGTAATGATTTCAAAATTGACGCATAGGGCCTCCTCAAAAGTGCCTTTGCAGACTGACCAGGGACGGAACTCTATGGTCGAAGCAGATTTTTATTATCCAGCATGGTCAGTCAACCAAATTCCATACGTTTACCAAAAATTAGATCCATCCTCTTTTTCAAGATTCACTGTACTTGAATGAGATTTGATCCAGCGGAGATCAACCAGAGGTCGCATTTCACATCTAAATAATCTACGCACTTTTGAGGATATCCCACCAGGTTTGATGGGCACTATGTACAGTATATCTCGTCCTAAGGGACCACTCTAGAGACGACCTAAAAGTGGTCGGTTAAGAGAATTGTCGCTTAGTACAGTTTTTACCGAAAGATTTGATGGATTGATTCAATTGTATACATTATCATTACAGCCTGGTGTTTTTCGCTTAATCCTTTGTTGTTGGGACTCATTTGAATCGTCACGTCGAGACGATTCCAATGAGTTTCAACAACATAGGATTAAGTTGTGATTTCACTTTTAAGCGAAATGCCTTCACTTCTTATGAGAAATTGCTTAAAAAAAGCCGCTTAATAGACGTGGACGCTTAATAGAAGTGTTCGCTTGAGCAAGATCATCTGTATTTGTTATACGGAACACACAAAATGTCACATATCGCTTGCTTGGCTACATATTTTACCGTTCTTGCGTGAGTGTCTACATTCTCGTAATCATGTTTTATTCCTGTGTCCTTGACCTGTGGGGAATGTGTTGAAACTTGTTTGGGTTGTGTCCCGATCGTGTTATTCTCGACACCCTTGGAGCTGGAACATCCCATTATTAAAGTATCTTCACGTCAGGTCTGAAAATAGGCAGAAAAGGGGTGACTTGTCAAAGGTTCCTCGTGTTATTCCAGAATTAACACATTAATGTTAGTTGATTAATTGGGTATTAAGTCACTTTTAGTCACAGTTATTACAATAATTGAAGGGTCGCTGGCCTCGCCAACTAATCTCACTGGTCCCACCCACTCAGCCAAATGGCCCCTCTCACGTACCCCGCTGACCCCGCCCACTCACCCCACTGGCAACACCCACTGAATGCGACCGAAAGATCTAGTTAGATATTAAACGGGGTTATTTTGCGAAATTTATGGGCAGTAATATGAAACAGAAATAAGATTTTTGTTTGTTTAGTTAAACGTCGAATAGCTTGAATATGTTCGATAAGATTTACACGATATTAATGTTAATGTACATTCAGGTACTCTGAATCTTTTTTAAACTTTTTAAGACTACCATATGTACACAGATCAGGCACACTATTAAATTGTTCATTTGGCTATGAAGGTAGAATTGTTTGAAAAAGTATGTAAATTAAACATCAAAAAACTGAAAATGCTACAATAACACTTTTATGGATTTTCCATCTCGGAAAACGCTTTCAATGGTAGCTTCATTCCATTTTACGACGATAGTTTAGTATATAGTAATTATTTCAGTGTGCCAATTTGCGGCCAACTTTGATTTTTGATCTTGGCCATATCTGACATTTAAAGGTAGTCACTGAAATCTTTGAAATAGTTCTAGAGAAGCATTTCAAACTTTTCACTGTTTTAAAAAAGTCAAGTCGAGTTATGTAAAATTCATTTACCAAGTCTAAAGAGAAGATATTGATTTTTTTCAAAAGTTTTACTGTATGCCTTATATGAAGATTAGCCATGTTTTTCAACCAATCGAAATTACTTGAAGGAATCTGATAAGAGTCACCAGAGTACCATTCCTAAAAAAAAAAAAAAAAATGGTCGAAATCTATCGATAGAATTCCGAGAGTATTTTCAAAGTTTTAAAAATATACTCCATATGTAGAGCCCCGCCCTCACCAAAAAGACAGGTTTTTCATCCAATAAAATCGTTGAAGAAATCTGATAAAGGATCTGCAGAGGATAATTCCTGTGAGAAGTTGTTGAAATCAATCTACTGGTTTCTAAAAAAAAAACAACAACAACAAAAAAAAAACTTTTAAGTTTCCACCATATACAAAATATGGAAAAATCCCCGCCTATTTAGGCCATGTTTTTCATCCAATCAAAATTCTTTTAAATGATCTGAGTAACCAAAGGATTATTCCTGTGAAATATGGTTGAATATACCATATGGCATCTAAGAAAAAGATTTGTGAAGCTTTTTCCAGTTATAGAAATTTTCCCCGCCCATTAAAGCCATGTTTTTCATCCGATCTTATTTGAAAGAATCTGATAAAGAATCACCCGCAGATCATTTCTGTGAAAATAGGATGAATTCTGCTCAGTACCATCCGAGGAAAAGATTTTAAAAGGGAAAGTTTACGTATGGACAGACGCACGAATGGACGCACGACAAAAACAACGCCATGACATTAGCCCAGTGGCTTTCAGCCAGTAGAGCTAAACACTATCTCGTTATTCTCTGCATTTATAGGTTCCTTTGAAATATAAAACTTTTTGTACACGGCTCTGGCAAATACAAATTGTCCAAACGGTAGTGTTATTAGAATAAGTCAAATAGTTTTGTAGAATTTAACCCTCGTTATGCTGAACTGTATACTTCAATGAACTGCATTGTAATCAAAAGGCAGAAAGCACTGGGAACTAGTCATTGACTAATATTGATTTTGAATATTTATCATAGAAACATCCCTAGCATAAAAGGGACAGGCAGGTGGTGTAGGTTTAGATATGATTTCACATTTGTGCAGACTAATCCTCGTCTATACCTCCTGCCAAAAGCAGGAATATTCAGGGTTCAGCGTGACAAGAGTTGATAAGACATCAACCGACATAATATCTAACAAAACGGGGAATATAAATTGCTTTTCTCCAAACATATAGATCATCATTTGTTTTATTAATAAATTTTGATTATGATTGTAGAAACTAGAGAAACTGAACCCCTCCTGAATTATACCGTTGTACTCATTTCTCAAAATGGTTAACACACTAAGTGCCACTTACAACACCAAGAACGAATAAAAAGCGATTCCTGCACATTTCTAAGAAATACAACAACATAATTAATTTCATTTTTCTTTCTTTTATTTGTGATTGTTGAACGTATGTGTTATCATGTACCAACTATTACTTGGTTAAAATATTATGTAATGATGATGAACATTATTGTTCAAGATTTTAACCCTTTCCTGTATAAAACACAGGATTTTACCTTGCTCTAATTTTATACTTGGATAAAAAACATTGTGGAATAAGAAGAAATTGCTTGTCACAAGCCATTTCTCCTTTTTTTCCACGATATTTTCTATCGCATAGGATGGTTTCGTTTCAAATTGTGCCATAAAATCATTATCGTCTGCAACCTCTTTCAGTTTGGACCAGTCTTAAATTTGAAAAAAAGAAAAAAGCTGAAAAGGGTTAAGTGAACAAACTCTATGTTATGTTTTAAATATAAAGAATACAATAAATAGGGAATATTACTACAGTGTACTTTTCTATTTGTTGTTATTGTGTTCGAGAATCGTTTATAGGTATTTTTATTGGATGAGACCGAAGGTCGAATCCAATAAAAATACCAACACACGATTCGAAAACACGATAACAACAAATAGAAATTTACACTGTTGTAATATTCCTTTTATTATATACATTTTAGGACATGACATAAAGAAAATTCTCTTAAATGATTAAGAAATAACCAACTTTCCGAAAAAACACGAACATCAATACACAAAAAAGGAGTCCGTGTTTAACGGTACTCGACGAATACGGTTTTTTGGTAGACGCCGAATTTTGATTTTATTTCTGTCGAGTTGTATTAGATGGCCAGATTTAATCCATCTCTTTTATAGGTATATAATAAATGCGGGGTTTAATAATTTTAACAAGTTAAACGACATTGACTAAATAATAGAATAAAACGGTATGAGGAAAATGAATAAAATAATTTGAAAAAAGGAGAAATCGTCGCAAACTTTTTAACTTTTCGACTTTCCCAAAAATAAAATATAAAAACAAAAACAAAACATTCGATTCTAATCCTATTTTATCTGTACATGTTATATTCAATGTTCACACAAACCTGATATTATTTAATTTTAGACTTATTCACTTTTTAAATATGATATCCATAAAACCCCCTTGTCAAAACAAAAGAGTTAAAACAAATTTGTTCTACGGTATTAAGACAAACTTGGCTTGATAAGTACATGAGTATATACCCGAAATGGAAAGGGGGCGTTTAATATGTACAGAAAAATATCTTGAAACACTTCCCACACATAAAATTGTAGACCAGTCCAAATTCAAAGAAGTTGCAGACGACAATTTAAAGTTGTTGAATCCTTTATTTTTATTCATCTTTTGTGTCTTTTGGGGTAGAAAACATTGTGGATAATGAGGAAATTGCTTGTAACAAGCAATTTCTTCATTTTCCACAATGTTTTCCACAGCTTTCATATTGGGGGCGTTTGAAGACGTTATTGCTGTGAGCTCCATTACAGCACTCTAAATGAGTAAATGTGCTTGAATCCATTTCAACACACAATACTGCCCCAATTTCATGGCGATCACAGTTTGTGTTCCTGCTACTAATTAACCTAAAGTACCAGAGAATTCTGTTTGCGCTCCGGCAATCAAAACATGCATTTCGACCTATAGTGAACTTTAAAACTCTGCCATTTTTGTTAAGAGATTTTTGTTTTTGTGACCTGAACGTCGTAACGAGATCTTATTCAAGCTGTAGTTACGACTTTAAGGTTATAAACAAACCATTTTAACCATTGTTCTCATTACATATTGTACCAAATAATGGCGTGTATTACTTCAGTCGCACTTCGGTCTAGAAGGTTAGTGGGCGTGGCTAGCGAACCGTCATCTGGATTATTAACCCATTTAAAAACGATAAAACTTTAGACCAGTCCAAATTCAAAGATGTTGCGGACGGCAATTCTTAATTGGTGAAATTTTAAAAATCTTTGTATTTTGGATTAGAAAACGCTGTGGTTAATGATGAATTTGCTTGTTAGAAGCAATTTCTTCATTTTCCATAATATTTCAAAAGCTTTATATATTTAGGGGCGTTGAAAAGCGTTATTGTATGGGAACAGGTTTAACTAGTCTGGGAATTTACCTTAAAACCCTCATAAGTGCAGCGTTAAGAGTTTTGATTCATGACCCCTCAAGTAATATTTACAAATTGATTGATTTCAACTTGACTTGTAAAGCCAGATAGAGGATTGAATTTATCTTGTGTATTTTGAAAGTATTCCTATAACGGACTAGGAAGTAGTTCCCTCGACTGATAGAGAGCTTTTGTAAACCCTTTTGAACCTTACCGCTTTGTGAAATTTTAGACTTGTCCAAATTGAAAGGAGCTGCAGACCATAATTTCATATTGATGAAATTTTAATTCTTTTCCACTCTTTGGATAGAAAACATCGCGGATAATGAAGAAATGGTTTGATATAAGCAATTCCTTCATTTTCTGTATTGTTTTTTAAAGCCTTTTCTTGGGAGCGTAAAAAGAAGGGAATGTATGGATATGGGGGTAAAACATACCAATTTTTTTTGTAGGCATTTTTTTCACTGTCAGCGCTCTCTCGAAATCTTTCGAAGTGAAATAAATCATATATCCTTTTAGTTATCATAAAACCATGTAAATGTATTAAATCAAAACCATATTTTAGTAAGAGAAAGAAACTCGCCAGTTCCTCCTAGACAAGCACAATTTTATTTCAGGCTTTTACTATATTGACCCAATTGACCAATCGCGTCTGTCGATCAAGAAATCTACCGACCAATCATTTATCAAATCATTTATTCAGCCCAAAACTGAGCTTTCAACTCCAATATTGGCCACCATTTTTGTAAATCATTTCTGATAGTTTAGCGACTTCAACATCGTAATTACAGCTTATTCAAGCTTTTATTACGACGATTAGATCGCCAACCATTTTACTTTTTTGTAACTTTCTACTTGCCACAATTTTACAAATAACTACATTAAAAATTGAAGCGGAACTTCCTGTTGGAGTCAATGGGAAGGGCAGAATGAGTCAGTGGGCAGGGCTAGCGATTGGTAATTAGGCTGCGATCTACGAAGACCTATAGATCATAGATAACGTTACAGATCGCCAAGATAGACACATTCCATCTCTTATGAATCTTCATGATTACAAACATCGCCAAGATTGCCGTCAATGTACACATCTGCACAAAGATCCTTGACGATCTGTTCAGATTCGTCAAACCGGAACCTTATCAGGTGAATCCCTATCAGAGCTTAATTGAAGGATCGCTGTCTCTGCTCATTGAAAATGCACCACTGAGATCCGACAGGAAGTTCCACTTAATATCTAATAGCATTGATTTTGTTTAACTTTATGCCAAGTAAGGTAAAAGTTTAATGGTTGTTTGGTGATCGCATCGTCTTAAGAAAAGATTGAATAAGCTGCAGTTACCATGTTTAAGTCAGCAGTTACGACGTTTAAGTCGCCAATCCAAGAAAACTTGCTTACAGAAATGTAGGTCAAGGGCGGAACTCAAAGTTCACGTCCGATGTAAATGAATGATTTGATTGGTGGATTGTTTCTTTGCTTGAGATTTGAGATTCCCAAATTTCAATGCAAATATAGTAACTTAGTCGCCGAGGCTTTGCATCCAATTGCGAGTATATTGCCAGATTGGTCTTAGAACTGAACGTCGTGTAAGTGACACTTGGTCTCCGGTTGTCGCCATGATCATATTCAATCTTTTCCTGTTCAACCTATGGTCTTTACGTCCCTGGTTTGTTACAATTGATTAAACATTATAGAAAATGAAGAAATTGCTTATGACTTTTTCCACAAAATTGTCCACTTTACCGTATGGTAAGTTTTCAAAGTAAGTCCACTTTAAATTTTCGCCTGCAAAACTTTTGAATTCGAACAATTCTAAAATTTTGAAGAATAGGAAAGTGTTAAAGCGAAGTATAGCAAACAGGGTCCACAATATCGCAGTCTACTCGACTCGGGTACCACCTTGCTATCAAGTGTCCAAAATTTAATGATCTTAGAAAGAAATTCATTCCTAATTTCTATACCAAAAACCCAAGTATGTTTAAATTCATAGATTTATTGCGCGAATCAGACTAGAAAACCCTTCATAGACTTTCACTATTCCTTAAAGAAACATTTAATGAAAGAAAGAAACTGTTCAGTTCTTATTAATTAATACTATATTATCGAAGATGTTATCAAAAATATTTTATTCTCAGCTATGGCAGGGATCCAACGGTTTATGTTTAACACACTTGCCGTCGGATCCAGGTCTTCGCTGGCCCAGAATATTTTATGTATACAGATCTACGTTTTGTTTATTTTTTTTCAACAATAGAAAATAGCTCGTCCTCTAAAAAAACCATACCACGTGATGTATGTTTAATATGTTTGTAAATATGTTTTGTATTGACAATATACTTTGTGCACGTCTTGAATAAATGTTCTGTTCTGTTCTGTTCTGGTATCTAGTATGGTGAGAAATAGTCGCATCCAAGAAGACTTCAGCAACATGCAAGGATAATTTGATTGTAATTTCATCTAAATGATCGGTGCAGATTGTTATCTGATTATCGAAATTGTTCTGAGATCAACCCTAGTCCTATGTTGTTGGTTAATAACATTTATAGATGCTCTAGAGGTAATTTGAAGGTGGTAACAAATTAAATAAGTAAATAAATAAACACGAAATTCGAAAGAAAACATAGTGAGAAAGGCATTTTTACAAGCAATTTTCATTTTCCCACACCCTTTTTCCAATTTATTTTTCATTATTTTATTTTATCCGGTGTGTAAGATGCAGGATGATATGGTATTGAGTTAAACGAAGTATCAATTAGGTATAGCACCAAAGCTGATAAGTTAACATATTCCTATACAATGACTCTTTATGGCGCCCTCGACAAAAAGATTGGGGAAAACATTGCAATTTCTTCATTTTACACAATGTTTTCTACCCAGAAAGTTAAAAAAGCCATCTAAAAATTCAGAAACTTTAAATTGTCTTATGCAACTCATTTCAATTTGGACTGGTCTAAAATTTTACCGTGAGGAAAAGGGTTAAAGTATCGGAATATTGAAGTATTTAAGACCTTATTTTGATTCAACGAGAATAACCTGTACTGCAAACATGTACGCTCGCTTTTCGAATCTGACGACACCTAGCTCTACGCGTCTTAACCTTTTCCCTTTTTAACTATTTTAGAGGTTAGAAAATATTGTGGGAACTGAAGAAATTGCTTGTTACAAGCAATTTCTACTTTTCTCACAATTTTCCCTCAAGTATAAATTCATAGGAACATTGAAACAAGTGATTGTGCAGGAAAGGGTTAATAGACCGCTTTGTTATTGAATTATCTCACAAACACTGCTCTTTAAATCGTTCATATGTTTGTTGAACCAGATAATGAACAATCTCTGTATTGTTTATGTTCGTGGACCAAAGCAGTTTAATTGACTTTAATAAATCATTAATCAAGGAAGTGTTTACTGTGAATTTCAATCCGTCGGTTGTTGTAACTATAGCTGGAATAAGCTGTAGTTACGACGTTTTAGTCGCCTACCGACGAAGTGCATTGAAAAAATAAATATCAATGCTAACGTTATGATTAATGGAAAGATCATAACGATCCCCGCGCGATTGGAGATGTTTTATTTTTTATCAAAAATGGATTATGTAGCACATCCTTTCATTAAAAGACAAGAGTGCAAACCTGATAATATGCACAGGGTCACGTGACTAGGAACATTCTGTAAAAAATGAAAATCTGTCCTTAAGTTGAGAAGGAGTTGCGTAAACAACAGGTTTTATTTATTTTTTTTTTTTCAGTTAGACAGCCTCAAAACCCCGACAATCTGCACAATACACTTTTTGACATGATTATGGCGGATCATTGGCTATTACATATATATCATTGCAGAGTTCTAACTCAATCTATGGAGACGATTCTGATTGGTTCAAATAACTCAGGATTTAGTTATGCTGTTTTCGTAAGCAAATTTTCACCTTCTCGAAACCTTAAGGGGAAATTTGATTTTGGTCGCTAAATAAAAATTGTCGCTTTACAGAGATGGCCGTATAAACAAAATTTTATGTATATACCTTTAACCCTTTCCATGTTAATCTCTGGGTTTTACGTGCCTGAGTTTTTTATAATTCAGAAAATATTGTGGTAAAAAAAGAAATTGCATGTAACAAGCAATTTCTTCTTTTTATATAATATGTTCGATCCTGTAGGTTGGTTACCTTTCAATTTGAACTCACTTTTAATTGTCGTCTACAACTTCTTTGAATTTGAACAAGTTTAAAATTTTGAAAAACAGGCAATAGTTAAGAAGATGGTGAGCCGTAGTTGCTTAGTAGAAACCTATCTAACATTGAAATGTGAAGATTAACCACGAGTCTCAATGTTATGTATTGGTCGACTACGATATATGGGACGGGACTGGAATATATTCCCGGTACAATGCTATCAAGGATGTTTCGGTAGTAAATAAAATGAATTCTAGTTGTTTCTGCAAAGATCCATGCTTTCTGATTGACTGCGAAAAATCGTGTTATTCCTCAATAAAATAAATGAGTGGAGATAAAATTTGAATGCTACTAACCAAAATAGGTATAATCTTTGTGAGTCCAAATGATTTGATGGTTGTATATTTTCTGAAAGGCTAAATTACTTCCAATTTCATCAATTTTCTGTCGAAAAATGGCCCGATTTTACGTAGGAAGTTTGATGATGTTATATTTGTCACGAAAATAGACTACCCATCAATGTAGGCCGATCGATGAAACAAACACATGACTAGAAAAATAGTGGCTCTTCAGATCAGATTGATTTCCAAATCTTGCTCGAATCAATTGACCAATCGCGGCTGTCAATCAAATGATTATTCATTTACACTTGATGTTCAGTTTATACCCCGACAATTAGTCGCCATTTTGGTGAATCATTTTTGTTGGTTTGGCGACTTCAACGTCGTAACTACAGCTTATTCAACCTGTAATTACAACGGTTAGGTCGCCAACCTACCATTCTACCTATTTGTAACATACTGCTGGTCATAAATTATGCAAAACAAAGCCGTTAAAATCTAAACGGAATTTTCTGTCGGAGTCGATGGGTGGGGCCGAATGAGCCAGTGGGCGGATCCAGCGATTGGTCGATTCGCTTTAAACCGAAACATTGTCGGTGACCAATGAAATGAAGTCACGTGATGTTCGTTTGCATATAGGGAGTCTACTTCAATGACAACAATTTTAGATAGCAAGCGTTAACAAACAAAATATTGAGGTCTTACCAGAGTTCAATGAGTGCAAACTACCACTAGAAGCTTAACAGCTTAACCCTTTCCCGTTTTTGGAAATTTTAGACTAGTCCAATATGTGGTAGAAAATATTGTGGAAAAAGGAGAAATTGCTTGTTACAAGCAATTTCTCCCTTTTCCACAATGGTTTCTCTAGTATAAAATCAAAGGATCGTAAAATCCCGTATTTGAACGGGAAAGGTTTAATCCGTTGAATGTCTACGCAATTTTATGTGTTTCAGGAAAACTGCAAACTCTGCCTATATGGTATTTCAGCTAACTTGAGCACATCGCGTTCAAAATGAGCGATGAAAGTCTTCACTTTTCGCACTGCTTTGTATGGTCATTAGAATTATGTTTATTCAAATTGTAGAGAACTATTTCAAAAGCTTGCTTTCAACTAATTCCTATTCAATCCTGCTTTTTTACGTATCTCAATGTGGACAACGAAGAAATTGTTTTAATTGGTTAACTCTATAGTTACTTTAACCTTGTTAATTTATCACGACCACCTTTGACATCAAAGATTATTTAACAAAACCATGATTTGCTAGCTTACAGTATTTTCAGTACTTTGATTATATGATGGCTTGCTCAAACGAAGAGAAAATGAATACGGTGAGGATTCCGAGCAAACACGTTCTTTCCCTAATATAGCTTTACTTTTAGAGTAAAAGTACGTTTTTTCTTTACGACGCCGTTTTCTCGTAGATTCTCATTTTCATTTTCTTTCGGCCCACTCTCCTTAATGTCACCGAAAGAGAAAACATAGAGCCAGTCCGGGGCTTGAACCTGGAACGTGGGCAAGTATTCTACAAACAGAGTTAACTTGACAGTTAACATGCAATCTGTCCTAACTGTGCGTTAGTTCAGCCGGTGACATTCATTACTGCTAAACAACCTTTCACACTAGGGTGGCGATCCCATTGCGCTCTTGCAGCGATCTCAAAATTCCAGAGCGTAGCTAGGGCGCCGTACCATCACAAAGTCGTCACTAGCAGGGGCGTAGTGAGAGCGCAGTAGTAGGTCAGGGTAATCACCTAGAACGCCGGGGTCGCGTTTTTTGAACATGAACAAACTAATCGCCATGGAATCGCGACGTAACAAGAGCGCAGTATGGGCGCCGTGAGATCGCCTAGTAACACAATAAGATCGCCCACAACGCCGCAAAATCGCTGTTTGCGCGAAGTGAGAACGCCGTAGAAGGCAGAGGCGCTGCGATCTATGCGATTTCTCTGTACATCTCTACTACGCTAAAATGCCCTTTTTTACTGCGATCTTCGAATCGAACATGTCAAATTGGCATATCATTTCAAAAGCAAACAAATCTGGTCGGAGGAGCGTTGTGGGAATGCCGTTGCATCGCCATAAGCGCCGTCAAAACGCCCAGTATCTATATTTTCCCGAAAGATATGAATATTTTCCGGCGATTCAAAAATTTCTTGAGCGCCATGGAAGCGTGATGCAGTCGCCGTGAAGTGTAACAGGCCCTTACAGGAAATTTGTCCTCGAATTTGAGAACCTCAATATTTCGGAGAGCTATATCCGCTCATGCACCTATTGTCATACAATCAGCATAGTAATGGGTGCCAAGTTAGGAACCAAATCCAACAGGCCCCATGTTTTGAGCCAAATGCCACACAGAGAGAAAAATATGCGACCAGTCCGGGGTGTACTCAACCAACTCTGCAAACAGGGCCGCTTACATGCAACTTCTCTTTTTGAGGGTTTAATCCGCAATATCCATGTTCTTTACTTTCGTTTTCTATGTGACATTTTCTGAAATTATTGATGTATGAAGCTGCTGGGAACTCTATAAAGTCGATGTTGGAAATGTGTTTTTATTTCGTACCTCCATGAAGACATAAAAAGTGTGATAAGATTTTTTTTTAAAATATACACGAAAACAAAGCAAACAAAAAACATATTCCCTACATACAAAAATGTACAAATGAAATTGAAATAAAACGCACTTTTATGCTAAAAGGTGAATTTGTATTCTTCAGGAAAAACTCCGCTATCAATTCTGCATACTGGAGTAAACACGATCGGCCATTCTCCTGTTCTCTTGCAAGTTGTCAGGCTAGTCTAGGTGAATCGGATTGACCAATCGCGATTGTCAATCAAAGAATCAATCGACCAATGAAGTGATTCATTCAATCTGACCGCGGCGAATATTCTTTCCGACATTAGTCCATCGCAAATGGATGGTTAATCGTAAACTTGGTGGGATGAGCAGCTGGAGGCTAGGAAAGGATGTAGTGGTAGTATTGTTGTGAGATATATCAGGAGATCCATTGTTAGATGCTCGAGCCGCCTCGATATATCTTAATTACTGTTTAGAGTGTCGTTAAATTCCATTCAATCAATAAAACATTCAGTCCAGAATAGAGATTTGAATTCTGGCATTGGCCGCCATTTGCATGAAGCATTTTTGTTGTTTGTCGACTTAAATGTCGTAACTACAGTCTGTTTAAGCTGTAGTTACCGTTTAAAATAGACGTGGAACTTCCTTTCGGAGTCAATGGGTATGGCCAACATATTTATGGGCTTGGCCAGCGATTGGTCAGTTAGTCGGGGACGTCGAATTATTAAACAGAGCGTCTACTTGGTCGGGAAGAAATCCTGTGGAGATATGCTACCCTTATCTATACACGTCGACATCAAAATCAACTCGAACACTACCCGGTTAGTTAGTTTGGGTGTTAGATTTGTCAAATAGAGTGTCGAGTTTTGCCTGAAGAACTCCTATGAAATTTAAATGGTCCTAATTTATACGCGATGATCTGGAAATTAACTCTTCTCAATCGAGAAGAAATTGAAAGATGTACAGTTTGCCGAGCGGAGATCTAATGATTACAAATATTGCGCACGTAAAAGTCCACGCAATCACGAACTGAGCGTCAGTGCGTTAGGATTTTCGCGTTTACGCACATGGAATGAATGTGCTTATTTTGGCATATTTTGAGAGAGAAGGTTCAATGTTTTAGACCGCATGAATTACACGGGTGCACCTGCATTATTCCACACTCGTGCAATTGCCTGGCTGAAGAGAGCGCTTGGCCTAAACAGTGTACCATAAACCAGTGTATAAGTTCGAATAGTTGTACAAAAATCTGATGTTTGTTATGACAAGGCTCATGGATAGGTTGTCAGTGATCACTCGGGAGATCGTGTATTTTCGGCAAATCTCGAGCTTGCTGGGGAAAAATATGGTAGGGATGTTGAAGGGGTTAAATTAAGGGACAGAGTGTGTATTTGTCTCCAGCAAAGTCCTATCATGAATTGTCGCAAATTGTCGCGAACCAGTGGAGTCTGGTTATTCCGTGAGAGATCAGATCGAAAGGATAAACCCAGCTTTAGGGTCTGTCATGGGTCATGCTAATTAGTGGAACATAATTTGTAATTTGGTTATTGAATTGTTTGTTTATTAACTGGAAATAGTTTCTTTTATCATATATTTATACAAATCCCTGGTTCCCCGAATCAGAGGACCACGGCCATAGGCCAGTGGCAGCGAGTAGGATTCCTAGTCAAGGGGACCCGGGTTCGATCCCCGGCCGCGACGAATATCCTTCCCGGCATTAGTCTACCACCAATCGGATAGTTGTACACCTAAGTGGGATGAGCAGCTGGGGGCTCAGAAAGGATGTAGAGCTAGTTCTGGTGTGAGAAATGTCAGAGATCCACAGTAGATGCTCCAACCACCGTGATATGACTGAAATACTGTTAAAAGTGGCGTTAATCCTTTCCTGTTCAATCATTGACTCTTACGTTACAGTGATTTTAAAGTTGAGAAAACATTGTGGATAAAGAAGAAATTGATTATTACACGCATTTTCTTCTTTTTCTTCAATATTTTCCTCCCTACTGAATGGTTATTCATCAAATAAAATTCCGCTGAAAATTCTCGTCTGGTAAACCTCTGAATTTGGACAGATCTATTTTTTTTACAAAACAGGAAAGGGTTAAACCCCTTTCAATAAATTCTTCACCTTTTGTTCAAGTTTGACCGAAGTCATATATTATGACCCATTTTCACGGAATGTATTATTTAAAACTTTATCAAATATATTCTCTCTTACACGAACCTTGGCACTTGAGTTAATCAAACAAGAACAAACATTAGAGTGACAGACACTTTACGTAACGTTCCCTGGGCGATGAGATAAACCTACTTTTATGACACGACACTTGAAAATTCATCGGGTTATCGTAACTGTAATATTACAATCTCGTAACTACAACTTAAAATAGCTGTAGTTACGAGGTTTTGATAGCTTACCAACGCTTTGATTGTCTACCGTACCTAAACGCTAATATAAACACGTAAGGGGGCTATATGTGACAGTTGAAAATATCTTATTGTGTGACGTCTCCCGGCAATTGTTCTGTTGAAAATGCTCGCTGTCCAATATTGATCATAAATTTCGAACAATGAAATGAATAGCGCATAATCAAAATATTTTGTCGGTGCCCGAACGAAATGTCGCACTACAGCTTTGATAAAGCTGTAGTTTCAACATTTTGTTCGCACACCGACGATTTGAGTATTCAAGTAATTGTTTTAGCTTCAACCTAATATTAAGACGATTTAGATATTTCCACCTATTTCGATCCTTAGATACAAACACTGTTGTATTACGATATAATTGTTGGAAAGGAAGAAACTTCTAGTTCGACTAATTTCTAAGCATTTCCATTTACCAAGGGTTGTCGAATTCCATTATGAAAAACGAAACGGTTTCAATTTGAAATTACAATCGGTCTTGCTCAGGCAAGCACCTTTATTAAGTGACCACTTGCTTTAAGCGACAATGCAAAATTCAGAACACTCATACGAAAGTACTGTACATTAACCGCCGTCTTTCAATGAATCATATCTCGCCTTTGTCTTCTTGCCTCAATCGGGCGTATAAATTAAAACTTGCAGTCGTGTAATTCTGTCCGATCTATTTTCCATATTGCAGAAGAATATATTTATTGTGTTAGATGTTCTTACATTTAACTCTGCGTGGGTTGAAATTTTACCGCGGTAACTTTAGCCTCAGATTGCTACGCAATCTCAAGCTGAAAATTAAGCATGTCGAAAAAATTCAGAAAAATAACTCAAAAATTAGGTAAACCTATGTTCAAAACCAGTGCACTACAACGCAGGCGAATCAAATTACATAAAAAGCCCGATTTACTCTTTTTTTAAACAGCACCTTTTCTCGGTGATATCTTTCTATCCATGAAGTATCAAATATTAGTTATAATACTTCTAAATTCAATATGCTACGACTAAAGTTTAATCAACACAAAAGGACGAAGGAAAAATCCTGTGAATGTTAAAGGCGGGAATTTTTGTTATTTCACCTTGCACTTCTCTTTATTCAGAACTCTTTACCCAGTAGGTTTCACGTTTATGTCTATTACATTCTAGGGGTAAGCTCCGAATTTAATCAAAGTCATAAAAGCAACTATGTAGTTTCAAGTTCGTAATTACTAAACTTTCAGAAATACATAAGTAAGAAAAGCAACATAAAGAAATAACTACAGAGAGGCCTAGCAATGGGTTACAGAATTTGAGTGGACGGACGGGAGAACGAACGCACGCGATATATCAAGCTGCATCAAATTCTATTTTTTTTTTCTTTATTTCAGTAGGGGAAAATGTAATTAAGAACAAAATACCAAAGTCCGTTACACTGCAGAAAACAACTGAAGGGAGATATATTTCACATTTACCTTAAGATTATAATATCTACTTATATCTTATTTGCATAGTTCTGTCCCCCTCCATTCGCGCTCTCTCTCTCTCACACACACACATCTGAAATTACATTCGAGCCAAATGAATAAGATACGTTGTAAGCTTGACAAGGAATCAAAAAACAAAGGATGAACTTCCAATTCATAAAGTTTTACTAGAAGCATATGAGAGTGTGATAATGACCCGCACTATCGTAATTGTCGAGTAGCCTTCTACGCCTGCGAAGTATCGTAGTTGACGCGGCTGTCGGTTGCCAATGGTCTGTGTGACATCATTCTTCGTTGGATGTACAAAATGTCGTAACTACAGCTTGAATAAAGCTGTAGTTACGACATTTTGCACGCCCAACTGCGCAAATTTAAGCTTATCAGCAAAGGGGTGGACGAAGGTATACCATTGAAAAATAGTGATAAACCCGACCGACGCCGAATTTACCAAATTACGACTTCATGCGATGTCAATCCGCTCCGATCCAACACTTTTTCAGATCGTATCTTAGTTTGTGTGATCTTCGTGATGTCGTATAGCTGTGTTTGAATGGAGGTTTAACCGCAAAACTCGTTTAAACTTGCCCAAATATGATGAGGCACTTCTCGATTCAAACTATACTCTTTGAAGCTGTTTACTTAAAACAAATATTCTATCAAGGAAATCAGAGAGAGGTCGATGGACTAAAGATTACTAATGCAAATCATTTTAATCTAAAAATTCTTTAAAGGAGATTGATTTTGATTGCCAACGAAGATGGACGTATAGTGGTATCATCTTCTCGGTCCGGACGTCTGCCCGTCCTTATCTTGTTAGCACATCTCCTTCTACATTTATAGCCGAATTTGGATGAAATTTGCATTGAAAGTTCCTAGTCAATTGACCTTGCGCAAATTGTCGGGGATTTGCATTTTTACGCTGCATCAGAGAAAAAGGAGCTTAATGCAAAATTTGTTATTAACTAAAGTCCTCCTCCAAATTGGGAAATATTTGCATTTCTACAGAGTATTCCTAGTTAATTGACCTTGTGCATATCATCTTGTCTTTACCCTTTTAGGCTGCGTCACAGAAAAAAGGGCCTCAAGGGCGTATATTGTGACTATGCCACCCTTGTTCATTTTTCATATAGTGCCCTAAGCCTCGTACATAAAAGCCATTTCTATCATTAGATAAGAAATGTTTAAAAGAATTAGAGGGAGATCGACCCAGGGGCCATTTCTACAACATACACCATACAGAGATCACCGCGACCATAGCGCAGTGGTAGCGCGTAGGATTCCTAGTCAATGGCGTTGAGGGCTCGATCCCCGGCCGCAGCGAGTATCCTTGCTGACATTAGTCTCCTACCAATGGGTGAATAATCGTAAACATAAGTAGGCTGAGCAGCTGGAGGCTTGGAAAGTATGTAGTAGTAGTGCTGGTGTGAGAAATAATACGAATCCATGGTTAGGTGCTCAAGCGAACGCGATAAGACTGAAATACATTTAAAAGTGGCGTTAAACCCCATTAAATCAACCAACCATACTGGGATAATTTAAGAAAAGAAGAAATTGTATAAGATTTACTTTTTAAGTTGGAATTGCTCCGCATTCCAACTTAGATTTAACACAACCGCAAAATAAACACAAGACAATTTCATTTCGGGTTTTTTGATAACACATATCACGTGATCTCTTAGCTATGAATACACCTCGGGTTACTTCTCATCTCAACTTGCCACGGACAATCAGTTAGTTGTAGCCGAAGACAATTATATGGCTCATGTAAAGGATGATATAATAATTCATTTAGAGACTTCAAAACATGCTTTAGTTTGCTTTAAATTATTGAAAAAAATAAGGTAATAATCAGCGGAGTAATTCGCCGTCCCGTGTTTGGTAATCACGTGATCTTAAGTGACATGTTGTAGTCATATGACCATAGATAGGCAATGTTTACAAATATGGCTCAGGTCGCAAATGCATTTTTACAATAAAAATGCCCAGTGCTTTAAAACATTCTAGGGTGATTAAGGGGTATCATAGACATCAAGCAAACGCGATTATTGTAGGATTTACAGCTTTTACTCAATAAAAATCAAATAGATGCAAAACGAAAGGAGAAGATTTTGAAAATTAGAATGTAAATATATCAACTTCCGGTTTCTACTTATTTACTAAATAATAACGCTTTATTATGTCGTTATTTACAAGTTTAAATCACTAATAACACATCAAACCTTTTACAAGTGTCATCTAATTTTCAGCTTGGTCCTTTCTACTTAAATTTTTTTACGGTTCTAAAGCCGAATAACGAATAAGGAAATCGCGCGACTACATGGCGCCGAAGATAATTTGATACTATCTTCATCATATTATAGGAATTTTTAGGAAAAGGACAAACTACCATGTGCAAACAATAACGTTAAAATAACGTTAACGTCTTTTTGTCTTTTGAATTTTACTCACAACGCTTTAAATATTCTTTTTTCCTAAGTCTAAACCGGTATTTCAAATCGATCACCCTGAAACAAGTCTCCGCGCATTTCCTAAAACTTCCACGTATATTCATAAACTTGAAGTGAAAATCTACGTGAGTTTAGTATGATTGTTACAAAATTGTCCGAGTTGTCATTGATTCTTACTGTTGAAGCTGTTATTCTCTGTTTTCAAGATTCTAAAAGGATTTCACGTATTACAGTTGATCAAAAAGGAGAATGTTATGCTTGAAAATTCTAATTTTTCTGTGCGTGACACTAGCTTATAACACATTCCAACACGATAAAATTATAGACCAGTCCAAACTCAAAGAAGTAGCAGACGACAATTGTAAGTTGATGAAAGCTTAAAAATCTTGGTCTTTTTGGACAGAAAACATTGTGAATAATGAAGAAGTTGCTTGTAACAAGCAATTTCTTCATTTTCCACAATGTTTCCAAATCTTTCATAATGAGTGTCATTTAAAAGCATCACTGTCTTGGAATGGGTTAAGACAATGCTAGTTTTTGATTTCTGTATGTGGATTTATGTTTTTGTGCGTTATTCAGGCACATATGTACACGAATGGGAATGCTGGTTTTAGTTTAAAGGAGGGAGGCTTACTCGGAAAGAGATAAATGAATTTGAACCGAATTCCACAGTTATGACCCTTTCAGCGATTTCCAACTTCTCAGTACCTTCAGTCCTTTGATTCCCTTATCTGATAAGTCCAGGCCCTATAATTTTTAGTTTCGTCTATCAAAAACGAGCGTTCTGATTGGTCGAAAAATATTATTCATAACTCCATGAACAAAATTTTGATCTCGCAGTGATTTTTTATGCTTCCGCACAAAATAGTCCCATACAAAAAGGTGTAAAAATTTGTAATAAAGCTTTTTTTTATCGCTCGATGCTATTAAACTATAAGATATGAAGAGAATATTTTTTTTTTCATGGAAGTATCAACCGAAAAACCTAATCACACTGTATGAATTCGCTTCGCAAATCATACTTTTTCAAAGCCATACAATGGTATGTACTTGTTGCTACCTTCTTTTGACCCGTATATTGTAAGTGTAGAATCTTCACCGTCTAGAACAACTTTGTCTCTAAATTCACCATCTATTCCTTTTATATACTTATCGTGTATCATAAGTTCGTCAAGATTGGCACATTTTAGATGAAATTCCACAGATGAACCGCGGCCAAGTCTACCGTCTAGTGGGCTTATCAATAAACATTCAGTTGTCAAAGCTTTCTCCGACACTTCTGGATATTCAAAATCACTGTCGGAGACTTCTAAGCATTTGATTATATAACGGAACAATAACGGAAGATCTTCTACTACTTTCTCGGACTCCTCGATCCTCCCTCCAAATATCCGCAGATGAAATGTGCCAATATGATTAGGTCTAACTCGAACAGAATATTCTTTCTTGTGAATCGTGTCGAATGTCTTGTTTGATTGTTCTGTTAAAATATTGTCATCTAAAAACCATAAACTAGACATAAATATCACCGAACTACTGTCTGTAATTTTGAATGTGAAGATTTCTTCACCTTTAACTTCAATCGTTGCTTCCCTATGAGTTACAGGCTCTATTTTATATTTGAACGCCTCCGCATATGGGGTTAGTCTTTTGTTAAATTCGTCCAGTGTGATCGGCTTCTGTAAAAGTTGCCAACGTTTACTCGCTTCAAAATTAGAGTTTATTAGAGGGAAGTGAGTAAAAACTAACTGCTGTGGGTCTGTGAGGAAGAAGAAATTGTCAAAGTCGTGTCTGTACTGACCGTCTCTAAGGATATGACCTGCGCCCCATGTACAGTCAATTAGATGCCACCGCCCAGATATCTGCACAGCGTTCCATGTATGGTTTGGAGGCGATTTTAGACTATATGGGTTGTCTGGTGAGTGGTTTGTGCTTTTAGCAAAACCTTGTATACACTCTACTGGGATCCCAGCTCGTCTGAAAAAAGTTACAGATAAGTAACATTAAGAATCAAAACAAATTACAATTAGAGATTAGGAATCTAGAAATTGTCGCTTACTATTTTACCCCGGAATCAATATCCTGTAACACTTCACTCACATAAAACAAAAACTTCGAAAATGTTATCAATTCGAAATATGTTAATAAACCTAAAAGAAATTATGTAGATTTGTCTAACTGATTAGCGTTAATTCTAACATGTAGTGACTACTTATTCATCATTTCTATCTCCTTTACCTGCACAAACTTTCAAATACTTTAACGTAGCCGGTACTGCTAGCAACTTTAGAATTCAGGATTCCCTCAACTTCAACTGGTTCTGATTTGACCACAGAAGCGTCTGCAGAATGACTGAAATAATTAGAGGGATCTAAATGATAAATGAAGGATCGCAGACCACAACCAGTGAACTACGATAGAAAGTTGAAATTATATATTAAATAGCGTTATTTTGCAAAAATATTTAATGGTCAATAACGCGTAACAAATGGTAAAACGGTTGGTTTGCAACCTTTACGTCCTAACTACATCATGAATAAGCTGTAATAATAATGCTATGGTAGGCAAACGCATAAAACCGCTTAAAATGAATGTCGGAGTTCAAAGTGCATTTCCGATCTAAATCAATTACTTGATTGGCAAGTCGACTTTTTGTTAACAGTGGCTATCTTTCAGCTAGTATTTGATTATAACAAACCTAGAATTACAGATCTAATATTGATCTTTTCCAGAACCAAAGTATATTTTTTTCATGACAAGCGAGATCATTTTGTGAAACACTGATGTCCCGACAATAGATTATTCAGATACACGACCTTGATAGATTTCCCTTATTTTTCAGATGAAATTGTGCTTAAATAACAAGTTGTGTTCAGATTACAGATAAGTCTTGCAAAACCTTACATAGTTTTGGAAATGGCGCAAAATTTTAGATTGTAGATCATTACTACCATTTTACAGAGAGAGACTGATAGACGGTCGGGAAGCCAGACGCCAGTAAAATATTAAGAACCTAGCTTTCCAATGCGTAAGAGTTAATATACAATACAACAGGATAATAAAATGAAATAAATTTCAAAAAGCAATTTAGAATTTCGTAAATCCATATCTTCCCCAAAACATGCATCAAAATTAAAGAAAAAACTACACTCGAGGCGCAATGGCATGAATGAATATGACGTTTGAAATCATAAGATCGAAATAATTCAATGCGGTAAGCCTGCAATTCATGGAACGAGTTTTGATATTTTCAAATTGTGACCCACCACATTTTTAAGGTTTGTTTACATAAATTTGTGACTTTCTTAATCAAATAACATACTAGGTCACGGAAATTAACGAATTCGTACGTAAAGTTTATTTGTAAGTACCTGTGAAAACATCAGTTAATGCCGAATGCCGAAATATATCCAGTGAAGAACCGATTGCTTTCGTCTTGATCTCAAAACGTAAAAATACTAGAGTTGTAGCGGATACAAAAAACAAAAAACAAAAAAATAAAATAAAATAAAATGAAATAAAATAGGCTACAATGTACTCTTTCCAGAGAGCTTAGTTCATGCCCTCCTTTGGGAACATATTGCTTTAAGTGTTTGGGCTATATTCTTTGGATTCCGATACCAAAGATAGTGCAACATTGGAATATAGAGAGGGCTGGTTCTTGTACTTTTTACTTTCATTCGTGTTTTGCTGGTGGTAACGACATTACGAAATAAAATATAAAATAAATTGACTTGAAAACAGTCAACTTTAGAAATTTATCTCAATGTGCACATGATGAATACGAGCAGTAATGAATACACTTTACCCAATAAATTCTGTTATCCATACATAGATCAGCCGAACCATCGCTGCTGGATCTGTAGAAGCAGACGATAGATAGTGGTAAATATCCTCAACGGAATTCCTTGTCGACTCAGGAGCCTGAAAGTTTGATTAAGGACCTTTTCTTTATTTATGTAACAGATTGAGTAAAATGGTCCCGCCGGTGTTGTTGACATTAGCCCTTTTCGGCTGGTACTAATGTCCCTACTATAGTAGATCCAATCGAGTCCCTCGATCAATTCTACGAATCAAATGATAGTTAACAAGGGTTAAAGGTTAAATGACGTCATTTTGGTAGCTACTATACTTGACTGGAGAGCCTGTCCTAATCTGACGATACAAGCAATATCGGAGAGCAGCGTAATTGGGACGGGTTCACCAGTATACTACTATACTTGTTCGACTTGAACTTTAGTAAACTAGTGAACGTTTGGTAGTGACGTTGGTCCCAGTCGAAAAAGGCCATTGTCTGCTTATCTAAGCTTGTGATACATACAAACAAACAAACAAACAAACAAAAACAACAACAAAACAACAACAACAAAAAAAAAACGTTTCTTGTGTTGCACTTCATCTGTGCATGTTTAAGATTATTTATCATTCAACAAACATTTTAAGAATAATTCGGACGCTTCGTGCGAGGCTAATGTCACTAAAGTCACTGAACGGGTTGGCTACTCAAGGAACACAATAAATAAATACAAACTCCATGGGTCTGGGTGAGCTCTTGCGAGAATAGGTCATTCTCGTGCAACAACGTGAAGATGGACCGTATAATTACGTTGACCTACCTACGTCTTTGTCATCAAATGTCTCTTCAAGACTATCTTATGCATAGACAATTAACAATCGTCTAAGAAAAAGCCTTTCCCTGTTCAAGCTCGGTGACCATAGACTGGGCAAGTTTAGACAGAAGACCGTTTTGTTACTATAGGATGATGTGGGCGAAATATCACTTTAACATTACAGATAATGACAGTCGGTTTGTTCTCAGACGAGTCTCGTTTTACAGTTATCTATGCCGATGGTAGGGAGCGAATTCATCTTTTCAGGAACTAAAGATTCGAAAACTGTTGAGTTAAAGAGATGGAGACGTTTGACATGGGCAGTGCCAATGTCTGGGCTGGTATAATGACCATTATGGGGAACAAGAAAACTGGCCTCGTGATAATTCGAGAAAATCTTGATGCACAAAGTTAATCTTTTAAATGACTCTAACATGACCATAATAAATAAATAATATAGAAAAAATTGACTAATCGTAGATGTCGCGGAGTTAGTGAACGTGGCATACGAGGTCAATGGGCGGGGTCAGTGATGGGTCAATTGTAAAAATTGATTTGTTCATCAATTACCAGACAACGATAGTTTTTACCGGTCCTAGAAGTGTCAGAGAATAATTCTAAATTGATGAAATTTATAATTCTTTGTCGTTCTGGGTAGAAAACGAGAAAACGTGATCAATGAAGAAATGTCTTGTTCTTCGTTTTACACATCTCTTTTTTCCATTCCTTTTTCTTATGGGCGTAAAAAGACAGGATTATGCTGTAATGAGTTAAATTAGTTTAAAGAATTTTTTGTGCGAGTGTAGAATGCAATACTGAGACTTAATCTTTCAAATCGATGAACATTTTCTCTGTCTATGAAAGTATCTTCCGTTCGACCACGAATTCCTAAATTGTTTATATACTTAATCTTTTTTGAGCGATCACCTCTTTTGAGCGACTATTTTACATTAAACAACCAGGATGAAATGTCCATCCCACAAGCGAAAAACTGCCAGAAACATAATATATCCCTTTGTAATAAAGCATCTGTTGTCAGTTAAAGCCTTATTTATTGTTGAAACGGATTACACTCATCCAATCGAGACTATTCCGATGTGTTTAAGCGAAGGGTTTTTTTCTCATGAGAGGCTGCCAGCGAACAGCGAGAAACAGGTAGTTGCGCACCCTCTAAAAATGTTTCCATTACAGGTTATTTCGACGAAGTATTTAGAGAGTAAGTAGATTGGCCATTCCTGTGTTTCATCATTTGTCAGACTGGGCTCCGCCCTCAGTCGTATTTAATATTCTAATGCTCCTCGAAGGGCGATCATATAGCTGCCGCTTCGTCTGTCCGTCATTCCGTTCTTCCTTCCGTCATTTCGTCCGTCCTTCGAAACTTCACAAACCTTTGGCCAAATTGGATAGAAATACACAAGTGAATTACTTATAATATTGTGCCGACACATTTTCGCCGGTTTTTGGATAGCTACAAAGTCAAAGTCTCAGTTCTAGGTCAAACGTTGACATCGAGCTTGTCCAGAATATAGATCCTTCAATTATGGATGTATTTCAATATTACTCGGCACAATTGCTTTCTATCTTGAGTAGATGTACCATCTGAAAGAAATATTCATATAGCTCAAAGGTTTAAGTCACAGCTCAAGTTCAAACGTTAAAATTAAGCATGTCAAGAGTACAGCTCCTAAAATTATGGATAGATTTCGCATAATAACTTTGCACAATTGTTCTCTATCATGAGTAAATGTGCCATTTGAAACAAATCTTATACTTATTTGTCAGGGCTATATAACGGTTCACTAGCAACACCCACCGACCACCAACAAGGTGGCTTGGGCTAGGTTATCAAAAGTTAAGAGTTTGTAAAATATAAAGTCGGGGCATTTAACAACAAACAACAACAACAAGAAAACAGTGCGCTTGAATAAGCTGTTTTTACGACGTTTAGATCGCCGATTAATCCTGTCCTTTCGAAAAAAAAATAAATAAAAATGTTGGAATGTACTATTTCTGTTCCAATTGGAATCAATAGTTTGAATTTTCAGTACATTTTTGATTAACAACGGGAATTCGTCAATCATCCAATCGCTAGCCCCGCCGACTGACACTGCTTTCCCCATCCACTGATTCCAACAGAAAGTCCAGATTCGATATTTAACGGCGTTATTATACAAAATTTCATTGCAAGTAAAATAAAAAAAATATAAAATGGTTGGTAGGCGACTTAAACGTCGTAATTACAGCTTGAATAAGCCGTAGTTACGTCGTTTGGGTCACCCATCAAAAATGCTTCACATAATTGGCAACCAATGGCGGAGTTCAAATTTCACTCCCGATCTAACTGAATGATTTGATTGATCGATTGCATCTTTACGATCCCTTTTGGTCAATTACTAGACGATGAAACTTGAAAAAGATCCAAAATGAAAGATGTTGCAGACGTTTTTTGAAAAAGAATTAAAAGTGGAAAATATTTAGCGTATAGGATAGCGTATATTGTGAAAATAGGATGAACTGATTGTACCAAAGCAAAACTATCCTTTACCAAAAATGTCCTCCTAAATAAATTTTTTCAATGGCGTATTATTCATGAAGGGTTGTCTTAAAAAGAATTTCTTACCTGTCGAGCATGTCTATCAAGATCCGTATAATCCAGCGAGGGTCTGTCAAGACAAACTTCAGAAGATTTAGGGTCAGTAGAGTTAACACAGCCCATGATTCAACGATATACTTTCTCTTTTAACGACAAACACAATCGCTTTGTTTTGTAAATAGAAAACGAGATTTTAATTGAATAGAGTGAATATCGATTTCAGAAAAAATCACCTTGTTATTGGAGGAATGTCCTTTTTGTTCTCTATACATGTATGCTATTTTAACCCTTTACTGCTTTGAAAAAAAATATAAAAAAATAACACCTTTCCAATAACAAAGGTTTTGCAGACGAAAATTTAAGGTGGATTTAATTTGAAAAATAACCTTTTAAAAGGGTAGAAAATATTGTGGAAAAAGAAGAAATTGCTTGTTACAAGCAATTTCTTCTTTATCTTCAATGTTTTCTCAATAATAATATCACAGGGACGTAAAAACTAAGGATTGAACAGGAAAGGTTATAATTACATATGTCGAGCCATTTCCAGAGACGTGTACCCTCACTGGTCTTTCATTTCTGGTCGACAAATCTACGCTGTACTTAAATATATTCCAATGTGGTATCATATCTTTTGTGTAAAGAAAGAAAAAGAGGGGATGAATTAACCAATTGCCCACCCCCCTCCGCCCCCACCCCCAACACCTTTTTACGCCCCTCAGGAAAAAGGCTTTGGAAAACATTGTAGATAATGAAGAAATTGCTTGTATCATTATCTACAATAATTTGTATTCTAAAAGGCGAAAAAATCAAATGTAATCAACCTGAAATTGTTCTTTCGATTTGGACCAGTCTAAAATTCTGTTGTGTGGGAAAGGGTTTACAATCTACATTAGACTTTACCGGATGTAAGAAGGGGATCCCTTCCTATATAATAACCACTCTACAGAGACAATACTACTGACATGTAACAGCAATTAAGTACCTCTGCACGACACCTGTTACAGCACTACAATCCGCTTATCAGGGAAAAAACGGTAAAACTTCTACAGGAAAACTCCTAAAGGAAAGAATAAAGGTATTTACAAGAGACATTTCTCGCTGTAACGTAGTTCTCCAAAAATTGACTAACGCGGCTTTCAATAAAGGAATAAACCGACCAATCAAATCATTTATTGAGCCCGGACCTAAGCTTTCAACTACGACATTGGCCGCCATTTTTGTTAACCTTTTTTTGCTGGTTTGGTGACTTACACGTCCTAATTACAGTTAATTCAAGCTGTAGTTACCACGTTTAGGTCGCAAACAAATTATTCTACGCATTTGTAACATGCTACAGACCACCAATTTTGCAAAATAAGGCCGTTAAAAATTAAATCGGAAATTTCCTGTCGGAGTCAATAGGTAGGGCCAAAGGAGTAAGTGGGCGGGCAAAGCGATAGGTCGATTGTTCCTTTCGTTTACCCAAATTCCAAATTTGTCCAAATTCAAAGAAGTTGCAGATGATAAGTTGAAGTTGATGAAATCTTCAAGATCTTTGTTTAATAGTGTAGAGAACATTCAGGATAAATGTATCCAGCGTTTTCTGTTTATCCAAAACTTGATATTTCTTTTTATCCAGCATTTTCGCTAAAATATGCAGTTTATCCAAAAACTTGATACATTCCTTTCATTCAGCATTATTGCTAAAATATGCTGTTTATATAGAAAAAAATACATACATTTTCACGCACATTTTTTGCTTTAATAAGGAGTTTATCCTATAACCACATACATTTTTTGCTAAAATATATTATCATACTATTATGATTTATTCCGATTAAGGGCATAAATTCCATCTTCATACATAAAGTAACTGACGGTGAGAATTGACCGATCGTTGACCCCGCCCACTGACTCCTTAGGCCCCGCCCATTAACTCCGAGAGGAAGTCCCACTACGATTTTTAACAGCGTTACTTTGCAAAATTTATGGCCAGTAGAATGTTGCAAAAGAGTAAATTGGTTTGCTGGTGACCTAAACGTCGTAAGTACAGCTTTAATAAGGTGTGGTTACGACGTTTAAGTCACCAAACAAACAATAAAGGTAAAATACGGCGGCCAATGTCGGAGTTGAAAAGCTCAGATCCGGGCTGAATAAATTATTTGATTGGTCGGTTTATTCCTTGATTGGCGGACGCGATTGATCAATTATAGTAATAGCAAATAAATTCACAAGTAAGTAAATATCGAATGTTTGGGATCGCGTCGATCATTGGTAAGTTTTCCGAATGTTCATAAAATTGACCTATCGCGGCTGTCAATCAAATGACCGGCCATAGGAGTTGTAGGAATCAATGGGCGTGGCCTATGGTATCAGTGGGCAGGGCCAGCGATTGGTCAATAACTGGAACCCGGATGTTAATAAAAGAAATGTCGATATATCCAACCAATCAGTCATATAGCCCGGAAGCGAACTTTAAACTCGGCGTTACTGCAGCTTGAATTTATATTGTCGTAACTACAGTTTCTCAAACTGTAGTTACAACTTTAAGGTCGTCAACCAATAATTTTCCCATTTTTTGCCGTAATATGCCATAACTTTATCGAAAATTAAGACGTTAATATCGAAGTGGAACTTCCTGTTGAGGTCAGTAGGCGTGACAAACTAAGTCACTGGGCCAGAGATCCGTCAATTTTTAACATTATATGAAACATTAATTCTTCAAGGAATCAACGATTATACAATGTCAATTTTTTGTACTTTTCGAACAATTATCTTTTAACCCATTCCCACACTATCTAACTTTTCCACACCATCAATAAAAATATTTGAGAAAACATTGTGTAAAATGAAGAAATTGCTTGTAACAAGCAATTTCTTCATTTTCCACAATTTTTTCAAACCAGTTGTCGAAAGAAATCTACTTGAAATTGTAGTCTGCACATCTTTCGATTTGGACCGGTCTAAACATTTAAAATTTTGACGTTTGGTAATGGGCTAAGATTCTTAATCGTGCCAATCAAGTTTGAATAGTCCTAGATCTGCACTACTTATTCCTTTTTAACCCTTTCCTGAGTTTTGAAATTTTAGACTATTCTAAATTCAAACGCTTTTCAGACGACATTTCAAAGTCGAATTTATTTGAAAAATAATAATTCAGTATGGAAGAAAATATTGTCGAAAAAGAGAAAATTGCTTTTACAAGCAATTCCTTCTTTTTCTAAAATGTTTTCTCGAGTATGAAAATACAGGGACGTAAAATACAGGGATTTAACAGGAAGGGTTAATATAAAAACCCTGCATGACCTGTGCTGAACTCGTTTATGTTTTTAAGAATCCTGAAATAGTTCCTTTTCGGTCATAGTGTCACTTACGTTTCTTTAACTATTCCCAAGTGGCAAAATTTTAGACCAGTCCAAATTGAAAGGATAGATAGATAGATAGATAATCTTTAATTCCTCCAGATATGAAGATTACAAACATTAGATAGAAATTATCAAACTGTCATGAAAACTAAAGAAAGAACATACATGTATAATCAGGGATACATTTTACGTAGACAACATGCAGGAAACATAGATATACAAACAAGGTTACAGATAATTAACATAGAGAAAACATATAGACGTTATAGTGACCAAAACGCTGCATATCACCTTAACCAAGATGTGATTGCCGTGTCTCGGTCGCTAATTGAGGAAAAAAGTAAGAATTCATTAGTATTTTGAGCAAGGGACATAAAAGGCCAACGAAAGAATATACTACTAGTAATCAGTAGTGTTTTATATCCGTACTTAACATATCAGGTGCTATATACGAACAAGGTCTTTGCTAAAATATGGACAAATTTTAAGATCTGTTTAAAACATATTACTCGCTCGTTATCGTGCATATCAAAACTAGTGCATCCTGATATGTTAGAAAGTTCCACCTGGGCAGAAAATATTGTGGACTAGGAAGAAATTTCTTTATTTTCTACAATGTTTTCTATCTAAAGAGTAAAAATTCCCAAAAAATCATCGACTAAAATTTGTCGTCTGCAACATCTGTAAACTTGGACCAGTCTAAAATGTTATTGTCTGGTAATGGGTGTACAATGAGCGTAGATAGCACGCCGCCGATCATTTTTCCAATTGTTTATAGTCGGATATCTATTTGGTCTATATCTGGTGAAGTTGAAGGCTCTATTCGTTGTATCTCTGTTAGTTTGGAGTTGATGATATCGGCCACATGAGACTCATTTCCTCCTGCTTGAAATGTGATATGATCCCCAGGAACGACGTGAACTTCTACACCTCCACTAAACACCTGTAAGTATCAAATAAGTTTTTAATGATCCGCCCGACCTTAACCTTTAAAGGTATAATGACACGCTTAACTGATTGACCACTTCATTTAAACGACTTTAACCGAAATCCCTTTTTAAAAGAAAAATCTCTTAATAAGTGAAAGCATTTTTATTTAGAAGTAGAATCGTTACATAATCCTGTGTTATGTTAATACATTTTTAAAAATCGTCTCAATGAGACGAACAGAATACGATTAGGCGAGAATTCTGTGATGATTTATTAATGCAATAGAATCAATCCTTCACATCTTTTACAACAAAGTGTATTTAGCGATTCATTCATTTAAGCGGCCACTTTTTGGTCATCCCTTGAGTGGTCGCTTAATACAAGATTTACTTAAACATGGTATATATTGAATGTATGATGTCTCATTTCGAGTATGAGGAAGCTTACTCGTAAGCGCACGACTTTTCTAGAGAACAGATTTACTCATAGGTAATTCTTTCATGTCATGTCAAGTTTTAACTTTGGATATTTTGTGATTCTGAAACTCTCCCATCGCCCTGTCAGCACATTGACTTCACAATTCTTCATCATAAGTTCGATTTACTGTTTCGTTAAGAAATTGCGTTTTTGCGGATCTATCCCAAGACGTATGACTTCAATTGCAAACAAAATTCATAAATCTCTCTGATCAAATAAGTACAAAAGTATACCTATAGAATCTATGGATAAGCTATTCTTGCCTAAAACCATGTGAAATAGGTGTTTTGTAACTCTGTTATTCTGTTTACCAAACGAACTAGAAAAATTCTCCCACCTCACTTAAGCCAAAATCGTCATCCAACTTGACAAGTTCTGCAATTCCATGTTCGGCTTTTATAAGCACAGCTCCCTTGTTTATGGTACTCTCTATCCTGTATCTAACTGCACAATCGAAAATCTTCTGGTAATATGACTGTACAAAATTGTTAACATCCTTAAGGGTTACGACTGGGTTTGATTTCAGCACTGTCTTCACAATGTTATACTTCGTGTTGAAAAACACATCCGGCTCATGGTCATCCTTGATAATGATTATATAATAAATAATAATAATATATATAGTAAAGAAACTTTTTCTTAAGACTGGAAATAAATTCACTGTATATATAAATATATATATATCAATGAATTCATTTCCAATCTTAAGAAAAAAAAAAAACTTTATTAATTACCATGCACTTCGACATATATGTCATAAACGGCATAGCTATCATAGAGTTTGGAAATAAAACGTAACGACTCGCCTCTGAAAGACGATTTCTATAAATAGATATTTTCTTAATTATTATGGAGCGTTCAATACAACCAAAGATATTTAATTTATAATCGCCATTTTTTTCTAATTGATCAATGACAAAGATTTCTCTGGGCCAAGGGCAGATTGATTCTAGGACAAAAGGTTGTAAGGAAAATTCTCTTACACAACATCCATTCTGGGCAATTTGAATAATTCTGATGTGATCTTAAGTCGGATTATTTCCCCCTTAATAAGAGGATATGATATATACAAAATATCAAAGCTCAAAGTCTTATGGTTTTGAGAAGTTTTTTTCTATCTATTTTTTTTCTCGCGTAATCCTCTGTAAATCCATGTACCAACAACATTGGACCAATTTTTTAGAGTTTAATCATTCCCCGAAGTACTTTGGTACAGGATAAATAAGCATTGATATACGCAAAATATCAAGCCCCTAGGCCATATGCTAGAAGAATTTAATATGTTCCCTTCTTTATTCTTAGGCTGAATCGGGGATAGCACGGAAAAGCGCTCGACACACAAATAGATATCATAGAGATTCATTGTGGAAAGTTTCAGTTCATTCAAATTCAAACTTTAGGAAAAGTTGCACACACACAAGGTGTTTTTTTAAAGATATTTTGCTAAGTAGCTTAGTTAAGGGCAGATAATTCAAAGACAGCTGGAGAAGTAGAAATAACAATTATCTCATCCAGACTCAGACATAGAGATTCATTGTGGAAAGTTTTAGTTCGTTCCAATTTAAACTGTAAGAGAAGTTGAGCACACAAAACAGTACTGCAATTTAAGCTATTTGGTTTGTCAGGCTTAGATAATTCCTCCATAATTCCAATTTAAACTGTAGGAGAAGTTGCGTAAAAAAGGAACGAAAATCATTGAAAAGAATTGGTGTGCGCAAAGACAGGAAATCGTACTTGATCTAAAACGGAAGGTGTATATAGATGTGGGTTATATATATAGAATAAACGCCAGAAACAAATAAAAAGACACTTTAAACGGAAAATTATTCCTACCATGTGACCATTTTCTGGGTGTTCTAAGTTCTTCAAATCGAGTGGATTTTTGTAGACATCGGCATAAGTAGCGGCAGATTTGTGAGAACCTTCCATCAGCAACAGTGACTGTATAAATCCTGGCGTTTGATTGAAGTGAACAGATGACGTATCCATACCCTCGTGTTTTATATGATTTAAGGTTAACATAGCCATGTCCTGTGAGCAAAGTTGACGCACCATTTCTGTTGCGATACACGCACCAACAGAATATCCAGCCAGGTGGGTGGTTGGTTTGGTGTTGTGGTTAGATACAGTCTGAATATACAAAAAATACCGTAAACATTCAACGAAAATCCGAATAAATATAATAATTGATACTTCTAAATAATTTTTCAGGCTTCTATCATTATTAACTAGCAAGCGTCAGCTTTGATAGCTCAAGTTCACCGATAAAATTTTGAGATCTTAACAGAGTTCGACGAGTGCAAAATACCACAGGAGGCTTGACCACTAAATCCATCGAATGCATACGCCTTATAAAGTAGTTCTTATGAATTTCTGGAACATTGCACACTCACTCTATCTGCAAGTTCATGTCCTATGTATTCTAGCTCACTTGAGCAAATCGTGTTCAAAAGACTCTTCAAACAAGAGGCCCTTAGGACCTTATCGGTGTCCTGAGTCCAAAGAAAACAAAGCAGATAAAAGTCAAAGAGATGATGCTTCATACCAAATATCAAAGCTCGTGGCCTTTCTGTTTGGGAGAAGAAGATTTTTAAGGTTTTCAGTATACAATCCTATGTTAAGCTTGTGAAGTCCGGGAAAGGGCTTATTTTGACCTTTGGGCCATAATTTTTTACAATCCTGATAGAGATCCACCAGATGGTACTGTATACCAAATATCAAAACTCTAGGCCCTCTTGTTTGAGTGAAGAAGATTTTTAAAAATGTTCACTATATAAGACCTATGTAAAACTTGTGACGTTCGGGAGATGGGCTTATTTTGAGCCTGGTGCCATGATTTATACAATCATGATAGAAGTCATACTAAATATCAAAGTTCTATGCCTTCCTTTTTCGGAGAAGTAGATTTTGAAAGGTTTCACTATATAAGCTAATGTGACGTCCGGGAACGGTTTAATTCTTTCCCAGTGGTCATAATTTATACAATCTTGATAGAGGTCCACCAAATATCAGAGCTGTAGGTATTTTGGTTTTATAGAAAAATATTCTTAAAGTTGTCACCATGTAAACTTATACCCCCTCCTCCCCCCTCCCCCAACAATTACCAATACTTGACAGAAATTACTTTTTCTTGTACAAACTATATAGTCCTTCGCCTAAAGACTCCAAACACCAAGTGTGAAGCCAATCCAACAGCAGGTTCATGACAAGAATATATTTTAAGAATTACCTTTATCTTGCCCCTTTTGGACCCTTATGGGGTCCCAAAGGAGATAACTCCATGACGTGTACAAATCTAATGCGCCTTTCCATGGCGATAATTCCTCCCAAGTTTGGCGACATTCGTCCTAGGGTTCATAAGAAGGAGTCAAAAATGTAAAAGGTTTACGCACGTCGCACGACGCCGGACGAAACATGATCGCAAAAGGTAACCACGACTTTCGGTCAGGTGACCTAAACAGTTGCAGACTACAATTTTCTAACTTATTTATCTCTTTGTAGAAAATAATGTGGAAAATGAAGAAATTGCTATTGACAAGCAATTTCCTCATTTTCCACATTGTTTTCCAGAACTATACTCTTAAGGAGCATTGAAAGGAGGGATTGGGTGGGAATGGTTAACCTCCTTCGTTACTTACATCTCGTTTATTTATCATGATTACCTTAAACAAAGGAGATAACTTACTAAAACCATACTTTGCTAGCTTAGCATACTTTCAGTACTTTGATTTTTCAGTTGGGAATGAAATTAAAATCTGTATATCGCACCTTCTTTTTCCAATGTACATTTTGCCTTGATTTGAATTGACGGAATGCGATTGTTAATCAAGGAATCAGTAGACTCATCAAATCATTAATTTAGATTGGAAGTGAGCTTTGAAATCTGAAATTTGACGATACTTTTATGAAGATTTTTTGTTGGTTTTGCAAATTAAACGTCGTTATTGTGGCTTATATGAGCAGTAACTACGTCGTTACTCTCGGCAAAACACTATTTTACTTTTTTGTTACATATTACTGATCAATAAATTTGCAAAATAAGGCCGTTTCATATGCAAGTGGAAATTCCCGTTGAAGTCATTAGGCGTTGCCAGTGGAGTCAGCTGTTGGGGCCTGTGGAGTCAGTGGGCGTGGCCAATGAAATCAGCTGGTGACGCCAGTGGAGTCAGTAGGCGTGCCAGCGTAGTCAGCTGGTGGTACCAGTGGAGGCAGCGGTCGTGGCCAGTGGTGTCAGCTGGTGGGCCAGTGGAGTCAGTAGGCGTGGTCAGCGTAATCAGCTTGTGGTGCCAGTGGAAGCAGCGGTCGTGGCGAATGGAGTCAGAGGTGGGGCCAGCGAACCGTCATTTATAAAGAATGAAACTAATGCCATATCTAAGACGTATGAGTATGGACAGCTCTACTTTTTCCAAGAAAACCTTCGCGTGAATTTGAAATCTATTTTGTTGTTGGTAATTCCAAATAGTAACAAAGACCTAAATAGCAGCTTTATCGCCCACCTTTAGATAAAATGATGCCATGTCTTCAGCCGATGTTTTAGGTACATCTGGAGTACACTGCACGCCGAAAACGGGAACCTTAATTAAAGCCGCCATTAATTCCAAACTTCTAGTAGTGCCTGTGTTAAAATAAACCATTTTATCAACGTAGGAACTTCATCGTACCATCTTAAAAAAGTATTTTTCTATTTTTTTTTTTTTGCTAGCTGACAGCACTAATAAAATCTGAAACTATTCAAAGATCTCTTAAAATTCGAAATTATTGAAAATGCTATGAATTAAACAACATTTACATTTATAAAATGACGATGTTAAGAAATCATACAATTGACAGGTCCCACCTGTCAATCATATGACTCAGTCAACCAATCAAATGATTAAACTAGACCGGAAAATATTTGCTGACATTCATGTGATAATTGTCTGTTGGTTTTGCGACTTAATTCATTCCAACTCAATGATGCTTTTCAGACGTTCCAAGAAGAAAAGCTAGGGAAAACATTGTGCAAAAAAAGAAGAAATTGCTTGTTACAAGCAATTTCTTCATTATCCATAATGATTTCTACCTCAAGGGTAAAAAAACCCCAAAAAATTCATAAGCTTAAAATTGACATCTGCAATTCTTTTCAATTATGACCAGTTAAAATTTCTTTAAAAAATCTGGTAATGGTTACACATTGTATGGATATACGAAGCGGGTTCATACATAATTGTAATATAGGGATGAGTGTATTTTTCACTGCGTTTATTGGAGTATAAAGTGCAATTGCCTTCGCACATGGCAAATAACGCCCGTAGGGCGTTATGTTTAAGCCATGTGCTAAGGCAATTGCACTTTATACTCCAATAAACGCAGTGAAAAATACACTCGGCCCATATAATTGCAATACGTCTATTTTCAAATCCGAAACGGATAGAGAGATGAAAATAAAAACAAATAAACGAACTGTGGGCGGAGTTACTTTTATTTGACAGGCGTATGGATACATTGACACAGTTTATGGCTCGAGTCGTTGTAACGGCGGACATTTTGTTTCGTCGCTTGGGTTTTTTGAAATGGAAATTCGAACATTCGTTGGATTTATTTGGAATTATTATGAGGAAATACTAACTTTAAACTCTGTAAATTATGATATCTGGGTCGATAACAGTTAGAATTATGAATAGATGCTTTGTAATAGACAAGAAATATAATCCTACCACATGGACACGATGCATGCTGATGTGACGAAGCCGATTCGACATCTCGGATTTACGGCTAATAAATGTGAGTTTTTCGAAATCTTCATGTTTAAAACGAACATTATAATTGTTATAAGGACACTATTTGTTTATCTATTTATTGAAAATCCATGGAAGTATAAAGGAATTCGAGGAAATCGAAATTCAAAAGGTGATGACTATAAATAGTAACAAAACAAGTTTGGTATTTCTTGGAAGTGAATTCCCAATATCGGAAATCCCTGACCTTGTTTGTTTCTATTTTTGTCGAAAATAGTTCTGCCTTTTATCGAGGTATAAAGTGCAATTGATTTGATCACGTGATACGATTTGGGCCAATGAAAATACTCTATTTTGAAGTATTGCAATTATTTAAATTTTAAGTGTCATATCTCAGTACATTATACAATTTTCTTTTTTTTTATCTAATGTCATCAAGCAAAACAATAAAATATTTCCTAGGTCTTTGTAAAATCAACGGATCTACTTTGAGTGCAAACATACAAAATGGTTGTGTGATTAAAATTTTGTTCACGGAAAAATAAAAAATCAACCAATTAAAACGTTTGAAGCTTGAAAGACGAAACTGAAATTGAAAATGAAAAGGGATTTATCACGTAGAACCATATAGATATATATCAGAATCGAGTTTGTCTTCAGTTCAAGAACTGATGTTTCGCAACTTTGAGAAGAAAAACATAAACATCCCGATCACCTCTATTTCTGTTAATGTGTTCGATAAGGTAAACATACGCGAAAAAATTACTAACTTTGTAGAATCAATGTACACGTATTCTTAATCTGAAACCTACGTTACCCTATCAATAAACTCAATATCAGCATTTTTAAAATACATTTTTATTGAACCATTCAGGCAACATTCTAAAAGAATAAACATGCTTGTATTTACAGGTTACAACTATAGAAACGTTCTCTGTAAGGACTTACACTTTTTTTGACACGCATAACTACGGATTTTGTTGAAAACGCCCCCCAGTGCCCTCATTACAAGTTATCTTGAAAAGTGTTTAACACAATTCAGTGTAACACATCTAAAGGTTTTGATGTAACTGAAAGGCATCTAAATCCAATGTTTTGGCATTATTCAATTTCAACGTATTCGCAAGATATTGACAACAGGTTGAAAAGGTCATTTTAGTCAAATACGAATTTTCACCTCATTGCCAAGGAACGAAGCCATCATGAAAAAGACACTTATGTTGAGATTATTCTTGTCCAGATGCATTATTGTGCAAATGTTTCATTAAAATAGGACATCTGGCTTCAGAGATATTAGACAAAGGCCAATTTCGTGCAAAAAGAGGCACAATCTTTTGCGTATATTTTAAGTAAAAAAATGACATTTTTTCATCTGAGCTAGTCGAAATCCTCATAATATTCTAACACACAAATACAATGATAAAGGAGGGTGGGAAAAAACTGTTGAAATGATGACATTTTCGCCTCTTATAATATGCCAGTTGTCACGTTTGTACCGCCAGATGAAATGGCAGATACGGCATGAGTAGACCAGCAGGGTTTAATTTTATTACCTTTATAACCACACGGAGCCTCAGTAGCCATTGATTTTCATTGATTTAAACATAGTTTATTTGCATAATATTACAATTGTACATAATAAATTGACAAATCTCAATATCATAATGCAAAAAGGATTAGAACGAAAGCTGGGCTTATAGAGTTCTTTTCCTTGTTGATGGCTTAATATGAGTACACATGTATATATAATTATCATTGATTATAGAATTAGAAAAGGTGAGTTGTTTTCGTGAATTCAGTAAAATTTTGAAGAAAAGTAATGTTTGGCTATTTGAGGAGGTACATGTAATGAAAAATAGGTTGATGTAGGGGTTATCTTTGTTATCCTTATGTCTTTCTTTATGAAAACAATTTTAGCAACAACAACAACAGCAATAACAGCAACAACAAAACACATAATTTTGAAAGTATGTCAAAGTGCCAAACGCTACCTTATTCTGCGACATAGAATGAATTTCTAAATAAATCGTTTAGTATCTCTGATATAACACTGAACTTCGTAGAAAATAGCTTAGTTTTCATCAATTGTCAGTTTATCTTTCCCATAAAGAAGCATATTAATGTCAATATTTCCGAAAACTATTAATGTATCCAAAAGTCGGTCCCTAATATTAGTATACTTATAGCATTCAAAAAAGAAGTGTTCGCTAGTCTCGGTACTACCACAAGAACAAAGAGGAGATTCAACAATGTTTTTTATGAATAAATGATGATTCAAAGAGCTGCATTTATTTCTTATTCTAGTGTGTATGACTTAGAGTTTCCTTTGTCCAATAAAGTACAACTTATTTGGGCTGGGTTTGTTACGATTAAGATAATTTTTAAAATATGACAATGAATCTTGTTCTCGAAGATCGATAGGTAATTTGTTCCAGTCTTCGATAACTGTCGGTAGAAATGACCTTTTATAAAGTTCTGTCTTACAAATTGGCACTCTGTGGTTTCGAGATCCGCGTAGACTATATGAGGATGTGCTTCCTATTTTCATTGAAAATCTGATTTATATTGAGATAAACCGGGAAATTTGTGAGTCAAATACCCCTGATTATACTACCAAAGTAAACTATAATGAAAACGAATTTTCTTTCACTGAGCACCATGTAGGATCCATAGTCGAACCCTTATACAAAGTTTGAAGTTGATACTTTTAAAAGTAGATGAGAAAATTTCGGTAAATATACCACTATGACAGGTAATATCCGAAAATAAACTTAATTCTAAAACGGGATTTAGATAGCTTGCTAGTATAATTTCCCAACGTGCCATGTTGCACACCACTTTGAACCGAGTTTAATCCATTCCCACACAATGACGCTTTTAGGATCGCCCCCTCCCCAAGGAAAGCAATTTCTTAAATTTCCACATGTTTTCTAGTCAGAAAATTGAAAATATCTAAAATTTCACAAACGTTCAACCGTCCATTTAAAAATCATAGCTACAATACTTTTAGAGAGATGCTCTGGACAAAATTCAAGTCAGAACAACAACAAAGGACTATAACTCGAAAAGAAAGGAAGGTCGAGTTATTGTTCTTGTCCGTTGCAATCTGTATTCATGCAACGGATACTACCGTTTTATTTCTAGACAGTCGGAAATAAATTGTCAAAGTTTGGCTCTGGATAGAAGACTCTACGCCGACAGCCCGGAGGCCACGGGGGAATCACACAATACGTCCCGTTTTCGACGGACGTATAAAAAGGATCCAAAAAATATAATTTGAGTAGATTTACCGTCTATTGGGTGGATGATATATAGAGGAATATCATTTGACGTAATGTCATTGAGCTTTACAATGATCTCATTTGGAATGAGTTCGGACATGATAGCTTCCATAGGATTCAGTTTCTTCATTTGATCATGTGTTTTCGATCCTTTCTCCGCCATCTTACGAAGACTATTCACTGTTAAGTGTCGGATCTCCCTCATAGTCAAGTTAATATCAAATGACCTTTCCAACGTTTGTTTTACTTCTACACCCACCAATGAGTCAAGTCCAAGGTCACTAAAAGGAACATCCCTGTTGACCGCATCAACGTTGTTAAACCCTAGAAAAAAATCACAAAAAGAAGATTTAAGAGTACAGGTGCCCGATATTTAACCCTTTCCTGTACAATCACTGATTTTTAAGTCCTTGTGATTTCATACTTGAGAAAACATTGTGGGAAAAGAAGAAATTGCTTGTAACAAGCAATTTCTTCTTTTCCCACAATATTTCTAGCCTGTTGGCCAGTTACTTTTCAAATTTCACCCACTTTTAGTTGTCTGCAACTTCTTTCAATTAGGACAAGTCTAAAAATTCTATAAACAGGAAAGGGATAAGTAGAAATAAAATTGTGTGATAAATCGGGTATAAAGGTGTTAAATCCTGGTTGTTCTTGTTTTTCGAGCATGATCAGCTTTACACGTACTAACTATTCATAAATGGAAAATGCTATAGATCACCATTAAACATTGACAAGATGGATATAACAGCATTAAATTGAAGTTGAAGTTAATTGACTAGATAAAATGTCTGACCAATTGGTCACTCAAAGAATTTATAGATCAATCAAATAATTCATCAGCCCTGAATTGAGCTTTGAACTCCGACAATGGTCGTCATTTGTGTGAATTATTTCTGTTTGTTTAGCGACTTAAACGTCGTAACTACAGCTTATTCGAGCTGTAGTTACGACGTTTAGCTTGCCAACCAGTCATTTTACTTTTTTGTTACACGCTACTGGTTACAAATTTGCAAGAAAGGCCGTTTATAATCGAAGCCGAACTTCCTGTTTGAGTCTATGGGCAGAGCCAACAGAGTATGTGGGCGGGGCCAGCCATTGGTCAATTTTAATGTCTAATTAGTAGAAAAGGTGATCTAATTTTGACTCATGGGAACATCAATAGAACACTATTCTGATTAATTTTAAGGATGCCTTGATAAATTATACGACCCCGAAAGTGGCAATAAGGTTTTCCTAGGATTTGACAGTGTTACTTAGTTCTATAACCCAATATGACCCGATTGTAAATTCACAGATTTATTTGAAGCATACATTCTGACCAATTGGCAAGTTGATTAAGCAACAAGTATGGCTTTTAGAGTGTCTTCCGGATTTTTTGTTAGATTTCATCCAGTGACCTACTTTTTGATCCCTAGTGTTCCATTTTCGGATTTGTTCAATCATTCATCAAGACAAATATTCCGACCGATTTTCACACAGATTAAGCATCAAATATGGTCAACACAGCAAACACAAAAAATGACCTAATTCATAAACCAAAGTAACGTAATTTCACACTAGACTGAGATTTCAAATATAGAGAGCTCACAAGGTATTTTCAGATTTTGCCTTGTGACTAGTTCTGACCATGAGTGACCTAATTTCGAACTTTTCGAGATCTAAACAAGACTTTCTAAACATTTTTAAATTGACTGAGCAAATATTGTAGCTTCTAGAATGTCAAAATGTTAAATGTTGAAGTCGGAAGGTGAAGGACAAACGACGGACATTAAACAACAGAATTAATTTTCGAAAATAGTAATATAGTATCGAAGATCATTTTTTCGATCTTTATAAAGAGGGCTACTAAACTTTGATTTGTGGAAATAATAAACTTTCATAAAAATACTACGCAACTACCTAGCAATCGACACATGGTCTCGACGACATCCACGACAATATGTCTTTCAGATTGATCTCCAACCAAAGCTTCTTTATCGGCTGTTATATAACAGGACACTACGGATTCTGACTGGTTCAGTAACTGATCAAGGGCAGACAAACACGAAGTGATGCTCTGTGGGACTGTCCCTACAACATCTGTAGTGTGATGTCCTAATGTATCTAACAAGATACCGACATCTCCGATACCTCCCCATTGTATGGCTTTGCCTAAAATACACTAACTGATCTATATATGTTCTTCTCTTCATGCAATCTTATAACTTTGTGTTCTTTAGAAAAAAAAGTTGTCATTTCAAAAAAATTTCTTGGTGAACGACAAGTTTTGAAATTGGCTGCTGTATACAGATTAACTTCTGTTCACAGAAATGCAAATTTTGTTTAGAATTTAGATTTTAAATAAAGATGAATTCAATGTTTTTCTGTTGAATAGATTTTTTATATAAATGCCGTATTTTGGGCCCGAAGAAAACGATTATCTTTTGTGCTCCCTAATTCAAGTCTTGGAGAATTCTATTTGTAGGCCTACATCTATATTTTAGGTTGATATATGTATTTATTGTTTCTTGCTAACTTTGAAATCACAAAGGACCAAACGGTTTATAGCAGACTTATTTCTTATTACCTTTGTTCAATTCAGACAATCTTTCTAGGATAAGTAAAGAAAAAACTGTATGTAGGTACTGTTGTGAACTCCCAACTTAATTCGAATATGTTTTATTATGTTAAAGTAAATGATAGGAGTCTCATTTTAACACCTCTAACCTGTCAAATTGAACAAAATTATTCTTGCAAGTTATTCATAGTTGATACCATTAACTCTTAAGGCTTTATTAATCGACACACAATCGAAACTTGTTATGCTACATCGAATGATTTAAATAGCGACAGATGCGAATATTTCAGCTGCCCAAGGGCCAAAGTTAAACAAGAAAACAAAGCGTGATAATAGAGGTGTGATGAACCTAACTCTATTTAAACATTTAGATGAGATCGATTCAAAAGGTGTTTATTCTAAATTTGATAAATGTATTTTGAATTTAGAAACTTATGTCTATAATTGCCTTTATATGTTCCCCTAAGGGATTGAAAACTCTATAAGAATGTAAATTCATTACCGTATGAATTTGGTTTTTATGACAAGAGGCCGATTATGCCACACCAATGAATCTAGGTCGAGTTGTTATTATTCCGTGCAATCATGAGTTGACCCCGCCCATGGGTATTAACTGTGATAACGCGGTTAAAACATTCGGACTAATGTTCCTCTCTGTTTGAAAGAATATAATATACTTAAAGTAAATAGAAGAATAGATAAGGGAGACTTCCCTGTCGAAAATAGCCGATAAACAGCATATTAGATTACTTGACAACCCCCTTAATAATTTTTCGCATGTTGAACATTTTCAGATATCTGAATTGATAGAATTTTCTGGCAAAGGTTTACTTTCATTTTGTTATCATTGTCAAAACGCTGACGAATATATCGATGTAAATATTTTAAATACGGATAAAACAATGGAAAATTTAGACAAAAGGTCTTTTTAGAGTATTTAGATGCCAACGGAAAACTTTCCTTCAATAACGGATCGTCTTTCCCAAAAATGAATACAACATTGGCACTTGTATTAAAAATTTCAATGATCTTTTCTTATATGAAATTTCAAATTCAAATTCTGTGTAAAACAAACACTATTAATCATACCAAAAAGTTTAATGGTTGAATGATCATTGTATTAGACTTAAATCTTTGTTCCACGAGATAAAACAAACTTAAATTTTGCAAGCTAGATAAAAATATAACATGATCAAACGAGCTGCTAGGCAGAAATTTCAAAATAGAAAGACACATTTTTAGCTTCGGAACGAAATACCTCGATCTTTCTAGAAATAGATTATTAATAAATACAAAAAAATACGTTATATGCAAAGCGATTTTCCTTCAAACGAGTTTTTACATCATGGTTCACTCAGGTCTTTCATTTTTGGAAAGCTCCCTTTTGAAAACGTAGAACATTTTAACACATTTATAACGGCTACGAAGTCAACTAAAAGTTTTTACGTCAATAGGCATAAAAGTAGGGATTTAGATAATAATGCTGCAGACTTTTTATTGGATGTCATAGCTTTACGTCATTATTTCTATCAATTAAATTTTCGATACTGGTAATTACCCGAATCATGAAGCAAAGGTGCTATGGTACTAATTAAGAAAAGTGACAAAAGAATCAAGAGAATTATCGATTTTCTGATAAGCCGTATGAACTCGTTTTGCAAAAGCCTAGAGCGTAAGTTTGGTTTTAGGAAATTGTTTTAAACTGATTATGCTATGTCTTTTCTTCATGCTGTGTTGCAAAAAGCATTGATGCGTTTTATTGATAATAAAAAGAACCTTTGACAAGGTAAATATGAGATTTTTTTTATATCAAAACGATTCAAAGTAGGTATTAGAAGTAGCATTTTATTAAAGTATATATAGAAAAGTCGTGTGTTTAGTTATCCATTTCTGGTGTAGCAATAAGTTTGAAACAAGGTAACCGCTTTCCCCGATGTTATTTATCTTTTAATAAATGATCTTGCTGATGAATTTAATTCTAACGTTCTAATTAAAAGTGATTGAGAATTGCTATGAAGGTATCTCCTTCTGTTTGCTACGAAAGACCGGTGGTGAAATCATGTAAACATATTAAGTCTGAAATGTGAATTGTGAAATGTGAATTCTGAGACCTGTGGTGATTTCTTAAATTCAAAGTACATAATTAAACCAAATAAAATATGAAGCGTGAAGTGGGAAGTTTGAAGCGTTAAGTTGTAAGTTTGAAGTGTGAACTCAGAAGGCTGAAGTGTCAAGTCGGAAGTTTGAAGTGTGAAGTGTGAAGTTTGAAGTCGGAAGTTTGAAACGTAAAGTGGGAAGTTGAAATGTGAACTCAGAAGCTTGGAGCGTGAAGATTGAAACTTGAAGTGTGAACTCAGAAGTCTAAATTGTAAAGTCGGAAGTTTGAAGTGAGAAGTTTGAAACTTGAAGTGTGAACTCTGAAATCTGAAATGTGAAGTCGGAAGTTTGAAGTGAAAAGTTTGAAGTGTGAACTTGGAAGTATGAAGTGAGAACTCGGAAGTTTGAAAGTTCGAAATGTGAAGTTTGAAGTCTGACGTGGGAAGATTGAAGTGTGAACTTTGAAGTTTGAAGTGTGGAATTGGAAGTTCGAAATGTGAAGTTTTAAGTCAGAAGTTTTAAGGGTGAACTCAGGAGTCGGAAGTCAGAAAAGTGAAGTTAGAATTTGAAGCGTGAAGTGTGAAGTTTGAATGTGGAAGTTTGAAATGTGAACTCGGAAGTTTGAAGTGTGAAGTATGAAGTTTGAAGTATGAACTTTGCATTTTGAAGTTGGAATTTTGAAGGGTGAAGTTGGAAGTTGGGAGAATGTGAGCTGGGATGATGGAAGTGTGAAGTGTGGACTCTAAATTTTGAGGGCGGAAGTTTGAAGTGTCAACTCAGAAATCTGGAATGTGAAGGAGGAAGTTTGAAGTGACAAGTCTGCAGTGTGAAGTAGGAAGTTTGTAGCGTGAAGTAAGAACTCTGAAGTTTGAAGTTTGAAGTGTGAAGATGGTAGTTTGAAATGTACACTCGGAAGTTGGAAGTGTGAAGTGTGAACTCGGTTCAAATTTCTGACTTCATACTTCACACTTCATACATCCAACTTAACATTTCAAACTTCACACTTGCAAATTTTACGTCAAACTTCAAACTCCATACCTCCAACTTCACACTTCCAACTTCACACTTCATACTTCCGACTTCCAACCTCACACTTCAGACTTCCAACTTCACAACTCAAACTTCCGACTTCAAACTTCATACATCCACCTCCTTCATACTTTTAGCTTCACACTTCAAACTTCACACTTCCGACTTAACATTTCATACTTCCAACTTCACACTACATACTTCCGACTTCCAACTTCATACTTTCAACTTCACACTTCAAACACCCGACTTCACACTTCATACTTCCAAAATCACACTTCATACTATCAACATCACACTTCAAACTTACAACTTCACACTTCATACTTTCAACCTCAAACTTACAACTACTTACTTCCGACTTCCAACTTCATATTTCAAACTTCACACTTCAGAGTTACTTTGTATGAAGTGTGAGCTATGAATTCATTGATGTCACCACCGGTCTTTCGTAGTTTGTAGATGATATTGTTATTTTCGCAACAGACCCCATAATTATAAAAGCTCAAATCAGCAGTATTCGTTTATACTCTGAAAGATGGGACTTAAGGGTTAATGTTCAAAAGACAAAGAAATGTAATTTTGAAAACAGAAAATCTAACAATTTTGAAATTCAAATTGTTGACACGTTCTCGTATTTATTAGCTATATTCATTTACATGGGTTCTCTAATTTTATCTATCAAAACTCTAAAATATAAATCTTTACTCCCATTACTTGATAAAGTAAACATAGATGTTAAATCAACATCCCATCTTGATTCTTTCGCCGTTCCAATCTTGTTATCCGGAACGGAAGCTATTGGGATTTTTAAGCATAAAGATTTAGATAAGTAAACATCATTCTTTGGAATTTTTGGGGAATTTGATACATTATTCATATCTGCCATATGCAATCAAAGGGTTGTTAAATTCTGGACTAAAATAAAGAACAAAACATTCCAGTCCTATATGAATCATACATAGATCAATTTGAAACAATATATGATAACTGTAGGTCAGCATGGACAAATCTATTTTTCAACAACCTCTGACATTCTAATCTGAGATGTTCATTTGAAAAACTATTGGGTTTCTTTCACTAGACACAGGGTAACAAATGTATTCAAGATGGAATGTATGAGTATGAATTATATCTAATTAAAATGTCCAAAATTGGGTAAAATTCGCACGTTTCGGACTTAGTAATCATTATCTAAAAAATTGAAGCTGGAATCTTTTCGTTCCTCCAAAGTGATGAAAGATTTTGAAATGTTCGCCGAAAATAAATAATCAAAGCGCTGAAAGCGCTAAAAGCCTGAGATATGTATACAGAAGATATATAATCTGGGCAGAAACAGTTTGATGGTCGGATTATCGGAGGTGCCACAACCTGCCCGCAATAATTTTCATCCCGTTGAGGTATTGTAACGATATATTTACATGTATATATCGTTACATATTTTTCACTCTATCAAAATGCTTTGAAGGGATCTGATAGAGGCCACCCAAGGATCCTTCCTGTGAATTTTGGTTAAGTTTGGTTGAATTATGTTCAGTACTTTCTGAGAAGAAACTTTTTAAAGTAAATGTTGACGGACGGTCGACGGACACCACATCATGACAAAAGCTCGTTGGCTTTCAGCCAGTGGAGCTAGCGAGAGAGAGCTAAAGAGTGGGAGAGATTGGGGAATGGAGCGTGTAGCCAGGTTCGAACTAGGAGGCTCTTGCGTGCGATGTGAGTATTCTACCACACAGACCAATTTAGTTATGTAAATATGCGCTTTATAATCTCCAGAAGAAGAGAGCGAGAGAGGGCGGGCGGTCGTTTACCAGGTTAAAATGATTATGTACACCGACATTGCATCCTTTGGGTAGAATTCGGTAATAATATTTAGACACAAACTCCGAGCACGACCAAACTGTTTTTCAGACTGTGCGAATATGATCCTATGAATGACCAATTAATTTGTTAAACAAAACATTGCAATCGTGCGTAAAACCGACAGCTTCGCTTATCAGCTTTATACAGCAACTTCGTCTAACCGGACCGTTTTTACATTGTTACTCTAGAATAAGTTATATTATTTTGATATGAAACAAATACCTTATTTTTATCTTTATAATATGATATGATTATATATTTTTAATAAATTCCAATATATGATATATCTACTTCCTTTCTTTCCATTCACTCGTGAAGCTTTAATAATTTTGCCAAATTCAGAACACTCACACGAAAGTACTGTACATCAAGCCGACAGCTTTCAATGAGTCATATCTCGCTTTCGTCCATCTCGCCTCAATCGGGCGTATTAATTTATGGTCAGATCCGATCTACTTTTCTAGCGACAGAAGATCACATTGATTGCGGGAGATGTTTTTACATTATGTTTTCAAATTAAACTCTGCATGGGTTTGAATTTCAAGCATGTAAACTTAAGCCTCAGATTGCTTACGCAATCTCAGGCTAAAAATGAATATCACTTTTTACTCTGTCGCAAAAAGTATATGGATTTAAGAAAAAGTAGTTAAAATATACTAGGTATTTAGATCATTCATGCTTTTCGTAAAAATGGGTATGTATTGCACCTTATCCACCTGTTTGCAACGAGTCTTTTTCCCTTTTTGCAACGATGTTTATTTTGAAATAAAATATAAGCTATATTTCGTTTTCTTTGTAAATTGAAAAAAAAACATTTTATGTTGATTTTGCCTTTGATAAAAACTAATGTTTAATGTCATGTTAAACTATGAAGAAAGAGAAAGTTTAAGCATATACGGCTTTTCAATAACACCTTGCCAGAAGATGTAATTGTATCAATTAAGACTGGCCACTGTTTACTTGACTCTTATGAATGATAACCAAGACCATTTACGGTGGCCTCTGGCTGTAGAACACAAGGCGAAACTATTCAGATTATAGTTTTAAAAAAAAGATTGAAGCGGGAGGGGTGTATAACATGTATTACAAACCAGGTAGTCCGTCTTCTTTCCTCTTTTCACAAATCCTTTCCATTGCTGAATTGGCGAACGCATAATTCGATTGACCAGCGTTTCCATACCCACCGCTGACAAATGAAGAGAAGACAACAAACCAATCGCATGCTGCAGGACAAAACTGTCTAGAAAACATATCGAGATTCGCCGTCCCTTTAATCTTCGGCTCACAAACCCTCTGGAAGCTGTCAATTGACTGGTTTTCTAGGAGACCGTCTAATAAAACCTAAAATCAACCAATGAAATTGAATTATTCTGTTTTATTATGCTTTAGTTACAATCAAGAACCCAATCAAGATTAGTTTCTATTTTGGCACCAAATTTATCTTACCCACGTAATAATCTGTTTCAGCTCGTAAGAAAGGTTTGTAACCTTCATAGTAAAAGGTGCATCACTTGAAGTGGGTTATCTTCGAAAATAATTCTGTCACGGTTTCCTATAAAATGCCTTTTTTATGAAATGGGGAATTCGTGTCTTTAAACACTTTTTGGAAATTCAAAAGGAGATATTTGTTTTGTCCCTTAACTTTTTGACAGGACCATACACGCGAAAAAGACCCTCTGCCTCAACATACATTAATCGATGTTGTTTTTAAAATGCATTCGTTGTAAGACAGAAAGACTAATCAACATATATATCTGTCAAAAGCGAAAGCTTCAATACTTGTCAGTCGGCACAAACTGCTCAGTCTCGATAATTCTAACAGCGCCAAGAATGGGCAGTTAATCGTAAGCCTATGTGGGATAGCAGCTGGAGGCTAGGAAAGGGTGAAGTGGTAGTACTGGTGCGAGAAATACCAGGAATCAATTGTTAGGTGCTCCAGCCGCCGCCATATAACTGAAAGCGGCGTTAAACCCCATTCAGTAATCTTGTTTCCATGACAAGGCATACATCAAGTTTAAACTATACTAAAGCCTTACCGCAGCAAGATTGAATATTCCCCCAATTTCTTTGCCTTCTGTCTCATAGAACAACTGATTGACCTCGTCCTGCTTACTTATATTGTGCTTTGATATTTGGACCTTCACTCCTCGATCCTGTGAGAATTTGTACAAAGAACTTCAGGTCTTGGAAACTATGACTTCTTGGACTCTCCGTCGCTCTTATCTTTGTTTTCTATTACTACTTTGTTTATATTCGATGATTTATTATTCTTACAAAGATATCTTATTAACAAAATTAAGGGAGAGTGAAAACCCGTTTTTTTTTAAGAACTGGCTTAACATGAATATATATTAATCTCTGCAGGAGTTACCTCTCATTACCAAACATGCTTATCGAGTTTGATGTTTCCTTCCGGAATCGCTTATTGTCATTGAAAAAAAATCAGATCTTGAGTTGATCCATCTAGTTTTTATCATAAACTGTGACAGTTTTCTCGAAAAGTCTATTTATGGAATGTGAATTTAAACAAATTTACCTTCAACATGTTCAGTTTCAAAGCCTGGTATCCTGTTTTGACCCCTGATCTCGATGTCAAAAGTAAATGTTTTGCCCCCCTTTCTGCCATCCAGTGAGATAACTCTAGGCCAAACCCACCAAGCCCTCCGGCAATAATGTAACATTTGTCTGGATCAAAGAATGTTCTGCGTAATGCTAGTATCTCCTGAGGACCCTGTCGGCCCTCTAAGTCTTTAATCTACAAGATAAAAATCAAAAATAATGCATTGCTACATCAAACAGTTTTCAACTAGAAATTGACTTTAACAAAAACATATGTCTCTCCACATTGTAGAATGATGTGTTAAAATGGTAGCTATTTTGAAACTTCCTGCCATTTTGAAAAAGAAGTGACGCTGATGATACTGAATTAGTATGAATAATCATCGAAATCGATCAAATGATTACTGAGCATTCGTCCGAACAAGAAATTATCAATTCAAGGTGTAAATTGGCGGCCATTTTTGAACCAGAGGCTACTTCAAAAAGAATAAGAAGAGGTTGATATTGTCAAGTGTCTTGAGGCTCATCAAACAATGTTTACTTAGGATACATTAGGATACTTTAGGACAAAAACTATCATTTTATGGAGTAAAATGGCGGCTATTTTGAAAACGAAGGCCATTTAACTAGAGATGACACTATAATAATCTGTGCAGTTTGATAGAGTTCGGTACAGTGATCACTCGTCCGGATTAAATAATGTTGATCTTGACATAGAAATATGAAGTTCATTGTGAAAACGGGTGCCATTTCGAAAAAAAGAACATGTGGTATCAAACAAATGTAGGAAGTTTTAAAAAACGTCCCAAAGTAATAAAGCATTTGTCCTGACATGAAAATGTCTATTGACAGAAAAATGGCGGCCATTTTTGCAAACAGCGTTCATTTTGACAAAACAGATAGGTTTCATGCACAACACTAGTGATACCGAACGAGTGTATGAAGTTTCATTAAAAATCGGTTAAAGAATTTTTAAGCATTCGCCTGGACAAGAAAATGTTCATTTACTGAATAAAATGGCGGTAATTTCGAAAGAGACTGGCCTAGCACGTACAATTTGGGGTGATATTTACGTTGTGAAGTTTCATGAAGATCAATCCAGTGGTTACTGAGCATTCGCCCAGACAAGATAATGTAGGCTGACGGGGTAAAAAGGAAGTATATTGAAAAGAAAGGTCTCATGCACGATTAGACACTGAATAAATGTGATATAATGATGACATTTTGAAAACGTCGACCATTGAAAAAATATGTAAAAAAACAGTTTCATGTGACACCGAACACGTGTGTGAATTTTCATCAATATCTGTCTAATGGTAACCTAACATTCGTTCGAAAAGGAAAATGTTGATAAACTTAGTAGAGTGACGGCAAATTTGAAAATGACTTCAATTTGAAACAAGGTGCAAAATTGTCACAAGATACGCCCGTCACACTGCTTCATATTAGCTGGGGGTTTGAATAGAACTGAGGTTATTTTGAATGAATATTTTTTGTCAAACAAAGTATGAAAAACAACAAAGGACAATAACTCAAAATATACGCTAGGTAGAGTTATGGTTCTTGTACGCTGCACTCCCACTTAGTGAGCTCTATCCATCCATGAAATTTCATGATTCTAGCTATTATACTTTTAGAGATATACTCCGGACAAGATTCAAGTATGAAAAACAACAAAGGGCAATATCTAAAAAAAATAGGCCAGGTAGAGTTATGGTTCTTGTGCACTGCACTCCCCCTTGGTGAGATCTATACACCCATGAAATTTCATGATTCTAGCTATTATACTTTTAGAGATATACTCCGGACAAGATTCAAGTATGAAAAACAACAAAGGGCAATAACCAAAAAAAAAAGGCTAGGTAGAGTATTGGTTCTTGTACACTGCACTCCCAAGTTGGGGGGTCCATCAGTCCATGAAATTTCATGATTCTAGCTATTATACTTTTAGAGATAAACTCCGGACAAGATTCAAGTATGAAAAACAACAAAGGGCAATAACTCAAAAAATAGGCCAGGTAGAGTTATGGTTCTTGTGCACTGCACTCCCCCTTGGTGAGATCTATACACCCATGAAGTTTCATGAGCCTAGCTATTCTACTTTTAGAGATATACTCCTGACAAGATTCAAGTATGAAAAACAACAGAGGGCAATAACTCAAAAAATAGGCCAGGTAGAGTTATGGTTATTGCGCACTGCACTCCGTATTGATAAGTAGAATATAACTGCCAAGTTTAAAGTCAATCGGACTTAGGATGACAGAGTTATGCTCCGGACAAAGAAGTGGACACCGCCCGGACGCCCGGACGCCCGGACAACCGGACGCCCGGACACCACGGGTGATCCCATAATACGTCCCGTCTTCGACGGGCGTATCAAAAGAAAAACGCTGTGCTCATATAGAGGTGATACTGTACAAGTAAAAGGAGGTTAATCAAAATCGGTCCTTTGCTTGCCTAGCATTCATCCAGACAAAAAAATGTTCGATTTCAGGAATAAGATGATGACCATTTTGAAAACGGCAGCAATTTTGAAAAAGTATGTAAAACACGACTGCAAGCGAAATGTTCCATCAAATTCGATTTCCTTCTTTATTCCTTCGTAAAATCAGGGACCGAAAAGAAAAGGGCTAATTTTCAGAATACGGTAGTTCTTTGAAGTATTTGGTAGAGGATCGTTAAACACTGATACATACCATTTACCAATTATCAAGGCTCAAGGCTTTATGGTTTGGGAGAAGAAAGGTTTAACGGATTCCATTGTAAAATCAGGGATCGCACAGAAAAGGGCTAATTCTCCGAGTACAGTAATTAATTGAAGTTTTTGTAGGGGACCAAGAGACATTGATACATACCAAATATGAAAACTCTTTGCCTGGTGCTTTGGGAGAAGAAGATTTTCAAAGCATTCTTTCTTTGTAAAGTCAGGGATCGCACAGAAAAGGGCTATTTCTCATATTTCAGTAATTCATTAACGATTATTATTAGAGGGTCAGTTGAGATCGATACATACCAAATATCAAAGCTCTAGGACATGTGGTTTGGGAGAAGAAGATTTTCAAAGATTTCCTTGTTTATTCTTATGTAAAATCAATGATCGCGGAGACAAGGGCAAATTTTCAGAATACGGTATTCATTGAAGTATTTTGGTAGAAGTTCACTAAAGATTTGTTACATACCAAATGACAAAACTCTACGCCTTTTTGTTTGGGATGAGAAGAATTTCAAAGATTTCCTTCTTTATTACTATTCAAAACCAGGGATCATACAGAAAAGGGCTAAGTTTAATGGCGTGGTAATTCTTTATAGTATTTTGGTAGAGGGTCAAAGGGTGATGATACATACCAAATATCAAAGCTGTAGGCCTAATGGTATTGTAAAATCAAGGTTCGCACACGAAAGGGCTAATTTTCAAAGTGCAGTAATTCTTTGAAGTATTTTGCTAGATTTGTTTGTTTGAATGGAGTTTTACGCCGCTTTCAACAATCTTTCAATTATACCACACGACTGGAGCACCTAACAATGGATTCCTGGTATTTCTCATACCAGTACCACCATCACATCCTTTCCTAGACTCCAGGAGGTATAGGGACAATATGTGATGATATGTACCAAATATCCAAGCTATAGGTCTTATGGTTCAGGAGGAGGAGAGTTTCTAATACTTGTTTACGAATGGACAGACGGACGCCGGACACAATATCTCACTTTTAGCACGCTGAGCTCAGGTGAGATAAAGATTGTTCAAAATCGGTCTAATGGTAACATAACATTTTCCAATGGAAACATAGTATTTGACAAGAAATTGGGGCCATCTTGAAAACGACGGCAACTCTGAAAAAAGACAAGATCCGTCGGATAAGGCTTTGTCACAAAACTGTATGCCATTATTGGACAAAAACTTCTTATTGAATGCAACTATAGTTTAAGAGATCAGTTCACAAGAAATTTGGGAGTTTGAAAAACATTGAAGGGTACTGAACATGTGTGTCCTTCGGGTACTGAGCCTTTTTTCGGACAAGAAAATCGGATGGACGGACGGGCAGACAGACGGTGAAGGCAAAAACAACATGTCTCCGACTGATTGTGGAGACTTAATAATGATATTAGAATTTGGGCTTTAAAATGAAATTGTAAAACCAATGCTTTGAAAAAAGAATATTCAAATAGCTTTACATTTAATACTACACATTTAAAAAAAAATATTACTTCAATTTCAAAGACATATTCAAACACGAATCTTCATAGAAAACTTTAGTTGAATGTACGGCATTTTCAGTATTGACGACATAGTCAATAAATACATGAAAAAAGTATATAGAAAGTGGTTTCGTTTTTTCTTTGAATTTCATGGTACATTGTTATATTTCGAAAATGCCTGTACATCGTTTAAAACAATCTAATTAATTATTGAAATCATAAAACTCGTGAGTGAGCAATGGCATCTTTTTTCTAAAAAAAACGGCGTAAGTAAATCTCATGTCAACATAAAATACAGAAAATGTTCGTACCTCAATCAGCACTTTTCCTATATGTTTCCCTTGTGCCATATATCTAAATGCCTGTTCAATATCATCCTTTCCAAACATAGTATATTTCAATGGTCTGACAGTTCCTTGCTTGATTCCGTCTTGTAGAAGGACAGAAACTCTCTCAAAGTCTTTGTTGTTTGTCTCGAATAAGGCATCAAGAAGAATACCGTGAAATGTAATATTCTTCATGAAGATACTCATACCTGAATGTTGTAGATGTAAAGAAAATATAAACGTTTCAAAACGAAGAATAACTTTAAAAGTTAATCTTAAAAAGAAATTAATTAGTAACTAAAAGCCAAAATTGATACAATAAAGTTTACTTGGCAACGGTCTGTAAATAAAAAAGACGTACCTAGAGCTGAGTTCTGTGAAAGATCCACTTTTCCAATCTCTAAAAACTTTCCATGTTGTGCGAGAACCCTAATACTCGCCTGAAGCTTCTCTTCGGCAAGGGAATTCAAAACTATATCTACTCCTGTAGAAAATCAATTAGAGTATGATAAGCTGCACGAATAAAGTATCAAGGAATAAAGAAGTTTAGGTTTTTGCTTCAGTGAAGGTAATGTGACAAGCGGGGATAAAGTAAATAAATTAAAGTAAAATACCTTTTGGCTATTTTAAAGAAACAGTTCTTTTGTAATGATAACGCAAAATCCATTGCTATGTTCACAGTATTAAGTCGGGGGTACGTCCTGATAATCTTTAAGAACATATTTTACCGCTCGGCAAATTTAAGGAACTTATTAAATTGTCCAGAGTATCCTCATTTACTTAACCCCATTTTAATAATAGACAATCTTTGAAGGAGGCTGGGAAATAATAATTGTCAAAAGTTAAAAGGCTTTTGCTTATAAAGGTGTTACTTCAGGTTGCCTAAAGATCTTAGGAATATTGTTATTATTAAGCAAGCTTCTAAGAAATACCAGATTGACACCGCAAAGATTGTTGAATATTTTAATGAAAAGAGAATATTTTTCACTGTCATATTTTCTGCTATTTGCTGTGTAAGTTGGATGTGAATTGGTGTATTTAGTAGTTTGAAACTCCAAATAATTCTATAACGATTGGTGTGTAGTAAAACTTAGTAAACATATGTCATGCCTCCAATAACAGGGACCACAATGAATGAAAAGAAATCTTGCTTCTCTTTATAAATCAACCTTGGTTTTGAGTACATACCACGTGTTATATATATGAATTACATCGACGGAACACAACTATTATATTAAGTTCGATTTGGCTAACCATTTGGTCTCCAGGGTGAACACTAAACTTTGTTCTTGCTTCAATATTTAAAAACTTCGACCGAGGGACCTAGTTTTCTTCAAATGGAAGGAATGGAGTCGGGATAAACATCTTGACGAGTTTTCAAATTTACACGGTTTTTGTTTTTGTGTCATTGTTTAAGATGTGATCTGGTTTACGCATAGTTTACCTCTGATAACAAATTTTGAACCATTCAATCTTAAATCAAAACAATTAAGTGTTTCTTTTAAATCTCAGATAGTGACGAAGTTTGAGACCAATTGACCTTTTTTCAAACTAGCTTAAATGTACTATCAATTTTGCAAAATTTATGTTAATTTAGGCCAAACTTTGACCTGATAGCGTTTTTTTTATTTGTTGTGTGTTTGTTTGTTTGGGATTTGTTGGGGAGGGGCTTAGTGATTAAGATTTTACCAAATATACAAGTTTATTCGATTTTAAACCTGTATACGTTGTTTTCATTAGATATACAGTTTTCAGAGACCATTAGGTCTCAAGAGTTTTCACAGCGATTTATGTAATACTTAACATTGTGATTTAGTTTTAGTCAATAAGAAACATGTACAAAAAATACCAAAATAAATACTCTGACAAGATTACAAGTTGATTGTGCAAAGATGGCTTTTAATAATCCCACACTGTTTTTCCTGAGATTTTCCATGGGTGTCTTCAAGTGACCAAACTTCGAACTCGTCTGGGGTTTAATGAAGAATAAAACCAATTTTGAGCATTATTGCTGATGTAAGTTTAATCTGATCAGACCATCCGGGATTAAAATCCCTTATACTCTTTTTCGGCTGTATATATGAGCCTATTTTGGGACCTTGTCAGAGTATACCAAGCCTTTACATTTAAATCCTCACATCTGTATCACGAAAAAATTTACAGATAAAAAAAATATTATATTGTCATGAAGCGACACCGTATATCTAATTAAACACGATTTTCAACATAAAGGCCGACGGATACACATTCGAGTAACATTGAAACGGTATGATCATGACCTTTCGATGCATGGTTATAAAATAGAAAAGAGAAAAAAAAATATTATGATAATTCTAAAGGATTACTTGATTTTATAAGAAATTCCAAAGAGTATGAGTCTTTAAGATAAAATAACATACCTCTCCCGCTTGTTGCATTCAAAACACCCTTTTCAAAAGCTGTATTCCTAGAGCTAAAGAAATGATCTTGCCTCAACTGTGGAAATCTTTTTATGAGATAGTCTCTCTTTTCCTGCGACCCCACTGTAATAAACACCTCACAGTTATACTGTAGTGCTATAGCAATGGCTGCTTGTCCCATACCACCACTACCAGAATGTATAAGAACCTTATCACGAGTCTGTATGTTACCTCGCACTACCAGAGCATAGTAAGCTGTAGTGTAGACGACTGGCACTGTGGCAGCTTGTTCTAATGACCAAGTGAGGGGAACAAGCCACAGGAATTCATTCGGAACTTCAACTTCAGTAGCTAGGCCCTGTAATTTAGCCCTTATGATTTAATCATTATATAAAAAGCATGTATCATCTGATTTAGCGCATACAAACTTTTTGCATCTTTTGAATGGTTTAAGTGTAAAAGATAAAATAAATCTGCACATTTTCGGCATGAAGTTTCAGGTTTATGTTGTTGTTGTTTTTGTTTTCTATTTTTTTTTTCAAACAGAATTCCATGAGTTTCATAATATGCCATGTCCTTTCATATCATTTAAAAGTTATTTCTTTTTTATAGACTTATATATGTCTTTTAAACCTTGCAATCAAAGGCACATCTTCCATCCGAAGAAGAAAAACAGTTGAAATAATCAATCGCTTATTTGGTCACTTAAGCAAACAAGGGCTTCTAAACATCGTTATGCAAAAGCAAGGTATGAGTGTTGAGTTCTACAAAGAGTACTTTGTTTTTTTCTTGTCGATTTCAATTTGTGTTTGTTTACATGTTGAAATCGAGACGAATGCATCGGAATCTTCACCGGAAATCTCCGCTTATCTACGGCATTGACTGATAAATGGACAGATGATGATGACTAAACTTAACGAACGATTTCGTTAATATTCGTGACATACCTCGTTGTTACAATGACTAGCGAAAGTTGAAACGACATCACTGACATCATAATTTGATATAAGCAAACCTATAATTGTGGTGAGTCACATTTTAAAATATATCGTTACTTCTTTTTTAATTGTAGGCTCACTGCTTAGAATTATGTTGATCTTATAATATCAATCGTCACATTTATTTATAATTCAATCTTTAGTTTCGTCTATCAAAAACGAGCAATCTGATTGGTCGAAAAATTTTAATTCATACCTCCATAAACAAAATTTTGAGTACGCAGCCATTTTAAATGCTTCCGCACAAAATAGTTCACTACAAAAAGGTATCAAAATTTGTTAAGTTATTGCATTTTTCGCTCGATGTTATTAAATTATAAGAAATGAAGAGAATATTTTTTGTTTTCATGAAGGTATGAACCGAAAAACCTAATCACACAATGTATGAATCTGCTTCGCGTATTCATACAGTGTGATTAGGTTTTTCGGTTCATACCTCCATGAAAACAAAAAATATTCTCTTCATCTCTTAAATGCTTTTGAGCTTAGAGTAAGGTTTTATTGTTAATTTCATATTGTGTTTTTGGGAAGATATATATGGCTTTTTACATTTGATAAAAGACTTCGAACAGTGTCCAAATTTTAGAGGTCCCGATTCTTAATGATAGTATTCCCTATGATATTATTACTGTATACCTACATAAAATAAAAACGTGCCGTAATATTTTTGTGTGTACTATTTAAGGTCTATTTCAAGATTTTTGCCTACAAACCTGTGCAGGTAAAAGTCCCATCACAGCTCGCCCGTGGTTATCTATACCTGAAAATTCCATTCCCAATTTGCAGTCCCCTTGCACAAAACTTTTTGGAATTGCGTCCACCGACAGTTTGCCTGTAGCCAACATTATATCCCGAAAATTGAGCGAGGCAAAATGAATTGTGCAAATCTTCGGCAATGATGTCCGGTTTGGTTTAAAACAGCACAACATCCTATTCTGAAAAGGAAATATGAAACAAGAGGTCCATATGGCCTTACCGGTCACCTGGGTCCAAAGAGCATAAAACAGGTATAAGTCCACCAGATAATGCTACTTACAGAATATCAAAGCTCTATGCCTTTCTTTAAACCTTTGTTAGACTTGTGATGTCTTGGAATGGGTTAATTTTGACCCTGGGGTCATAACTTAAACAATATTCATTGAGCTCCATCAGATGATGCTGTAAACCAAATATCAAAGTTCTACGCCCTCCTGTTTGGAAAGTGAAGAAGATTCTTAAAATTTTCACTATTTAAGACCAATGTAAAACTATTGACATCCGAAGCAATATTTTATACAATCTTGATAGAGGTCCACCAAATGATGGTACATACCAAAGCCAAATATCAAAGTTCAGGGCCTTTTTGTTTCAAGATGATATTTTTTTAAGTTTTCACGATATAAACCTTTGTTAGAATTGTGACGGGCTAATTCGGACTCTGGGACCATAGTTTATACAATCTTGATAGAGGTTCACCAGATGATGCTACATACCTCATATCAAAGTTCTAGGTCCTCCCATTTGTGAAACTTTCTTTTTTAATATTTTCACTTTATAAACCTGTGATATCCGAGAACGCGTTAGGTCTTACCCTGAGGTCGTAATTTATACAATATTGATAGAGATACATACCAAATATCAGTGCCATAGGTCTTTTGGTTTGAAAGAAAAAAAATTTTCAAAGTTGTCACTATGTATGCCCCCCCCCATCTTTGTCCCCCCCCCCCCAGCACGGCCATTTCTTGACAGATTTTTTTTTTCTTGCACAAACTTTGTAGCCATTGGCCTAAAGACTCTTAATACCACATGAGAATCCAATCCAATGGCCGGTTCAAGACAGGAAGATTTTTTTAAAGAGGTACGCTTTTTGACCCCATATGAGACCCCCATGGGACGACAACTCCCTGACGTGTACAAATCTGAAGTATCTTCAAATAGGGATACTTCCTGCTAAGTTTGATTGAAATCTGTCTAAGAGTTCTTAGGAAGAAGTCGAAAATTTAAAAAGTTAACGCACGGCGCACGGCGCCGGACGAAGCACGATCGCAATAGGTCACTATGATCTGCGGTCACGTAACCTAAAAATATTATTCTAAAGAAAAAACGTTTATCATGACATCGTATGACGTATGACGTCAAATTATCTGGTTTAGGCATTTGTGCTTTATGACAATTAATGTGTTACTCTTCAAACTTTCTTAAATATTTAATACAAAAAGATTCATAGGACGTAATGAGATACGTTGAAGCGTTTATGAAACAATTTGACAGCCTTTAGGTCTAATCAAATTACTAGCCGCCGTCATAGCGCAGTTGGTAGCGCGTCGGACTATCAATCAAGAGGTCCCGGGTTCGATACCCGACGGCGGAACTCACTCTTTCCAACTTTTTGTCTCTCATCAATGGGTCGATAATCGTAGACCTATGTGAGATAGCAGCTGGAGGCTAGGAAGGGATGTAATGGTAGTACTGGTGTGAGAAATACCAGGATTCCATTGTTAGGTGCTCCAGCGACCGCGATGTAACTGAAAGATTGTTGAAAGCGGCGTAAAACCCATTCAAACAAAATCAAACAAATAATTCAATTACTTACCAACTTTGATGCCAAGATGTTTAATCCTTTCTTACTGGTCGTCATTTGTCTTCCCATGTTAGTTTGTATCCATTTCAAACTTGACAAGTCTCCGCTAGTTAAAACGTCAACATATGCATGACACGTAAGAATAGTGTCCTCTGAAAAATCACATCACTTACAAAAAGGTCTATTGACTTAAAATGCATATTTATTTGAAAGCTTTTGTAATTGGTTTTATGAACAGGTGCCTACTTTATGTATTAACCTCAATTTAATGGCCACGATTGGACACAACGTAACACAAAAGTAGACCATTTCAATAAGTTAACTATCAAAGCTCCTTGTATGTAGTTTGCTTTATTAGACCAAATTATCTTGTTTTTTCTTCAAAATATCTTTCTTCTTATTTGAAAGTTAAAGCGAAATACCTGGAACACTATAAAAGAGACGTTTATGTAAAAGACTTTAAAAAGTGTAATGACACTTCTGTTTGTCTGCGTTTTCTTCTAGCTCCTATGCATTATTGGTACTTGTGATAATGAAGAGGCAGCTAAACCCGCCATGGAGGCATTAACAGTAGATGTTTCACCCTTTGAAATTCCCTTTAGTGATTTTAAACATTTTATTCATTGTTTTTTGGATTAGTTGGCTTGAGGAATATTTGGGCTGATCCATTTAATCAATATGATTTACGTCATTCGTTGATTCATTCTTCAAATACCTTGATAAAAGGCCAAGCATCAAAACCTTAGAATATTTATGTAATTAAGAAGATTTGAACGTGGTACATACAACTTAGAATCATGCATCATAACAACTAAGTCCAACAAACGTTTTGAGAGAAGAGTTTTATTTATGGTCCTGGATTGCGCCAGCCTTCCTTAGGCTAATGTTTCTAGGTAAACCCCGGCGGCGGCAAATATCCTTTCCGACATTTGTTTCTCACTAATGGATGGATAATCGCACACCTAAGTTGGATAGCAGCCGGAGGCTAGGAAAGGATGTAGTGGTAGTGTTGGTGAGAGAAATACCATTGTTAGCTGCTCAAGCCGCCGCGATATGACTTAAATACTGTTAAAAACGGCGGTAATCCGCATTCAATCAATCAAACAATACTTTATAAAATCAAAACACATGCACCAATATTCTGTCCGATGATTAGTTGTTCGGGGCCAATCGAATTTTTAGTATGTCTTTTGTCATATTCGATACACTGCTCGCCTCTTCGCGTAACTATCAATGAAGTTCTCAATCACGGTGCTTTTGAACGATCATTGTCGGAAGAATATGCAGGGACATTTGGACTGAATAGTACAAAGGTTATTTATCATTTATTTTGTGCAATATAAAGTCGACCAATTTATATAATAATGCAGAATTCCGCATATCTGCGTACTCGATAAACCAGCTCAGAATATATAGGCAGTTAAAAGATTAAATAAGCATCGTACATAATAAAGCATTCCTTTGCGTATCAAAATGGAAATTAATGTGAAGATCTATTATTGAATAACCGAATGATCGCTTGACTATATTGCTTCCACTCTACAACTACAGAACTGAAATGGTCAATCAAAATAAGATTTACTCGGGACTTTCCCTTGTTACGTAGCTTGTTAAGTGATGATTCGTTAGATTACGGTTACGATCGAGGTTGTACTCTTGCATTCCGAATCTATGATGGCTAACTATCAAAGTAATAGTAATGACGTCATAGAGTCCTCCTGCTAATAGGGTAGTTTAAGACAGAGATCAGAAATATCAATGGTTTATAGGATTTTTGTTCACACAATCTCTGTGTTTTATCCTTCTCTTTTGATTTCAACTATTTTATTTTTTTTTATGTAAGTGAAATTAATATTCCTAATGCAAGGATTTATTTCGAATCCTTTTTAGACGTCAATTGATGGATCAGTCGTCCCGCGCACTGAGCTCAAATAGGACGTTCGACTATATTTAGAGACATTATTGGGTACACAATATTGCCAGGAATATGCATCTTACTAGTGAAATAGTTGGTTGGCGACTTTAACGACAACGCCTTACTGTAGCTTAAATAAACTGTAGTTGCGACTTTTAAGTCAATAAACCAGCAAAAAAGGAATAACATAATACCAATAACGTTGAAGCTTACTAACCAGGTTTTCTACTATGAGTGACTGAAATTACGAAGAGCCGCCATGATTTTTTCAGCTTTAGTTGATTTTTTATTGTTATTAAAATGGTCAAACAATTATTCTGATTGTGCGTGGATTTACGACAAATTTAAGCTCATACATACTATTCAATTCTATGAGGCTTAATATTACAATACAAAAAAAATCTATGATCACGTAGGCCCTGTTTAACATGGTACATTAACCTACACGATAGAGATGAAGAAGGAAAATCTAAAAAATATTTACTTATTCGCTTACTTTAAAACATACATTAAAAATAAGAACCCATTAAAACCATGTTTTTCGAAACAAAATAATTTCAAGAAATTGATAAACCTTCATACAAGAATAGATTATTTCAATCAAATAGGCGGAAGGAATCACTATTATGAGTAGGCAAATGATGCAATTTTCACAAAAGAACTACTTGTTTTAAGGTGGTAGTTGAATACTTTGACTATATTCTTTGTGAATAGACTTATGCAGTGTACATGTATTTGTCATAAGATTGACTTTTTTTTCAATGGGGTTTTACGCCGCTTTCAACAATCTTTCAGTTATATCGCGGCGGCTGGAGCACCTAACAATGGAATCCTGGTATTTCTCACACCAGTACTACCATTACATCCTTTCCTAGCCTCCAGCTGCTATCCCCCATAGGTCTACGATTACCGACCCATTGGTGAGAGACAAATAGTCGGAATGGATGAGTGCCGCCGTCGGAGATCGAAAAGATTGAAATAAACGGACCTCTGATTTTCGGATAGGTGCTCTAAAAAGTGGATAGAGCAATCATTAACCTGTCTTATCTCAGTCAACGTATAAAATTCTTTCTATTTTCTTTTTTTTTCCTAATAACGTATGATACAAAGAAATATGGAGCTATGTTTTAGACTTTTAAATAAGAAATATTGCTTCGATTTTCGTTGTAGGAAACTGATATGATTCTATAATCCACTACATAAGGATCATTTTAGATAAATGTATTAAATAAATGGTGGATATACATGAGAGTTTTAATTCAGAAAGTAGGGAAACCTGACGTTTCAAAGGCTATCATTTAAGCAATTGTTATGATTGGTTCTTGCTCTATCCCTACTCTTGGTGCAAAGCAGAATTACACGTGAATAATGAAAAAAAATCTTATCTCTTTCAAGTATCAAATATCCACCATTTTTTATTGTCTTACGTTTCCAAATAAAAAAAATCCTCTTTTAAAGGTTCATAATTCTTCTTTAAAAGCCATCTTCGTCAGTGAAGGGATATCGAGATCATCTCTTCTAAAATACCCTTCACCTAATGAATAGGCATTTTCTTTTTCTAACCAAGTAATCAAGAGGTCAAACGATTCCTGTAACAGCCAACCAGAGGGTTTGATACATACGGCTTCAGAAGAGCATAATCCCCCAGGGCACGTGAAAAGATGAGATGCTATGCCTAAACAACCCTTTGCCTTCGGCTATTACTTAATTCTATTTTGATAGTCATATATACTTTGTTTCAGTGCAAAAACTCCCATATGAATCTTGACTAACGATTTTCATCAGAGAGGATAACAAGTTCTGACAGCTCTAAGTTTCATGTAATTTTATTTATTTTAAACTTTGATTTATAAATTTCACCCTTTTTCATAAAAAAAACAAATCTTTGTATCGTCAAGTTGAAAGAATGGCCTAAAAATCTATCTACTCTCTCTGCTCCGAATTTTCATAAGACAATGAACACACAGGGCTTAATATAGTTATGATAAAACCACACACTGAGAGGCACTCCGGATCCAAACTGAAACTCTACCCCTTTTACTCTGATTTGGAAAAACACTTAACGATTGGCCAGCTTCATTTACGTTCTGTGGCGAACCGCGTACAGAAAATCTAAATCCAATAGGCCAAGGGCTTAAAAGGTAGAACGTTCGCCGACCTTGATACGACAAGATGATTAAAATCAAACAAAAGTCTTCTTATATATGAGCAAAAATAAATCATTCACATCTATTTTGTAAAAGTATTGAAATATTATGATGCTTTGTGAGGACGGTTTGAGAAGGAAAATAAAATGTACAAAAGTGAAACGTTGAGTTATTTTCTTACCAAATGCACGTCTCTCTTATAGGTTTATACAACACAGAAACATCACCAAATTATTCGACTACCTCTTAAATTTAATATGGAACCTGGTCCTTTTCACAAATAGTAGTTAATTATTGATTGAAAAATTTAAACGATTATGCTTAGATAAAGATAGAAAGAAAAAACATAAGATGATCCTCTATCATATTTCATTGTGACTGACAAGCATGCATTGGACTTTATAATCTACAAGAGTCTGCAGAACAGTTTTTCGGAAATTGTCCAAACAGCGCAGTAATATTTTATTGATCTGAGAGACCGTTAACTCTGTTAGCATAATTACTCAGTTGGAGGTCACCAACATTTCTCTTTTAATCCGGCGTCGAAAAAAACAATTTATTTTTGTTAAAAATATATTCATGAATTCATATCCGTTAGGTCTTTTTGAACTTAACAGAGCGCTATTCCAGCATCCTTTAAGCTGGCAATTCGAGGTAATAAGGACTGCATCATTGTTTCCACTGTGCTCTTTTTATTTCATTCCTTCATGTATGCTTTATACATACCGATGCGCTCTGAAGCTTCACTTTTTTTTCTTTTAGTTACAGGTTTCCTTCTTTACTATTTTGCAATTGATAATACCAACATAGCGTCGTTTGGCTTGAAAATATCGTAAGATTAGCTTGAATGAAACTGTAGTTACGGTATTTGCAAGTCCAACGACGAAAGAGTCGATGTCATTCTTTGAAGTATTTAGGTAGCGGACATTTACAAAAGATTGTGAAAGATTCCTTTTTTCATTCCATTGCAAAATCATGGATCGTGCTGTAAGGAACTACTTTAAGAGTAGGGTTTTTTTTTTTTTTTTTTTTCGTAATATGTAAAGGGTTATTTGGCGATGATGTTAACCAAATATCAAGGATATAGCCCATTTTGGAAGAAGATTTAGTAACTTTAAACTTGGTTACCATCGAAACCAGAGTTCTTCTTGGATTCCAAAAAGCATTTTGAAAGAGCGTGACCTAAGAAAAAGTTCTATGAAGTTAAGTAAAAAATTTCATGGTAAGTTTAAGTGGAGAAGATTTTTTTTAATGTGAACAGAAGGACGAACGGTCGCCGGCCGGTGACTGATCACAATAGATCACCCAGAGCACTTCATGCTCAGGTGAGCAAATAAAAACTTATGTAGTTTATACAGCTTTGAAAAGTCAAAAGAAGATGGTGAATACCATTGGGGTGAGGAATTTGTCTGTAGGATCCATGAAGACCATTTTTATATACATTTTGTACCAAGTCTTTATGTCCATCACTTGAGAGAATAGAAATTGGATTGTTGTTCCCTTCCTTTGACCCAACCAAACACCTTTAATTACATACATAATATACTCGTATCTTATACTAAATAAATAAAAATAGTCATTTCCTTAAATCCTAGACAAATGTATTATATTCGTAAAAAACCTTGTTATTTCGATTAGGTCCTGAAGTACGAGAGCAAACTTATGTTTCCGAAATCTCTTGCTATAACAGTTGGATAGACCTTGCATTTTCAGTAAAATATAGCAAACAAATGTTATGGTGTAATTCTAACTTTCAACCTGAATAAATTTGATCGTCGCTTGCAAACTATTATCAACGAGATCAACAATTATTATATACATCGCAACATAAAGGTACCTTTTTCTGTGACATAGAAAAGAACGGTTTAAACCTGATGGTTTTTGCAAGGACAGGTGACGAGAAAAATTTTGTAAATATGTCATCAAAATCTGAAATGGAGGATGCGTGGAACCAGAGACATAATCAGTTTTTGTTCCTTTTCATTACTTGATTTAAAACTCCTAATGACTATGATCGGGGTAAATGATCGATGTAAATAAATCTTTTATAATATTATTACCTAATTCTACTGCTGTCAGGCTCTTTACGTATACTGGTCACCATACCAATCACTCCACTAATGCTGTTGTCTGTCCACAGCCACAAATTTCCCCCATCAGACTTTAATGGGGCTTCATATAGTTCTCTTTTCATATCTTCAACCCATTTACAGTCCTTATCGGAAATATCAAGAACCATTTGTTTTGTAAAATCATATTTCTGACTAGAACGGCGTAGAAGAAAAAGAGTACTCAAAAATGGATCTCTTCTTTCAAAGATAACATTCAAGCCATGATTGCTGAATATCTCTCGCCATTCTGAAGCCCCGAAGTACGTGTTGGAACTCCTTTCATATGTTTCAGTGAAGGTTTCATGGTTTTGATGCATATCATCTAGGGGCTGCATTAGATGGAAATTATGTGTTCTCTCGTGGACTAATATGAATCCACCACTATCTACTGAATTTGTGATGTTCTCAAGACTGGTGGTGATGTTAGTTTGTTTGTGTAGAACATTATTAAGTAACGTGAAATGGAATGGTTCGACCGAGTTTGAAAATTTCTCATTAGGAGACCAGTCGAGGACGCCTAGCTGACCAAACTCAGTGCGGTCGGAATGCTCATCAGCGCGACTTTTTGCAATTGTACATTTAATCGGTAATATTGGATATTTGACTGCTAATGCCTCGATTCGCGTTTTCATTCCGGTGTCTTTAACTTCTAAGATGCGAAGATACGGTACCTGAGTATTCTCAATGACAATATCAAGACAGGCCTTTAGCCATTCAGACTGGGTAAGTATATTAAAAAGGCATTCAGTCTGTTCTAGGGAATTTCTGTCAAATGCACTGCTGGCTTTTTGAATTTCAATTTCCTCAAGTTTCGAGGATAGCAAACTTTTCAGAAATTTCAAATACGTGAAACTTTCTCCCTCAAATGATTGACTTTTCAATGTATTACGCTTTAAAGGGGATATAGTTGAAGTTTGTTTCGTTTTGGGGGTACCACTCGGTACGACTTGACCGTTTAGTTGCTTTCCTCCAATTCTAATGGCAAGTTCATGACAGGCTTCTGCATAAAGTTTCAGTTCTGGTGATACTGCAACAGGTTCATCGGTAATATAGGGCACAAACTTAAAACTCTCTACGATGTAGGGCTTCTTATCCTCACGTTTGGCTGTAGTTGTTCGGTAAAGTCCTGATATCGATACACCGCCTGCCACACATAAAGAATGTTGCAACTGCACTTTGATAAACGTATCTGTTAATGAAAGACAATTCTTTTAATGTTTTAGCTGTACTTATTTTTATACCCGTATATTTTAATAAAATACAAAGTAGTGAAATCAATTCCTTCTTTTTCTTTTTTAAAATAATAACGTGTGTATTTTGCGACTTTATAAACGTAATGGCGTAAAAAGAACTAATGGAGATGATAGATAAGCACAAACTTAGACAGAAAAGGAGTTTTTAGCGTTTTTTAAGGAAAAAACGGTATTTTAAATCGATCAACTGGAAACAAGTTTTCTCGCATTTCCGCTCATTTCCACGCATGCTCGTAAACTTGAAGTTAAAATCTATGTGATCGCCTCCATCTTGTTTTATCGCCGACGAAGAAAATAACTTACTTGCTGAATGCTAACAGCCTCATTTTAGTCATGAGTATCCAGGAAAATGGTTCAAAACTTTGACTTAATATATCTATAATAACTTGTCTAATGAATTGTCAAATGAAACAAATAATTTCCTCGCGTTTCAAGATAGAATCTAGGTCAGTGGTTAGTGGAATTAGCGAATACGTGTAAACTGTCTGTTGGTGTTTTGACCTGGAAGGGCCGAGCAAATTAACACTCCGTATACACAGTCTATGTAACAAGTAACAGCGATTCAAGCGCCTAGTTAACCCCATCGAATAAAACACCTTTTACCTCAAATTCGATTTTATCTTTGAAACGGATATGTAGTACTTCAAATGTAGTAATAATATGCTCAACGAAAAAAGAATTGAATGTAACCATTGATTTCTTTACCTTTTATCATTTAATCTTTTACCACATAACCACAAGTTTTCATGCACTGATGAAATAATATTAAAGAAAACGTTGTGATTAAATAAAAAATAACAATTTCAGGAAACAGTAAGAGATCATGATTGATTGAATAGGGTTAAAGCAACTTTTATAGTATTTCATTTATAGCGGGGCGGCTGGAGCTCCTAACCATGGTTTCCTGGTAGTTCTCACACCATTATTAACCACTACATCCTTATCGAGCCTCCAGCTATCCCTCGTACTTAGGTGTACGATTTAGTTACTCATATCGATGATACATGCTAGCATTATTGAGCGCGGTTATAAGCCAGCAAAACCGCTCTCTGGACTTTCAGTCCTTTGATTTAGCTATACAATTCATCTCGTATCTAGCAATGCCTTAATTTTAAAAACATTTTGATTTGTTACGTTATCAGTATCAAGTTTTAACGTTAAGAATGAAATTTCGTATATGACCAATTGTTACACGGCATGTCGAAATTATATAGCACCGTTAAATGGATTAAATTGCCAAGCACCTTATCAATTCAGTGTTTCGGCAGCTGGCATGACGTCAACCTGCTGCGAAACAGGGCTCAAAATACAGCTTACTCAATTCTCTTAGGAGAACAACCAACGTTGTGATTGTGTGAATCTCCCTTTACAGCTATTAATCTCCCTCACAACCCTAACACTGTGTGCCTCTTTAAGCATGGCTATTATATACCGCTAAAGTAGTTTTAGGACAAAATATATATTTAGATTTCTGGTTTGTTGGTCCTGCTTCGCGATTTTGTTAATTCTAATAACACCTGCAATCCTTTTCTTGTTAAACTTTTCAATTTTCATTCTGACTCAATGGAACCTTGATCCTAATTATTCTTCACAATTTTTATGAAGGTTAAGAACGGGATATTCAGACACATTTAAGCTAAAATGCATACAAGATCACATATCAGCAAAAAATAAATTCCGTACTGGCTTACATAATCGGCCCTAAAGACCTTTTAATGAATAAAATGGTTTATATTATTGTCATCAAGGTGTTGATTTAAAGTGTAATCCAGTCACACACGATTTGACTCATTACGCCCTTCAAGAAAAACAACTTTTGGAATAGTTATAGACAAGGTGATATGGCTTGTAACTTATTGAAAATGTTTCTACCTAAAAAGATAGAAGAATTAGAAATTCTATTAACAAGAAATTGTAGTTGACGCATCTTTTGATTTTGACCAGTATAAACCTTAGTGTTCGATGATGGGTTAAGTATTTTAGGGGATCTCCACAACTCTCTTTTTCAGTGTGGTGTTCGTGGTCGAGAGGTAGAGCGTCGGCTTCCCGATGTAGAGGTCCCGAGTTCGATTCCCGGGAGCGGATATCGATCTTGGTTCTTTCATTGGCCCAAATATTCGGCGCGAGTACTGGTGTATTCTCCAGGAAGCACAATTGAGAGATATTAATCTAAGTTGGAAGAACTTGCTTTCTAATCGATGTAAAAGTTTAAGCTAAGTATTTTAGGTATGAAATGTGAAGAGTAATATAAACAAGCATACCTTCATTATCTTTAGAAGTTTGTAACACTGTGTTTTTGTGCATTTCTAGATCTATGATAACTGATCTTATTCGCGTCGGCAGCCTTAGACTGTTTCCAGAGGTGGATAAAATAATCATTTGTAGCATAGTATCTGTAAACGTTACCCAATTACCGGTCCACTTTAACGTACCATTTTGTGCTGAAGAAGACATAGAGAATATATAACATGTACATTATAGCTCAATTGTGTTAGGAATATTCGGGGTATTACTATAGAATATCTGCCGGCAGCATCGTCGTCTTTCTTGTCGTAAAAAGCCTTAATATCTCTGTTATTTCTGAAAAAGTCCTCTCAAAACTTGGAATATATCTTCGCTATCAGAGCAGCGATCTGCGATTTCAATGAGTATAAGTTTAATACACTTACACTAGAGGAGACTTTATCGGGTATTCATCTTAAAAAGGGGGTGCCATGCTTAACTGATGAATATATCAGTTGATATTGAGACATAAACATCACTAGACAGGATTCTTTCAAAATAAATCAGAAATAAAATGAACACAGAGGTCTTTCATTAACATATTCTTTAACTGTTTTGGCTCGAAACAAGAATTTCTCCAAAACCCGAGGAAAATCATTCGGAAGCTTCTATGAATGAAAAAATAAAAATTTAATGATCAATAATTGCCGACGGCACAGAAAATTAGTGAGGCAAAATCATGAAGTATTACTCTTAGTTGTAAGAATTTCTTTATAGGTGTAAATAAGTAAGTTTAAACAAACAAAGAGTAAATAGTATCCACCATAAAGAAAATAAGCTGAAAGTTTTACGTGTTTATGAGCATTTTTAGCAAATGACGTACCACTAAAGTGGATTATCAGATACCGCAAGGTTTGCATATGCCCTATATGACTACAGATTTAGTATAACTAACTTGTGTGCATTTACCTGACATATCACATTTAACAATGCCTTGGAAATCGTCACTATATTGATATCCCTTAACACGAAATAGAGTGTAGACGTCTTGAGAAGTCAAATTATAGCGTAATGATGTTTCATTCCGTATGGCATCAAGAGAAAGTCGTTTTGAAGCATCGAGTCGTACAACTCGTCCGGTTGTGGTAACTGATCCTCCCTCAGTTATTTCAAAATGACCAGTGCCAGGCATCACTGTGACTTCAAAGGTCACCTTACCTATAAAACAATTATCATTTACTCTCATATAATAATTGTCAGTCATTAGCCTAATGGACAATGAATGACGATTGAAATAACAAGATCAACATAATTCTACGCAGTAAGCCTACAATTCAAAAAAGAAGTTACAATATTTTAAATTGTGACCCATCACAATTTAAGGTTTGTTAGCATCAAATTATGACGTCAGTGATGACGTTTCAACTGTCGCTAGTCATTCAAACAACTAGTAAGGTCACGTAGATTAACGAATTTGTCCGTAAAGTTTAGTTAACAGCATCTGTGCATAGATCAGTCAATGCCGAAGATAAGCGAAGATTTCCGGTGAAATTTCGGGTGCATTTGTCTCGATTTCAACATGTAAACAAAGACAAATTAAAACGACAAGAAAAACACAAAAAACTAATTCTAGAGGTCATCACTCATACCCTGCTTTTGTATGTCGATATTTAGAAGGCCTTTGTTTGCTTAAGTGACCAAATATAAGATAGAATATTTCATCTGTTTTTGGTTGTTGTTTTTTTCTTCCTCGGAGGGTAGATATGGTGTGTAAGTCTACTTCTCCCAAACAAGAAGGCCTAGAATATTGATATTTGGTATACAACATCATATAGTAAACTTCTATCAAGATTGTACAAATAATTGCCGAATGGTCATAGTTAGCCCATTCCCAGACGTCACAAGTTTGACATTAGCTTATTAAGTGAAAATAGAAAGGCCTAGAGCTTTGGTATTTTGTATGTAGCATCATCTAGTTGATCTCTTTCAATATTGTATATTGACCCCAGGGTCATAATTAGCCTATTCCCGGATGTCACAAATTTTACATAGGGCTTATATTACAGAAAATTCTTCTCCAAACAGGAGGCCCTAGAGCTTTGATATTTGGTATACGCATCTTATGGTTGACCTCTATCAAGATTGTATAAATCATGTGCCCACGGTCAGAATGAGCCCGTTCCAGGATGTCACAAGTTTAACATAGGCTTGTTTAGTTTTAAAAGATCTTCTTCTCCCAAACTAAAAGGCCTAGAGCTTTGATATTTGGTATGTAGCATAATCTGGTGGACTTTTTGGATTCGGGTGACCGAATAAGCCCCTATGCGCCTCTTGTTTGTTGTTGTTATTGGTTTGATTATTCTTGTTTGTTTGTTTTAGGATTTCAAAGGGTTGTGAAATGCTTTACATTTTCCGTATTTGAATTTTGAAAGCAATCAATGTAGAAAGGACCTGTATTCAAATTATGAAGCCTGTCAAGTATAGCAAAATATATCCTTGATCCACATACATCAAAAGACGTTTTTCGGTGTATCCTTTTTGTGTCGCATTTCAGTCATCTTAATCAGAAATAATAAAGACCTTACGTCTAAATTGAAATAATTTGTAGAAATATAAATATCCCTTGCTTTTAAAAACTGACCTCTTAAAACTCGAAAATAATATATTTAATACTATAAAAGGGTCAGTCTTGAAAATTTTGAACTATAACATTTTCTTTTTCTTTTTTACCATCTTTCTGGTGTTATAATGAAAAATAGTTTCGTAAACCTCGGTGTCATGATATTTGGCAATATTGTACTTAAATCAATAAATCGTGCCTTAGCATTGCCCTTATGACAAAAGCCCAGATTGTAAAAGATGCATTCTAAAACCACATGTTTCAATTGCACCTTCGTAAGCTAATTTTCATTACAAAAATGCATTTCGTCGGAAGACTTAACTTAAAGTGTTTTTATTGACCATACGTGTTTCTTTTCACATTAAATATTAACTGAAAAATAATTTGGTATGATTTGGTGAGAAAAAAGAACGTGGTGAAAGGCAATGAAATCTCTACTTGAGTAGTATAGTAAAGAGTGTAACTACCGTTCAATGGAAGAATCGTTGCCCGAAGAAGATTTATCTCCTCAAACTCTACACTCATGTCTTCATAGTTCGTGTTTTCCATTTCAGCAAGTGCCTTCCACGCTAATGTAAGGTAACCAGTGGCGGGAAACAGGACACGCCCATCTATTTTATGTCCAGTTAGATAACTATCTTCTGAGTCCGGGTCCATGTTGATCTCAAAGACGTTACATCGCTTAGATAAACGGGAAGGCGTGTCGGATAACCGTTCACTAGGAACATCCCATGTTTGAGAATGATCCCACTTAATATGTGGTGATATTATGGGTGTCCCAGGTGGAACTGGGAAGCGAGTGCCTTGAACCAATTTCAATGGATCAAGGTTAACCCCATTTTGAAAGCACCTAAAAAAATATTAGTGCATTTTAACACAATATTACCACGCTGCTTCAGAATCTTGATTTTCACGAAACATACCAAAGATCGGAATAATATGATTTCATATAAAAAGATGCAGTAGTAACATTTACTAAAGGTTGAACATGTAAGATTGGCGAATAGGTTACTTAATTGGCTGTGAAAAGAAGAAGTATCATTTTCTTGTTCATAATGGTGACTTTTGAACAATACAATACTTACTTCCCTAATGCTGTGAGAACATACTCCACGTTATCTGTCTCTTTCTTGCTCATCAATCCAACGATACAACAATTTGGTGACAACGTACGTTTCAATGTGGCCTGTAACAGACAGTGTGGGGCTATCTCTATGACAAGTGCATTATCAGGGACGTGCTGAAGCGCCTCCTGAAACAATACAGGACTGACCAGGTTGTTGACATGATAATCAGCTGAGGAATATTTTGCAAGCTCCGAGTTCCACTGAGATGATGGTATAGAGGAACTGATCCATTTAGATGACCTTTTTTTCGGTGTTGAAATGATCTGTATTAAAAAAAATGCAAAATTACAATTAAATTATCTTAATATACATTTATTCTAGCCATATATGAAACAAAAAAATGTATATTACTTGTCAATGCAATACAACTTAGCATTTGATATGATAAAGTCATTTCCTGTCACAGCGAAATCCTTAGAGGGTATCTCCGAAATATTAGTCAATATGCGAAAAATTGACTCCAAGTCGTTAAAGACTTGTAGGTGCCTACGCAATATACATGTATAGATACGTACAAACTTTTAGGTAAGCAGGGGCCCGTTTTAAGTCCTTACGATCGCTTTTTTCGTAAGTTTTTGCGTACGTTCAAATTTTAATCGTAAGTGCGTCTTACTAAATATGTTCGTAACTAAGATTAACGTAACTTTTGCGTAAAGTTACGTTCAGAAAAACGTGGCGTAAGTAGGATCGTAAGTCTTTAGAATGGTGAAATTGGACATTTTGACAGTTTGGCATTGTATCAATTATCTATTTATAATGACTTATTGGTAAATTTCAGTAAATGATCAAGTTATAACAAAATTAATTAATAATAGCAACAAAAGTGATTTTTCTTTCGGTTCTTTATACATTGTGAGTTTGGCAAGTTCCGTAAGCTTGATCCTTTACCTTACACATCAGAAATAAACTAAAAAATGAAAACGAAACAGTCTAGCTAAAGGATACATTGATAATAAACGAATTTCTCCTTTTACCAAAATATTTCTTCTTTGAAAAATAAGCAGGCCAATAGAAATCTACTTATTTTCCTATTGTAACATTGAATCGTCGTCTACTTTTCCTTTTAACATGATCAGTCTAAGGTTTTGTCTATATTTACTTCTTAAAGCTCATTCATAAATATCGGTGTCTAGACGAAATAGTGTATTGATTTCTTTGAATTCGTTGTATTTTGTGCGTCATGATTACGTCATTCATTACTACGTGACGTCACATTTTATGAGAATTTAGATTAGTCAGTATTACAATTACACCGGTTAGATATCTCTATTATGGTTCTAGATTTCTTCCACCTCGACAAATAAAAGTATACTGTTTTTATTTTTCAAATCATTATTTTTAAGGTGAGGATTGTGTGTGAAATATTGAAAGAGATGTCAATCGACGTGCACTGTTATTTTATTCTCCTTTATCACAGATACGACACAAATATACTTACGTCTACGATAAACTTACGCAAGTTTAGTAAAACGCACTTAGGATTTACGTAAGTTTCGTCGTAAACGTAAAGTTACGAAAATTTTTACGAAAACTTTAGTAAAACGGCACCCAGGAGCGTAAATTCTAGGAAACATCTTTTTAAGTACATTTACCTTGCTCAAAGCCTGTTGCAACTCGGGGGCTACTTTACCCATATAATGTGAATGAAAAGCCACACCAGAACTGTTAACCTCTTTTGCAAATATATTTTGAGCTTTCAGGCTAGTAACAAACGATTTGATTGCTTCTTTAGGTCCAGATATTGTTACAGTATCTTTTGCATTGTGACAGGCAGGCATCACCCCGTTAGTGCAACGATCTTGTGCTTCCTTCCAGGTAAGTCCTGGAAATATGATACAAGAGGGCCGTTGGCCCTAATTCCCTCACCAAGAAAAAAGTTCTTTTTCTTTCAATGGCTAAATTCAATGTTAAGGTTAGGGTTATGATATAAGTGGGTCTTACCATACTTTAGACGTCTATTGGCTCTGTACCAAGGGATCCAAGAGACACGATCTTAGCAATGTTCAAAGAATTCCACAAAAGATTCTTAATGACAAATTTCAACGCTCTTGGACAAGTAAGTTAGAGGAGAACCCTATTCCTATTTCAAATTCACTTTTGTTGTCGTAATTACTAAAGTTTTCAACTGATGTTAACACTTTTATATGTATTTAAAGGGTGCCACCTTAGCAACATTTCTGTAAATTTGATTCACATTGTCTAGTTGTTTTGGAAGAGGTGTAAATTCAAAAATCCTTCCATGTTTCTTATGTTGACCTTTAACCCTCCGCCCAAGATGGCCTAAAGGTCAGGATTTCAGCAATTTTAAAATCAGTCAATATACTGATCTTTATGCAAAATATCAAGGCCATGAGCTATCTAGGTGTAGAGATGTTTTTAAAGATTTCTTTATAAATTACTTTTTATTGACATGGCAACCAGAGTTTTAATGCGATTTCAATTCTTTTAGCTATTCTTAAGAGTGCCACCTAAGAAACATTTCTGTCAAAAATGGTCAAATTGGTTAGTTTGAGGAAATGTCATTTAAAGAAATTATTGATGGACGACTTACGACGCAAATACGCCGGACAAAAGGTGATCATAATCCTTTGTAAATACACAATGTTATAAAAGATAGAGTCCAGTTTAACGAAGAAGGTAACAGATTGGGAGCATATTGGCGTCTGCCTGTCCTTCAGTTCGTCCGAGGTCATATCTCCATGACCCCTTCATATATTAAGTCTTTGGAATATTTCCAAGATACCTATTTCCTCGTTTATTAATTTAAGGCTGCGGCGTCAAGAAAAGGGGGTTGAGTGTAGAAACGGGTTTATGCTCATGTGCTCTTATTTACTCGTCAGAATTTAAGAAGAATTCATCTTTAGAAGTAATAGTCAAAAGCCCCAACCCTGCATCATTTATAATTCATTCGCACAATATAGCTTTACGAAAATGTTAGGAGATTGATGTATAAAGGCTTATTCAGTCAGTCCGCCTGAAACCATTCCTCCATAATCTCTGGACCAAATTGCCGAGTCTTTATACATTAACCTCTTTTGAATATTTCCCAGATATCTTTTGCCTTGCTTCTGAATTTGAGGTAGCTTCATGGAAAATTGGACTAAACGTTTGACCTTGGTATGTGACCTTGACTTTATTACATGACCTTGACTTTGACATGAGGAGATGTGTATTATGGAGATGTATCATCATGCCAAATATGAGTATTGTATCTTGAATAGGCTGGTAGTAAATGGCAATGTTAAGTTTTTGGTCAAGTCTTGCAGACAGACCGACAGACGGAAAGACTGAATGACGGACAGACAGACGGACAACGGTAAAACAATAAGACCCGATCTTTCGATGCGGGGAATAAAAATGCCTTAGGGAGAAACGAGGCTTAATATATTATCTTTTGGCAGTGCATCTGAAGCCTTTTCTCCACAACCGCTAAGTCAAGTGAATAAACGTCATAAATCAACTTAGTTGAAAACTCCCCAGATACCATTTTTGTCTGTTTTCTATTCAAGGTTATGTCACGGAAAGAGAGGGCTTGTTCATCAATTTTATAACAAGTTTTGGGGACTTACAGTTGGTCGAACGTGTAGCACCACAGAGGGTGCTGCAACCACAGGAGGAAAGAAAAGAAGCGACATCGAACAGTTTGAATAGATGGTAGCATAAGTAGTCAAGCTCCATGTATAGAAGAAAGCTTAATTATGTGCAGTAACGTTACTGACACGTAGCATGACACGTCCACTTTGCCGTCTTTCCATTTCTGTCATGGGCTGTGGTCATAGCGCAGTAGTAGCGTGTAGGACTCCTTGTCATGGGGTCCCGGGTTCGATCTCCGGCAGCGGCGAATATCCTTTCCGACATTTGTCTTCCGCTTACGGTTGGACAATCGTAGACCTATGAGGAATAAGTAGCTAGAGTTACGGAAAGGATGTAGTAGTAGTACTAATGTTAGAAACTATTAATTGTTTTTCCATTATCAATATTTTCTGGATCTGCCCCTTAGTCTTATATCACAACATTTCCGAAATATTTTGACTGGTGTTTTTTACCGACAGCTGCCATAGCTCCTGGTGGTAGATTGGTTGACTTTATACAATGACCCCTCCAGTAAGCTGCAAGAACTGTCTCCTCGGCGCTCAAACAGCCATCGGCGTAGGCACAACCTAGTTCTCCTACAGAGTGGCCGACTATACCATCGGATTGGATACCGACTTCATCCAGAACGTCTACAAGCGCTACCTATAATAACAATTTAATTAATATACATTTTGATTTTTCTCTCCAAGAGTATGAAACGATGCTATTAAATTTTCCTTATAATCGAGAAATCTAACAAGAGATATTTACAGTGAAACATATATGAAGCAACCACTCAAGGGGAAAAGTAGTCGCTGAATAGAATGGTCGCTTTATTAATGTTTGGAACATTATGACAAATCGGTTCGCTTGCTTTCATAAATTATTGCAGAATTCTCGCTCTACCTTTTTTTGTTCGAACTTATTAGAATCGTCCCATTGAAAAAAGTAGCGTGTTCGAAATTTTGTGCGTGGGAGTATGAAATGAAAATTTCGACCAATCAACCCACTTAATTTTGTTAGACGTACTGATAGTTAAGTTGTTTACATGTTCATTTAAAGGTATCTATATTTGATAAATCTGAAGCATGGTGAACGAACCAACCTGTATCGCTGCAATGGTAACAAACGAGTTTATGGGGTTTTCATATGTTGAAACGTCACCATTCATGAGTATATCAAACAGATCAATGTCCAGAGTCTTCAGAACCAAGGATGATTGCATTATTGACGTCCTGAATCTATCAATCTCCATCATATCTCTTGCCATACCATTCCATTGTGTTCCCATGCCAGCAAATACGTACCATACCTGTCTTTGTTCAACTGGAACTTTCTTTAGAAAGAGAAGCGTATATTCATACCCTAACACTAATAACTTTATTTCGTTTTTATAATAGTTGCGTAAGCATTTTGTTAAATCGATACCTTTCGATCTGGTGGGTTTTTTGTTAAATCAGGAGAAAGAAACATCAACATAAACAAACTAAAGATGTACGTTGCCTATAATCTTATGGTAAACATATTGACTTGTTCTTACTGTGGTAATTTGTAAAGGCAAGGACAAGATGATGAAGCAACGGAAATCAAATGATTTAACATTTAAAAGAACAGAATAGTGGGCTTAAAGTAAAATTGCTAATGACAAGAGAGGATTCAATGCTACATTAAGTGTAATATTTGATACAAACTACATGTTTACCTGGACAAAATGTTTTCCCGAACCATTTAAAATTGTAAAACCTCTGTAAGTCTGCCAAGACTGCGACGTATGGGCTGTCTCGTTCAATAGAGCATGTAGATTAAGATTTGACTGTGTTTGAGATACCATCTCTAAAACATCTTTGAGGCCAGATTCAGTTCTTGAAGAATAAATAAACAGTCTCTTTTTGTTAGAATCTACAACGTCTGTCATCCTTGCTGATTTGTTTGCTTGTAGTATCGCATGTACATTTGATCCTCCAAATCCAAAAGAGTTAACTCCTACTAAATCGGGCTGCCAACTTGTTTGCCGGCATATAACTTGCAATTTACCATTTGTTAAACCGGGAATACTTGGATTCGGGGTATCGAAATGAATGTTTCCCGGAATAATCATGTTCTCCATTGATATGATCACCTTTGCGACAGCAGCTAAACCTGTGTTGATGCAACAAAATAATTAAATAATAAAGAGATTATTTTCAATGACTATCAATGAATCGTTAACATAAAACCAGTTGTTTTTCATCATTTAAAACTTTAGGTTTACTATTACTTATAACCGGATGTCTCGATGGCCGAATGGTTTAGGTGCTTGACTCGTGATCTGAAGGTCACGAGTTCGAGCCCCAACGTCACCGGGGTGTGTTCACGGGCAAGACACTTAATAGCCAGCCCCAGTCTACCCAGCTGTAAAAGTGGGTAGCAGTGGGATTCAGCCACTGCCTCTCTTTGAGGGACGTGAAAACATCTGGATTGTGTCACCTGCCAGTAATACCCGAAAGGGGAGTTAGTCAGTATAAATAGATAGATAGATTATGAAAATGATTTGCTGGACAGGCAATCGCAGCAATTTATGATCGTCAGTGTTTCAGGTCTGTATGTTGTTTTCTACAGGATTTCAAGAAGAAATGTTGGAAAGACGCACACATGGAAAAAAAGAGAGTAGGAGAAAGACAGAGGGAGAGACAGAGAGAGATAAGGGGAGAGAGAGAGTGGGGTACTTTTTCATTCAAACACAACAGTATTAACTTCTTAAAAATACCTGATGCCGGTTCTGCATGACCCATGTTGGATTTGACTGAGCCAATTTTCAAAGGTCCCGTGCGTTCCTTACAAAATACATCACATATTGTATTTACTTCTACAGGGTCACCAGCTTTAGTTCCAGTTCCATGGGCCTCAACATAGGCAACTTGTGAAGGATCTAAGGAAATTTCATTGTATACCGCATTCAGTAACTCCTTTTGGCGCTCACCAGAGGGAAAAGTAATCCCTGGAATCAGATGCATTGTCTGAATTCATATAAGTAAGATCATACTATAACTATCGCTGGTGAAACTCTGGCGCGAGAGATTGGACTGCTTTTGTTTTGTTTTTTATCAAAAGCGTATCAGCGTTAAAATCTCATTTCCTCAGTAATTTGTGTGGTTTGTAGTTGCTGTCGTCTTCGCTATATTGATCTTTAAAAATCTTTAGAAACTTCATCACCGAGAAAGAAGTCAGACTTTAATCGAGATCGCGAGGCCTAAACATTTGTTCAATAATAGTTACAAATGTTATAATTTTTGTTGGAAATACATCTCTTAGGCGGTTTCTTTTACGTTTAGAGCCATGGGTGCAAAACTTCAGTAAATACCTATTGATTGATTGACACTTGTCACAACGCCTTTATTAGATTCTATTTGCCGTTTTAATATTTTGAACATAATTGTTTTCAAATGCATTACAAAATTAACTATTATGAAATATTGTGAATGTATTCATTGTGGAAATAATATAACGGCTTTTGACCAAACCATATTCTTATTCAGTACCTGTATAAACGGTATAGAAAACGTATATATTTTTTAAACGGTTGTGGAATGGAAATTAAATGTGTTTAAAATAGATAGATGTTTACCTTGTTCCTTGTGACCATCGCTGTTTGTTTTAGAGTTCAGCACTGTGCAGTAAATTCTTTTAGATATTGATTCTTTCTGTATATATAGTACAACAATACCTTCACTTCTTACATAACCCTGTCCTGGAACAAGATTGAATGAATGGTAATAAACTACCGAATTCATTAACCTTCTCCTGTTTTTCGGACTTTGGACCTGTCCAAATTCAAAGATTTTCAGACAAACTTTGAAAGTGGACCTGATTTGAAAAATAACTATTCAATATGGTAGAAAATATTGTAGAAAAAGAAGAAATTGCTTGTTACAAGCAATTTCTTCTTTTTCTACAACGTTTTCTCAATTATGAAATCATAGAGACATAAAAGCCAGGGATTGGGAAAGAGTTAAACGAGTCGCCTATAAACAGATAACAACGAGGCTCTGTCGAATTGTTATCTGTTTTAGATAACAACGAGGCTCTGTCGAATTGTTATCTGTTTTAGATAACAAGTTGTAAGAATTCGCAGTTTTATGAACACTTATTTGATTTTTCTATTTAAATTATGACCTAAACTTTTGCACTAAATCACTAATAAGTAATAAAATTCGTCGATATATGATATTCCGCGAAACATATAAAGCAAGTTGTAAAATAACGCCATAACAATGTTTTATGACTTTTTTTTTGCGGTAACAAAAATGTGTTGCTATAGTCTTCGAATTTATTTCGGATGTGTGAAGTGTGAAGTCGGAATTGTGAAAAGTAAGTTGAAACACATTTGACAAATTCACATTTTACACTTAGTAATTCGCATTTAGTTGAATTGTGAACTGTGAATTTGATGTCACCACTGGACTAAGATTTTTGACTTGACATCGTATTTCAGCGTTAATATCTTATTTAATTTTTAGTTTCGATTATCAAAATCGAGCGTTCTGATTGGAGGAGAAAAAAAAATTCATAACTCCATGAACAAAATTTTGATCACGCTGTGATTTTGTATGCTTCCACACAAAATAGTCCCAAACAAAAAAGTATCAAAATTTGTAAAGCTTTTGTTTTTTCGCTCGATGCTATTAAATTATGGGAGATGAAGAGAATATTTTTTTGTTTTCATGGAGGTATGAACCGAAAAACCTTATTGCACAATGTATGAACCCGCTTCGCGTAATCATACAGTGTGATTAGTTTTTTCGGTTCATACCTCCATGAAAACAAAAAAATATTCTCTTCATCTCTTAAGAAGTTTGACTCGTGAATCGTTAATTTGTGAAGTTACCACTGGACTTTCGTATAAATTCATATTTACTTTACACTTTTTTATTCACGGGGATATGGTTCAAGACATGTAGACGTGATTCTCAAACTAGACAAGCAATATAGCAAGCAATTTCTCCTTTACTCAAAATATTTTCTACCACATAGGGCGATCTAATTTCCAATCGCATCCAATTATCATTGTTATCTGCAACCTTTTTCATTTTAATTCAATCTAAAATTTGAAAAAAAACGGAAAAGGGTTAAAAAAAAAATACAGGGGGAAATTACTCGTGCCTAGCATTTTTGCGCTTTTCGCAACTTTATTTTGATGAACTCTAGGGATCTCTTGGGGTTTATTGATGTGCGATTATAAAACCATTCCGATTATTTTAAATAATCCTTAGAGACCTGTTGATGTAGACCAAACGAGAACACTCCTTAATCCTTATTCATTTACCTGCCAAGAAAGTTATTATTGTTATGAAGAATCCACTTATTGGTCTTCCGTTGAATCTTTAATCCTTTCCCGTACCATCCCTGATTTTTACGTGCCTGTGATAATCTACTTTAAGAAACTGTTGTTGAAAAAGACGAAATTTCGTGTGATAAGCAATTTCTTCTTTTTCTACAATATTTTCTGTCCTATGGGATGGTTACCATTTGCATTGTTCTTATTTTATAATGTCGTCTGCTACCTATTTGAATTTTGACAAGTCTAAAGTTTTGAAAACCCGTAAACGGTTAATTGTTATAAAGCGACACAATGTTGTGTCGGAATTCAAGATATATTGCCGATTATCTGTTGTTGTTTTTTTGTGTTGTTGTTGTTGTTGTTGTTGTTGTTTTTGGGGGGGGGGTCTTTTTTAAAGGTACCTGTGCGTTAATAATCAAGTCGATGTAAAACTCACCGTTTGCATCAAAAGATCGACATTTTCCATCTGGAGACAACATCCCAAGTCTCATAAATTGGACTGACATGGCTCTTTGTAGACATAAGTGTGAGCCCCCAACAATGGCAGCATCACATTCGCCAGTCCTAATACACTTCACGGCTTGATCAAGGGCAAGTAAGCTGGAAGAGCACGCTGTATCAATAGTGTAGCTAGGTCCTGTAACATAGCAGTTTATTCTAGCTTTGCTTAACCCTTTCCCGTTTCTTTTTAGATTTTAGACTGGTCCGAAATGAAAGAGGTTGCAGACGACAATGACAATTGGATACAATTTGAAATGAAACCGTCCTATCTTGTATATCTTGGCTAGATCTAAAAGAGTCTTGCTTTTTTTTCGATTGTAAGATATGACTACATGTCTGAATATTTTTGGCAAGTATAAAAAGACCTCTCGATATTGATTGTTCCTCACTGGGAATATTTTTTGGCAAACGAAAAGGAAATGCAATCCTTTTTCTACGTCATTATTATTACATATGAATCAGGTGCTTTGGAATTTTTCAATTCTATTGTTACCATATATACCGGTTTCAATTCTTAATCGGTGATATGATTACCTAAGTTTGCTCTATGTTGTCTTTGTAGAACTAGTTAATGGTTCTGTATAAGGAAATCAGGTCTTAAGAAAATTGTAAGTTATAAGGCTTTGTGATAAGGATATATCATTACGCCAAGATTGTTAGGATATGCCGATACTTCGCTGTTTAAATAAGGAGGAATCCTTTAGGGTTGTTCCATGCTTCTCCAAAACCAGACTTTTGTGCACCAGTTCATACGACCTCTTTCGCAATTATTCCGGATACAATTGTACACGGTTTGAACAAGAATATTTTCTGAATTGATAATATTGAGCCAAAACTTGATAATCTGTATTGATCGTGAAATGTACAATGGGTAGCGCCCTAATTCGCCATATACTGCCAGATAGCTTGTAGTAATACCTAAATCAAACAGCAAACAATCGAAAAATTTGTAAGAGTATTTTCGGACGATTTCGCTAAATACTATCAACAAATATGAATAGCTTCTATTAAATTACATTTAAACTGTGCAAATCGTGCCTATCTTTAGTCTTAAAGAACCTTTTGCAAATTAAGAGAATATTTTTGTTTGTTTGTTTGTTTTATTTGTTTGTTTTCATTAAGGTATGAACTTAAAAACTTAATCACACTGTATGAGTAGGCGAAGGCGATTCATACAATCGCTTGATTAAGTTTTAGGTGAATACCTCGATGAAAACAAAAAAAAGTCTTCTTATTTCTTATAGTTCAATACCATCAAGCAAAACAAGGCACAATAATTTACTAGCTTCGAGTACAAGATCTACTTTGTGCGCAAGCATTTAAAATAGTTGTTTGCTTAAAACCTTAAGACTTTATTCGTGGAAGAATACAGATAGTCAAAACGAATAGATCTTGCTAGACGAAACCAAAATCAAATTTATTTAAGAGATAAAGAGAATACTTTTTGTTTTCATGGAGGTATGAACCGAAAAACCTAATCACACTGTATGAATACGCGAAGCGGATTCATACATTGTGTGATTAGGTTTTTCGGTTCATACCTCCATGAAAACAAAAAAATTATCTTCATTTCTTATAATTTAATAGCATCGAGCGAAAAATGCAACAACTTAACAAATTTTGATACCTTTTTGTAGTGAAATTTTTTGTGCGGAAGCATTCAAAATGGCTGCGTACTCAAAATTTTGTTCATGGAGGTATGAATTAAATTTTTCGACCAATCAGATCGCTCGTTTTTGATGGACGAAACTAACAATTAAATTATTTCAGTTTGCAAGAATGTTATTTCCATGAAGGCATAGATAAAAATTGTTCCAATAAGCATGTAGAATTTTCGACGGAAACTTAATTCCCGCTTACGAATGTGTCTAAGATATAGTTAAAATTAACAAATACATTCATTGAGCAAGCACATTATAAAAATCCTCACCGTTAAAGTCAAAGTAAAAGGAAAGTCTATTTGAAAGCATGGCTCTGTTACATCCTGTCATTGTATACCCTTGTGTTGTTTCTGGTTCCCGCGACCAAAGGTCTTGTGCCTCCGACCCACTGGCACCAATAAATACACCGGTCTTGGTTCCACGTAACTTACTCGGGTTGACCCCTAAAGCAACAATGTGAAGCCTTTATCCGACTATGATAGATTTATCCTGTTAAGAGAGCGCTGCCGGGGGGTGCTTTTGTTTGAGAAAATAATGAGATATATTTTTTATTTCATAAAGGTATGAATCTTAAATCTTAATAACTGAATACGCGAAGCCGATTCATACGTTAGTGTGTTTAACCCATTCCAACACAGCAAAATTTTAGACTGGTCCAAACTGAAAGAAGCTGCAGACGACAATTTCAAGTTGATGGAATTTTTAATTTTTTCGTCTTTTTGGATAGAAAACATTGTGGATAATGAAGAAATTGCTTGATACAAGCAATTTCTTCATTATCCACAATGTTTTCCAAAGTTTTTTTCGTGAGGGGCGTAAAAAGGAGGGATTGAGTTGGAATGGGTTAAGTTAACAAAGCAAAAGAATATTTACTTCATTTCTTATAACTTAATACGGTAACCGTCAAGCATAACAAAACAAACATTTTACTACTTTTGATAATATATTTTTATCTACTTTGTGCGAAAACATGAAAATAGTTGCGTCCTCAATTTTTGTCAATGGAAGTATGGAAAATATTTAAGCCAATCAAAACGCTTCGATCTTGATAGACGAAACTAAAATAAAGAATAAGAAATTAGATAAGAACCTAGGACCATACCTGCGTCAACAATGGCTTCATAAGAGACCTCCAGTAGTATCCGGAGTTGTGGGTCCATACGGTTAGCCTGTGTTGGGTGTACACCGAAAAATGCTGCGTCAAATTTCGACAAGTCTCGTATCTTTCCATTTCTTCTCGGTAAACCATGAATACCTGTTATTATTGTTAATCATTTGTAAGTCTTTGAATGAATAATGGAAATCAAAAAATATTGTGATTGCTCTCGATAGTAAGCTGAATAGAAATGATCTTAGGTTTTAAACTATTCATTTTTCTTCGATACGGAAATAATTTTACCAACTTTGGTTAATTCCCGATTTTGCTTTCTGGAGAATTCACCAGTACTCGCGCCGAATGTGTGGGCCAATGAAAGAACCAAGATCGATAGCCGCTCCGAGATTCGAAATAAGGACCTCTTGATCGGACAGCCGGATAGGATGTACGCAGCTTGAATGAAATAAACTATTTAACTATTTTTGATATTACATGGGTGAAATTACACTAGTGTAATTACTCTGTAAATGAGTATAAGCTTATCTTTACGCGTTTCCGTTAAGTTAAAGATGACGTCATCTGATGTATTTTAGGACTTCGTTTACTAACGACGTTACAAGTTTCGTGAAATTTAGCTTAATCATTTTTTTTTTTTTTTTTCTTTATTTTTTTTTTTTTATTATTTTTTTTTAAGAATTTTGTAAATTTATCATAAAAGATGTCTTAATATAGATAGGATATCGAACTTGTGTTCGTAAAATAAAAAATACTCGGCATGTCCTCGTTTTATCTTTTTTGTTGTTGTTGTTTGGTTTTGTTGTTGTTGTTGTTTTGTTTTTAGGACTCGTTCTGTAAATTTGATTATTTTGTGAACACTCATTCAATATCCGATAACAGCACTTTCTCCTTTTTCAACAACTATTCTACGGCATACGATGGTTTCGTTTCAATTTGCATTCAATTTGATTATCGTCTACAACTTCTTTCGATTTGATTCGGTCTAAAAAAGATTTAAAAAAAGGACAGGGTTAACTTAAACAATTTTGAATAGAAACGCGAGGGTACCAATCAGTCCTGACATCCACAAAAGAGAACAGCTCTTAAACGTGTAGAGAACCACTTAAAGCCCTTTCCTGTACAAACCCGGGATTTAACGTTGCTGTGATTTTATACTTGGGAAAACATTGTGGCAAAAAGATAAATTGCTTGTAACAAGCAATTTATCCTTTTCCTACAATATTTTCTACCACATAGGATGGTCTACCACATAGGATGGTTTCATTTCAAATTGCATCCACTTTTCATTGTCGTCTGCATCCGCTTTAAATTTGGACCAGCCTAAAATTAAAAAAAAACAACAGGAAATGCTTAACCCAATCAGCACGAGAAAACATTTAGACTGGTCCAAATTGAAAAATAAAATCGCAAACAAGTTATAGCTGATGATATTTGTCTGTCGGGGTAAAAAAAAAACATTGTGGATAATGGATAATTGCATGTTACAAGCAATTTCTTAATTTTCCAAAATGTTTTCAAAAACTTACTTCTTTATGAGAGTGAAAGATCGGGATTGTGCGGGATTGGGTACAGTCGGTACCTAACTATAGAGGGTGCATTTATAGCGTTATTTGCGACCAAAATATCGTAAATAAAGTTTTATTTAAGCTCTTTTTTACGATATATTGATCATCAACCGACGATATAGTGAACAAACCGCTGATCATATGTGTGCCATCGCCTAGGCTGATCTGAGTCTCTACACAAATGTGTATATCTTTTAAATGACATGCAAAACATAGTAAAAAAGTTCTTAACCTATTACCAGACGGCAACATTTTAGATAGGTCTAAATAAAAAGGAGTTGCAGATGACTATTAAAGGTTTATGAAAGTTTAGATTTTTCAACTTTTTGTGTAGAAAAACATAGTGGAAAATGAAGAAAATGCTTGTAACAAGCAATTTCTCCATTTTCCACAATGTTTTCCTAATTGTTTTTTTTTTTTTTTTTTTTTTTTTTTTTTTGAGGGATGTCAAAAAGCGCCATTGTGTGGAAATGGGTTAAACGCAAATTAGAATGTTTTTTCTATACCTGGTTCCCATCTGGAGTTGTCCTCCGTTACCATGTCAACTCCATTCATCAGATTATCTCTAAACTCATCTATATTGTCAGATTGTGGCAATCTACATGACAGGCCACTGATTACAACATTCTCTTTATCCTCAGTAGCCATGGTGATCTATTATTTACAATAAAAAGTTTTAATATCGTAATGCTTCGCTAAATAGCAAGCAAACGACTTTTTATGCACTATTTCTGTGAATAATTGAACTTTTTCCCTGTGTTTTTGTTCGATATTTAGACTAATCAAAATTCAAAAGGAAAGCAGGCGAGATAACAAAGTAATTTCAATTTGAAAAAAGTAACCATCCGATATGATATAAAGCGTTGTGATGAAAGAAGAAATTACCGTTATATGTAATTCAATCTCTTTCCACAATGTTTTCCTAATAAAGCACCACAGGGACGTGATTGTGCAGGACAGGGATAAAATGGTTGATTGGTTGTAACCAATAGTTTGGACAATGTTGATGGTCAAAAAACGAGGTCAAAATTAAGAGGTCTGAGGGTATGCAATCGAAACTCCTCGTTCAATTCTCGGATGTACATCGTAGTGCTGTTTTAATAATTCACGTGACAAACTTCAAAAACGGCGCTTTCCGTTATGAAAATCAACTGTGGTAAAATGCATCTCATTAAGTTCTGTAAGAAGTCTGTTTGGTCTTCAAAGGAAAATTGATATCAGAGCAAAATAGTGCAGAACATAAAACAACAAAAGGAAATTTAAGTTTTTCTGCGATTTTGAGACTTTTAAACCATCCAGGTTTACCGAGATTACGTACTATATTTTCCTCCACTGTTTTCGGACAGTAAAATGCACAGTTTTGATACATAATGCTTCGCCTTATGTACGTCCAAGGTCTGTTCCTAAAGTTTACGGGAATGGCCGAGTGTGTTCTGGTTGCAGGGTATGAGGTTAACAGAGCGAAAAAAAACACGACGATGTAAGCAAGAAATCGTCTCACGAAAATAGGACAATATACATGAGCACAAGATCATCTCGCAAAAATAGGGCAATGTGAGCACCAGATCATCACGCCTTCTGATGAACATACTCTTGTAGGATCATCCGAATGTTATCGAATTCCAACCAATTCTTTTGGGATATCTGATAAGGTTTGTTTTGTTGAATGATTCATAGCGACGCGCGCCCTATCAACCTGGCGGTATACGAGTTGCTCTGACTGCGATAAAACTTCTTCTCGAGCTTAATTGACGGATTGTTGGCCACGCCCACCCAGCTCCGACAGGAAGTTCATTATCGATATAAAATGGCATTATATTTCAAAATTGATGGACAGTTACGTGTTTCAAAAAAAGTAAAATGGTTGGTTGGCGACCTAGACGTCGTAACTTCAACTTGAAAAAAGTCGTAAGGGCGTTGAAGTCACAAAACCAACAGAAATGGTTCACGGTGAATCTGAGTTCAAAGTTCATTTCCGGGTTATATGAATGATGTTATTTGTCGATAGATTCTTTGAATCTGAGTTCAAAGCTCACTTCCGGACTATATGAATGATGTTATTTGTCGATAGATTCTTTGAATCAGAGTTCAAAATTCACTTCCGGACTATATAAATGATGTTATTTGTCGATAGATTCTTTGAATCTGAGTTCAAAGTTCACTTCCGGACTATATGAATGATGTTATTTGTCGATAGATTCTTTGAATCTGAGTTCAAAGTTCACTTCCAGACTCTATGAATGACGTTATTTGTCGATAGATACTTTGAATCTGAGTACAAAGTTCACTTCCGGACTATATGAATGATGCTATTTGTCGATAGATACTTTGAATCTGAGTTCAAAGTTCACTTCCGGACTATATGAATGACGTTATTTGTCGATAGATACTTTGAATCTGAGTTCAAAGTTCACTTCCGGACTATATAAATAATGTTATTTTACGACAGTTTCTTTGAATGACGGTCGTGATCCGTTTATTTTTGGGCATACATGATAGAAATTGTAACAGTTTTTGAGAAGATAACTTTCTGATGTATGTTTTCCACATTTTGAATTTAAAAAGAATGTTTAATGTCGTACAAAGGAATCCTGTTAATTGCAAAGCTAATAATAAATATCTTTGTTGCAGTTAAGAAGAAGATACTATTACAAGGGGCTTTTTGTTCTTTAAATCTAATGTTTGTAAATGAAGTCGGTTGCTTTTCTTGCAATTAAGAAGAAGTTGCTTTTACAAGGGATTTTGTTCTTTAAATCTAGTGTTTGTACATGAAGCATGTTGCAGTTAAGTGAATTGCCCCTTTCCTGGTTAATCTCTGATTTTTTACGTCCCTGTGATTTTATAATTGAAAAATCATTGTGAAAAAAGAAGAAATTGCTTGTACATACAGTTTCTCCCTTTTCCACAATATTTTCTACCCTACTAAAGAGTTATTTTTAAAAACATCGACTTTTTAATTTTCTTCTGCAAATTCTTTGAAATTGGACGGGTCTAAAATTTTGTAAAACAGGAAAGGGTTTGGCAGTGAAGTTCTGTTATCAGGATTATAATTAATAGTATTCCAGCGTATATCTTTGTGAGTAAGAACTTTTGGAGTCGTTGTTGTTCTGCAATTGACAAATCGCTGGCCCCGCCCACTCACTCCCTAGGTCCCGCCCATTAACTCCAACAGGAAGTTCCGCTTCGATTTTTACGGCATCATTTTGTAAAACTTATCGCCATTAGCATGTAACAAAAAAGTAAAATGATTGGTTGGCATTCTAGACGTCGATACTACAGGTTGAATGAGCTGTAGTTACGACGTTCAAGTCGTCAAACCCACAAAAAAGTTTAACAAAAATGGTGGAAATGTCGGTTTTAAAATGTAAGCTCCGGGCTGGATAAATGATTTGATTGGTCGGTTGGATCCTTGATTAACAGTCGCGTTTTGTAAATTCTAAAGGGTCAAATAAAACGTCGTAAAGAAAAAAAAAATCCGCGCTTGAGAAATGAAGCAGACAATAAATACTGTTTAGTCACGATAAGTTATCATTTACGAATATATTTATATATATAAGCTTTTAAGACAAGTAATAAGTCCTAATTTTTGTACTTAAAGGTTATTAGATAGATTTTATCGTATCAATAAAATCACAATATTTTTTACAATTACGGTATGAATCAAATAGGAATACCAACCGATGGGTAAATAGTGTTGTATCCGTGATCTAGAGGTAGAGCAAGAGATCATTAGTTCAAATCCCGGGAGCGGCTATCGATCTTGGTTCTGTCAATGGTCAGCAATTTCGGCGCGAGTACTGGTGTTATCTCCAGGAAGTAGAATCGACAGGGATTAATTTTAGTTGAAAGAACTTGTTTCCCGATCGACGTAAAATAAATAGGTTTAAGCTTAAATTAAATGTAAAATACTTGCCTTTCATAAAAATTATTTTTTCTGTTATTTTAGTCAAAAGCGGTTATCAGTGTTAAGTGTTTTATCGTTTCATCAAAAATGAAAACGCTAATATGAATTTGTCTTTGTGATTCTAAAATAATTATGTTTCGGAAAACTTTATCGAAAAACGAGAAATAGAGATATACAAGTTATATCGGCTTAATATCCAATCCACACTCTTTATTTTCGATATTTCAGAAGCAATCTTCATTGTCAATTGTTATCATGGTAAATAAACGAGGTTAAAGTTACCAAAGAGTTAACCCGTTCCCACACAACCCCTCCTTTTTACACCACTTATACTTCTTGAATACAATGTGGTAAATTAAGAAATAGCTTGTTACATGCAATTATTGCATTTCCACATTGTTTTCTACCAAGAGAGATAAACATTTTAGAACTTTCAACGATTTGAAAATGTCGTCTGCAACTTCTTTAAAGACTCATGATCAGTGTCGTTTTAACCCTTTTCTGGTTAATCCCTGTTTTTTACGTCCCTGTGATTTTATAATGAAGAAAACATTGTGGAAAAAGAAGAAATTGCTTGTGACAAGCAATTTCTTCTTTTTCCACATTATTTTCTACTGTACTGAATGGTTATTTTTCAAATAAAATCAACTTGAAATTTTCGTCTGCAAATCCTTTGAATTTGGGCGGGTCTAAAATTTTGCAAAACAGGAAAGGGTTAAACACGATGTGCTCAAGTTATATAAAAATAACTAGGAGATGAACTTGCAATATCCCTGAAAAGCGTAGGACCTACTTTTTATGGTGCAGGCATTCAATGGATTTAATGATAAAGTCTTCAGTGGCAGTTTGCATTCGCTGAACTCTGAGAAGGCCTGTCAACTTAAGCTATCAAAGCTGACGCCTTTATCGTTCCAAGAATGTTTTGGTTTTTACTTTTCAAGCATATAAAATTCACAATCTCTTTCTTTGTGGCTTAGGAAGCTATAAGATATGAAGCTAATACTAGAATGTGTTTAATCCATTCCCACACAACTAAATTTTAGACTGGTCCAAATTGAGAGGAGTTGCAGACCATAATTTAAACATTTTAGATTTCTTTTTCAACTTTCTGAGTAGGGAGCATTGTGAAAATCAAGGAATTGCTTGTTACAAGCAGTTTCATCTTTTTACACAATGTTTTCCCAATTGTTTTTGTTTATGGGTGTCAAAGGTGTCACTGTGTGGGAATGGGTTTATATTGCTGAAACATTTATGGTCCAATGTATGACATTTTTTCCAGGGAGGAACGAATCTTTAAAATCTGCAATTTATCAAAATTAGGCTGGTTGGTGGCCAAAACCTCGAAACTACAGTAATTGAGCGACAAAACCAATAATTTAAGCTGTAGTAAGGAGATTAATGTCGCCTGTCGTCGGTATGCAAATCTTTTCTTAAAGTATTGATGTCTCTAAGTCTTTCTAAGAGAACAGCCTTGTTTTTCCTCGGTTGTACATACAATTACGGAAATGGATCTCTAGTGTAGTTTGTTGCTGTCGTTGTCGTCGTCGTTGTTTGTTTTGTTTGTCGGTGTTTTTTGTTTTTTTGTTTGTTTTTTTTTTTCTAGATTTTGTTTTTTAAAGATTTTGATTCGGTTCACATAAGTTCCTTTGAGCGTAACATTTCATAAATCATTCGACCAGATAACGTACTCCCAAAGTACGTCTTAATATGTAATCGTTTAATCTTTATGTGAATTTTTAGTGAAATTTGCTTTAATGTCATTTTTTAACTAAACGTCTGAATTATCAACAACAGCTCTTTCGTTGTTTAACTATATTTGAGTTTGGGCCAATGATATTATCTAAATAGGAGCAATGGCGCATACTTAGTATACATTTGAAGAAAGAGTTTCATTTTGAAGAAATAGGGGCGGTTATTGAAAGTAGCCATTTTATTTTCAAAATTAACTGATCGTGGCTGTCAATCAATCAATCATTTGACCAATCAAATGATTCATTTAGGACGGAATTTAGCTTTGAACTCCAGCATTTGCCGACATAGATATGAAGCATTTCCGTTGGTTTGGTGACTTAACCCATTCCAACACAGCAAAAGTTTAGACTAGTCCAAATTGAAAGAAGCTGCAGACGACAATTTCAAGTTGATGATTTCGTTGTTTAACTATATTTGAGTTTGGGCCAATGATATTATCTAAATAGGAGCAATGGCGCATACTTAGTATACATTTGAAGAAAGAGTTTCATTTTGAAGAAATAGGGGCGGTTATTGAAAGTAGCCATTTTATTTTCAAAATTAACTGATCGTGGCTGTCAATCAATCAATCATTTGACCAATCAAATGATTCATTTAGGACGGAATTTAGCTTTGAACTCCAGCATTTGCCGACATAGATATGAAGCATTTCCGTTGGTTTGGTGACTTAACCCATTCCAACACAGCAAAAGTTTAGACTAGTCCAAATTGAAAGAAGCTGCAGACGACAATTTCAAGTTGATGGATTTTTTTTTTTTTTTTTTTTTTTTTTTTGTCTTTTGGGATAGAAACAATGTGAAAAATGAAGAAATTGCCTGATACAAGCAATTTCTTCATTTTCCACAATGTTTTCTAAAGCTTTTTTTCTTGAGAGGCGAAAAAGGAGGGCTTGTGCGGGAATGGGTTAAACGTCGTAGCTTTAGCTTACTCCAGCTATAGTTACGACTATAGGTCGCCATCCTAGCATTTTTTTATTTTTTTTTTTTTTTTTTTTTACATGCGACTGGATATAAATTTAGTAAAATATCGCCGTTCAATTTCGAAGTGAAACTTTCTTGCAGAGTCAGTCAGTCAATTAGCATACATTTGAGGAAAAGCATTTTTCGTTTTGAAGGAAAGGGGGCGGGTATAAAAGGTATTCATTATATTTTCATAATAATTGTTTAAAAGTACAATATAGAAAACTAAATTAATTGATGTTAAAACTACTTTGACTATGAAACTATGTCATTTGAAAACTTAGACAAGCTCTCAAATTGATTTAACCAACGGAATTAAAGAACATTGTTTAACCTACGATGGCTATCTCCTTAGAGTTCTATCAGAGCGTCATTTGCTAAGCTAAAAGAACGTGAAGTCGGCGGGCACTTTAACTCGTCACATTTTGTTGTCATATTTCTCTTTATTGCTTTATCAAGAAGATTCGTGCCGCGATTTTTTTTAAAAGTCAAATATTTCTTCTTTCTCTTGACACAAAAATATGTTTCTAGATTATTTTGGGTATTATGTGATAAGTTTTGAAATTTACCCTGTAATTTGTGCAGTTGGATCGGCCAGAGCGACGACATTTATATACATGTATTTTAGTTGTCTTGAGAGAATGCTTTCAGTATATCTAAAGGAGTACACATATTGACGTTGTAGAATCGTTGTTTTTGTACGATTTGTCTCTCTTTGACCGGCAAAAGCCGAGTCAAAACGCAAATGACGGCTTATGTTCTAATTTCATATTGCAAAACTTGGCTGATACTTGAAGTACTGATGTACGCCTATTAATGAAAATCAAACGTCTAAATACGGATAAATTTCACAATCATTAATATTCAACTAGAGGTTTGCTTTACATGAAAAACAACAAAAAGGATAAAACAATCCAAATCATAAAATCAAAAGTAGAAATAAAGGGATCATACCTATCTGAAGAAAAAGAAAGATTTTGCAGATAAAACGCACCCTAAAAGTAGAACAAATATCTAAAACATTTTTGCATAAATTAAAAGTGTCTGTATGAAATTTTAAAAGACGACCTTTCAAAAAAGTTATTGTTCAAAGATAATGAGAAGATTTTGAGATTTAAACTATTTCATTTCTCTCTATATCGATAGCATTTCAACGACTACAATTGTTTTGTCTACAAATATTTGATAATCTGGTTAACAGAAAATCGAACCGTTTTTCCTATGATATTTATATGCAACATTTCGAAGTGATTATAACTGTTAGCTCTGTTTTTAACAAAAGTACTTGATAAGATATATCGCTTTTTGCGAAACTGAAAAGGATACCTTTTACAGAATTAATTCACTAAGTATGGTTTCTGTCCGTAACAATTTATTTTTCGGTCACCTAAGTATCATTAAAACCGGGATGTAGTCTTTTAATTCAATGTTTAATGAGTTGAGAATGAGTCCGTTTTGGTTTTAATGTTAGGAAAACTGAACAATTTTGCTGTAAAAAGTAATATTCTTTAGCTCTTTAAAGATTTACTGCTTCCCGATTAGACATCAAGAAATAGTATTGACTGATTGGTTTCTGTTTTTATAATTTTTAACACATCGTTAAACATTTATCGTCTGTGAGCAAGCTAAATATCGTTTTTTCAAAGTTCTAGTTACAATGTTATGATCGCCTGTCCGTGATATTTGAATATGTGATTCTGTTTAAAGTTTGGTGATTCAGTTAATTTGACTAGCATGACTGTAGAATTTACTATGTTAAGGGTGATTATCTATAGTTGAGTTTAAATCAATTTCAGTAGAACGTTGTTATATATATTTTTAAAATTCAGTCAATGTTCCCTATGACGACTTACTTGTTTTTAAAAAATTATTTAGCACGCTTTTCGGCATAATATCGACTTTGAAAAGAGTGAAAAGGGTGTTAAATTGACCGTAATATAGTTGGGGACACGATAAATCACAATAAACTCAGAGAGTTCGTCTACAGCCTTCATTGCAATCAAAAATGACGAGTCAATGTTCCTTTAGGTTAGAGCTATGTGAAGTGAACACACAATTATGCCGTTTGAAGTGCATTGCACGCAAAACGTCAATATTTTTTTGGCGTTCTACTGTTGCTGATCTACTTCTACAAAATCTTTAAGCTTGACTAATTTAAATAAATGCCCGCCCATTTGAACATTTCATCTCCTTCCCTCTCGCATTTACTAAACTTTGTTGTTTTTGTAATTCTGTTTTTGTTTGGTTTGTTGTTGTTTGTTTGTTTGTTTGTTTGTTCGGCATAAGATCGATTTTGAAAATAGTGAAAGGGGTGTTAAATTGACCGTAATACAGTCGGATGAAACACCATAAACTCACAGAAATGGCGGCCAATGTCGGAGATCAAAACTCATTTCTGGTCCAAATGAATGATTTCATTAGTCGACTAAATAGTTGATTTACAGCCACGATCGGTCAATTTCCCTCATTTGACGAATGTTTGTATATCTACCTTTTTTAAAATTTGAAACCTTTTTGATATGTATGAAAAATCATAGCAATTACTGGCCTGCCAAGCTTTTTTCTGCTGATCAAAGGATATATGTGTTAACGAAGTCAAGTTGAAACAAAGCTTTTATGGAGATAAGATAAGGTATGCCCGAGAATTAATCAAATACATGTATCATATATTTCCATAACAACCTTTGAAGAAGAGATGCTGCAAAACCAAAGAGCAATGCCGATGTGCATAATATTCATGATATAACATAAAATGTAGTTTGGAAAGTAACCAACCTACAGGATTGAAAATATTGCGCGGAAAGAAGAAATTGCTTGTTACAAGCAATTTCTTCTTTTTTCCACGATATTTTCTCAAGTATAAAAATCACTTGGACGTAAAAACTAAGGGATCATGAAACAGTTAAAACAAATTTTACTCACGATTGAGATTTGCATAATATTCTTTAAAGCTCTCCAGCAGATCATCGATATTTATCGATAGATTATCACTCGATAATTTCCACCAAAAACAACAAACAAACAGTGTAATTAACAAAATGATAAACTCCCTGTTCTGAAATATTAAGCCCAGCTTGCGTTCATTGCGCGCTCACTGATGACGTCATCAGGTTACCGTGTAATTTACGTACGATTTGACGCGATTTTATAAAATTTCCCCCAAATAGTATATATATTTGTGTGTGTGTGTTGGTGTGTGTGAGATCGATTTATCTTACATTTCGTGAACAACTTAAGCGAGTTTCACTCATGGCTCCGCATGTAAATGCCAATGTTATTAAATTCTGAAAAAGAGTTTAACCTATTACCAGCTAGGAAAATTTTAGGCTGGTCCAAAATGAAAGTAGTGACACCTTAAATTTTATAAAATTTTAGGGTTTTTTCAACTTTCTTGGTAGAAAACATTGTGAAAAAAGAAGAAATTGATTGTGACAAGCAATTTCTTCTTATTACACAATGTTTTCTCAGTTGTTTTTCTTGAGGGGCGTCATAAAGCGTCATTGTGTCGGAATGGGTTAAAAAACACTATTCTTTTTAGTATGATCATTCGGAAAAAGTCTATTTTCCGATCCGGTGAGAATATAATTATAGTCTAAGATCTACGAAACAATATATGTATTTAATTCCCGTAAGTTTCCTACCTTTATAAGTCTCTCCGCTTACAATCGTCAGCTTCCAATTTTCCCATATCTAAACCAATTGTTCAAAAGTAAGTCAGTCAATCTTCTTTTTTTTAGCTTATCTAATTATTGCTACCCCCATCATGGTTTAAATACCCATCAGTGACTTTAATACCCCAGCGCGCACACAAACAGAGTGTAGCGAGAGAAATTGGACACATTTCGGTGACTTTCAAACATTAATATTAAAAGACAGATGGCGACTTTCAATCTAAGGATCAATCGACTTATCAAATAATTCATTTAAACCGGAAGTAAACCTTGGGCTCCATCATTTATGTGACGCTTTTTGTTGGTTCGGCGACTTAAACGTCGAAGCAACAGTTTATTCAAGCTGTAGTTACGACGATAGGTCGCTTACCAACCGTTTCACTTTTTTGTTATATTTTACCGACTTGAAATTTTGCGAAATAACGCCGTTAAACCAATTACCAGACGGCAAAATATAAGACTGGTCAAATTGAAAGGAGTTGCAGACGACAATTTAAAGTTTATGAAATTTTAGATTTTTTTTCTGGGTAGAAAACATTGTGGAAAATGAAGAAATTGCTTTAAACAAGCAATTTCTTCATTTTCCAAATTTTTTTTCCAAAAACTATTTTCATTTGGGCGTCTCAAAGCGTCATGTACACGATTTGACTTACGTGTACACGATATGATTTATATGTACACGATTTGATTTACGTGTACATGATTTGATTTACATGTACACAATTTGATTTACGTCAAATCGTGTACAAAATTTGATTTACGTGTACACGATTTGATTTACATGAACATAATTTGATTTACATATACATGATTTGATATACATGTACACGATTTGATTTACATATACATGATTTGATTTACGTGTACACAATTTGATTTACGTGTACACGATTTGATTCACATGTACACGATTTAATTTATTCGATTTATTGATTGGTCGATTTATTAATTGATTGATGGGTTGATTGATTGATCGATTGTTCGATTTATTTATATATTGATTGATTTGTTGATTGATTTTTTGATTGATTGATTGATTGATTGATTGATTGATTGATTGATTGATTGATTGATTGATTGATTGATTGATTGATTGATTGATTGATTGATTGGTTGGTTGATTGATTGATTGATTGACTGGTTGATTGATGACTGATCGATTGGGGTTTAGTCAGGTACGGATGGTGCCCCCGACTCTTGCCTAAAAATAATCGATATAGATGAAAAACACAACATTAATCCATTCCGACTTAATCACTCCTTTTTATGCCCCTCAAGAAAAAGGCTTTGAAAAGCATTGGGGAAAATGAAGAAATAGCTTTTATGTATTCAAAAAGACGAATTTCATCATCCCAAAGTTGTCGTCTGCAGCTTCGTTCAATTTAGTCCAGTCAAAAAAAGTGTGGGAATGTGTTAAGGACGGTCATCATAGTTTCAACACGACAGTCAGACAGTCAGGTTTTCTTCATTACTTATTAAGAATTAATTTAGTATATGCCCTACAATGAAACAACGTCACAAGCTTAAGAAATCGAAGTACTCAAAGTACTGTAAGCTAGCAAAGCGTGGTTTTGTTAACCAATCTTCTTTGTCAAAGATTATCTTGATAATAAACGAGTTTAAAATAACTAATCCCCCCTTTTACCCCACCTTAAGAAAATAGGTTTGGAAAACAATTTGGAAATGAAGAAACTGCTTGTTACAAGCAATTTCTGCATTTTCCTCATTGTTTTCAACATAGAGACATAAATATTCTGGAATTTTCAAAAATTTGAAATTGTCGTCTGCAACTTCTTCGAAGACTCTGATCAGATCCATTTGAACACGATGTGTTCAAGTGAGCTTAAATAAGCTGGGAGATAAACTTGCCGGCAAAGTTTGCAATATTTCTAAAATACTTAATTATATCTTTTTATGGCGCAGGCAATAAATGGATTTAATGGTTAAGCCTCCAATGGCAGTCTGCGCTGGTTGAACTCTGAGAAGACCTCAACATTGTGTCTGTTAACTTAAGATATCATAGCTGACGCTTTGCTAGCTAAAAAGTGTTGTTGTTTTATTGTTGATGCTGTTGTTTTGTTTGTTTGTTTTGTTGCGTTTTTTTAACTACATGTATACCCTATTTTATGCCAGTCAGGAGGAAATTGCCTCTTTGTAAAAATAATCCTCTAATTAGGATCAATCAAACGCAATTAATCGAAAAATACAAAGTTATTTTACAATAGGGGAAACCCGGGTTAATTCGGACATTTTTTACTATAGCCTTAATTCAAGGTGATCTATTTTGATATATAGGTAAAAGTCGGACGCATAACCGGCGATACTCATTCCTTTAACCATTTTACTCGCTATTTTTGTCAAATGTGTAGTTTAAATATGGTCATAATGTTGAGAAAAGGCGAAAATCTACTCGTTTTTTCAATAAAGATCCATTTAGGTTGTAAACTTCAAGTGGAAGGCTGCAAAAGTATAGGTCACCGGGTTTGGGTTCTTTGTTTGTTTGTTTTGTGTGTTTTTGTGTGTTTGTTTTTTGTTTTTTTTGTTGTTGTTGTTTTTTTTTTTTGGTTTTTTTTTAACAAAACAACTTTCAAATCGTTGGATTAAGCAAGTTTATTAAGGGGTTGATAAACTTCATTCATTTTAATGCTATTTCTAACGCATTAGAAATTGTCATCTTAATGTAAGAAATTAGAAGCAGAATGCTCGAAAAATATAATTTAGTAAAGGCGTTTTAGTTTAATATCTATTTATTCCATAATTAATGTTGCATTAGGTATACATCTTGAAGCTTTTATATTTTCATTGCTGTCAATTTATGTCAGTTGATTTGTAACAAAAGTTGAATAACCTACATCTTAGCAATCTTAATCGCTCACTAACCGTTCGACAAATCGTCGAATTAACTCTAGCGATCGTCTTTAGCGCATTCCCGCACAATGACGTTTTTACCCCCCCCCCCCCCCCCCCTCCGAAAAGAATATGGAATATATTGTTTAAAATGAGAAAAATGCTATATTTTCTACCTAAAAAGTTTAAAACATCTAATATTTCATAAACTTTAAATCATTGTCTACAACTCCTTTCAATTTGTATTAGTCAAAAATTTTGCTATCTGGTAATGGGTTAAGTAACAATTTCCATTCCATCAGGGTTCTCTCTGAATAAAATTACCTGTGATTAGTTATTTTGTGTACTACATTTTTCGGCAATATGGTCATTCTGAAATTGATGGGACCAACACAAAATACAAATTGACTAGAAATGTGCCACAGACACGGATGCCCCCCCCCCCCCCCACACTTAAGTTCTTGTCACGTGACTTTCCTCTGTGAGGGAACAGGAAATGATCCCTATTTTTCAAATAGTTGAGCATCAACGAAGTCCCTTTTCCGATTTTTCTCAGGGCACGGTCCGATTTTGAATTTGGTTCATCACTAATCTCTGGTAAACAATCATTTGACTAAGTGTTTGCTAAGATTTGGCCAAATTTGTTGACATGGGGCCATGCAACACATTATGGGAGATGTACAAGTTTATTCAGGAAATAAAGGTAAATTTGCCGATTAAGCCACATACATAATAAGGGTTCAACAAATCGTTGTCAATGGTGGATTAATAGTTTTAAAAGTATAATTTCCTCTCACTACCTTTCTTTTTTCAACTCTCAGCGAGAGAAGGTTTCTTGAGACTTAAAGGTGAAATATATTGCAGATGACAATTGACCAATCCGTTATAAATACTTTTTCTTTCTATTTTAGTGGATATTCAGTTAATGTCTTGTAGAAAATATCAGTTTCAATCAAATATGTGGAACAATTTATAAATAAAGACTGGCAGTTGTCCGGGGCATTTACGACGGTTCCTCGTCCTCTCTTAAATTACAAAAAACGCCTAGTTCAACTAGTGAAATAATGATACAGGGGATATTACTCAATAACAGAATTTACTTATCTTCATGATTTCTTTCTCTTTGCTTGTACTTCAAAGACAAGCGGTGGGCGACCAAAACCATGCAACTACAGCTTTTTTCAAACTGTATTTACTATGTCCAAGACGCTCACCGATAACCCGCTACTTGAATCAGCAGATGGGTATTTTAATCATTGAAATGATACGGTATGCACAGTCATTTTAATACACTAAAGAATCGTAATTAATAGCATATTAAGGGTTTTCTCCCATAGTTACTATTACCATTAGTTATATAGTAAAATTGGTATAAATAAACTAAAATACAAACTTACGCACGACACTATTGCCAAAGCTGGCCCTTAGTTGTTTTACACAATGTTTATAATTCATAATCTACCAAGGCAGTCGGAGCAAGGTAATACCTTACAGCAAATTTGTGATTGAACGTATTAGCGTAACCCGTCTATTTAATCCCCTGTTTTGCAATGTTTTTTTCATTTAATCGAAATTCAATGGTTTTACTAACAAAAATATACATTGGACTCAATTTAAAAAATTACCTTTAATTAGGGCAGTTAATATTGTGGAAAAGGGAGAAATCGATTATTACAAGCATTTTTCCCTTTTTTTTTCTTTTCACAGCGCCCACTCAATTATAAAATCACTGATATGCAAGAACCAGAGAATGGACAGGTAAGGATCAAATGCTTTCACAAAGCTTTGTTACAGAGAGAAATAGGTTTTTTTTCTACAAATGTATATAATCACCCAAAGGCATTAGTAATTAAGTTAAGTTTTAGATAGTTTACTGTAACAACCTTTTAATTACTCTTTAGGAATTTATAAACGCATCCATGATGAATTTAGCTCATTTAAACCTACCAATCATTAATTGTATACTTTGAGTTTATTATTAGAAGTATAAAGATACATATTCTTAGGTTATTGAATTATCATATATGTTATCACCATAGGCAGGGAGAGATTAATGCATCATTCTATTATTTTTATACTCCTTATTTATTTGTTTATTTTTTTCATTTATTTCATTTTTTTTCTTTCCTTGTTATGGTGTTGTTTTTTTGTTTTTTGTTTTATTATTATTATTATTATTATTATCATTAATTTTACTATTGTTCTATAGTTAATATTTTACTGTTTCTTTATCATTATATCAATCATTAGTAATAATGAAGTTTTCATTTATAATATAACCAGTTCTAATCTCAAAGCCTTTGTAGGTAAATATAGCTTGATTTCCGGTTGTATTCACATTCTTACATGTAGGTAGTTCAATAAATTCGAACATACTTGGTTTTTTTCCAATAATATTGCTGAATATAAGTTTTTCTAAGATCTGAATAGAGATTACATTCAAGTAAAAAGTGTATTTTATCCTCAAGTAAACTACATATTTTGCATTTTCTATTTTCCAATGGGATTTTTTGGTGTTTATTCCTTCTCCCTGCCTCTATTTCCAGTCTATGTGTTGATAATCTAAATCTTGTTATTGCATTTTTAGATTTCTCTACCTTTATTTCATTAAGATAAGACTGGAATGAGAAGTTACAGCATGAGGGCCAGTAGCCATGACGCTCACCAAGGCTCATTTCCTTCAAGGCCTAATACTAACCGGAAGAAGACCTCCTTTAAAATTTTACTAAGATCAACTTATGTTGTCATGCCAACCAATATTTTCAACAGATTTCAATTTTTTTAATCATTTTTAAAAGGGGGAACCTAAGTTAAATTTCCATTAAAATTGGCCAAACAGTTTTCGAAGGGTAGTCTTTTTTATTTCCATGTTAGCCCAAATCACCCTTCGGCTCTGAAATTTTAGCACTTTCGAAAGAGGTGAATGTACTGATGCTTCATGCAAAATTCAAGATTCATCAATTTTTGGGTCAAGATGAGATGATTATTTATTTTTTTGGCTCTACTGGCCGAAGGACAACGAAGCTATAGTCATGGCGTTTTGTCCGTCGTGCGTGCGTGCGTCCGTCCGTTCGTAAACTTTTAATTCAAAAATCTTCTCAGAAAGTACTGAACGGAAATGATACTTGGGTTACCTTTTATCAAATTCCTTCAAACAATTTTGATCGGATGAAAAACATGGATTAAATGGACGGGGCTTATTCCATATATGGTAAAACCTTTAAAAATCTTCTTCTCAGAAAGTACTGATTTGAATTCAACCAAATTTTACAGGATTGCTCCTTGAGTGACCCTTTATCAGATTTCCTCAAAGAATTTTGATCGGATGGAAAACGTGTCATTAATGGGCAGGGCTTATCCAATATATGGAAAAAACCTTTAGAAATCTTCTCAGAAAGTACTGAATGTAATTCAACCAAATTTCACCGAATGATGGTGACCATTTATCAGATTCCTTCAAAGAATTTTGATTGGATGAAAAACAAGGCCGTAATGGGCTGGGCTTAATCCATATATGGTGAAAGCTTTGAAAATCTTCTCAGAAAGTTCTGAACGGATTTCAACCAAATTTTACAGGATTGCTCCCTGAGTGACCCTTTATTAGGTTCCCTCAAAGAATTTTGATCAAATGATAACATGGCTTTAATGGACGGGGCTAATTTCCATATATGGTGAAAGCTTTGAAAATCTTCTCAGAAATTACTGAACGGCATTCAACCAAATTTCACAGAAAGGATCGTTGGGTTACTTTTTATCAGTTTCCTTCAAAGAATTTTGATCAAATGAAAAGCATAGCATAAATGGGCGGGGCCTATTTCCATATATAGTTAAACCTTTAAAAATCTTCTTCTCAGAAACCATTGAATGGATTTAAACCAAATTTTGCAGGAGTGGTCCTTGGGTGACCTTTTATCGGATTTCAGCAAAGAATTTTGATCGGATGAAAAACAGAGCTTTAATGGTCAGGGCTAATTTCCATATATTGTGAAAGCTTTGAAAATCAATTTCCCAGAAAGTACTGAACGGAATTCAGCCAAATTTCACAGAAATGATCCTTGTGTTACTCTTTATCAGATTCCTTCAAAGAAATTTGACCAGATGATAAAAATGGGTTTATGGGACAGGGCCAATTTCCATATATGGAGAAACATTTGAAAATCTGTTTCTCTGAAACAAGTCAATTGATTTCAACTTATTTCACACGGATGATCCAGTGCTGAATTTTTATAAGGTTATATAACAGAGTTTGAAGCGGCTGAAAAACAGTTTCAATGGTTGGAGCTAATTTGCACATATGGTATATAGTGAATCTTTTTAATAAGAGACCATTTGATTGATTTCATCAAAATCTCACAAGAATTATACCTTGGCGATCTTGGACCTTTTGGATTTCTTCAGTGAATTTGATTGGAAAATCATTTGAAAATCATGGCTTTGGCTTGACTGTTGTAAAACAGTGAAGACCCTGAACTATTAAAAGATTTTAGTGTCCAGATTTATTTGCTAGGTATGTGGGAAACACGATTCAGTTTATATTGAATTCCTGGAAAAACATTTACTTAATCAGTACATTCAGGCCTTTGGAGCGATACAGGCGCTCAATTGCCTCTTGTTTTCTTAATACTACTCTTGTTGTCACAGCAACCAGAGTTTTCAACTGATTTAAATTCTTTGGTCAAAATTGGCCCAGTGGTTTGGTAGGAGATGTCATTTTTAAAAATCCTTCTTTATTTCTATACAAGCTATCCCTTGGGGCTCCGCCCCTGAGGACCCGAGGATGATGATTTTAGCAGTTCTGAAAGAGGTCAATGTCCTGATGCTTCATGCAAAATATCAAGGCTCTACGCTTTCTGGGTCAGGAGGAACTCGTTTTACAATAAAACAAGAGGACCACGATGGTCCTATATCGCTCCCCTGTGTATGATGGCTCAAGGCGTAATGATATAATATACAAAATATCAAGCCCTACACCTAATCATTTTGGAGAAGAAGGTTTTTTTAAAGATTGTCCCCTTTAATCCTAGGTATAGTGAAGATCCAACCATATTCAGCCAATTTCAAGAGTGTGGTAATTCTTTGAAGAACTTAAAAAGACTAAATAGGCATTAATACATACCAAATATCAAAGCTCTAGGCATAATGGTTAAGAAGGAGAACATTTTCTATGATATCCTTCATAACTCCATTCTGGGATTGCACAGAATAGGGCTTATTTTCAGGATACATTAATTCTATGTAGTATTTTGGAAGAGGGTCAAAAGGTATTATTACACACTAAACATTAAAGCCCTTTATCTGATGGTTCGGGAGAAGAAGGTTTTCAAAGGTACCATGCTTTATTTCTATGTAAAATCAGGGATCACAAAGAAAAAGGCTAATTTTTAGAGTGCGGTAATCCTATAAAGAATTTGGAAGATAGTAATAGACGATGATTTATACAAAATATCAAAGCTCTAGGCCTTGTGGTTTGGGAGAAGAAGATTTTAAAAGTTTTCCTTCTTTTATTCTAAGTAAAATCAGGGATCGCCTAGAAAAGGGCTATTTTTCAGAATACCGCAAATCTTTGGAGTATTTTGGTAGAGGGTCAATAGATGATGATGTATACAAAATATCAAAACTCTAGGCCTTATCGCTTGGGAAGAGAAGATTTTTTAAGTTTTTACACTCCGTTGCCATGGCAACCAGAGTTCTATATGAATTTCAATTCTTTGAAATATTTTGAAAGAGTATGACCTAAGGATCATTTCTGTGAAGTTTTGCTGAAATTCCATAGTTAGTTTAGGAGCAGAAGATTTTTTTTTTTTTTTGTAATTGTGAACGGACGGACGGACGGACAGACGGACGGGAGAAGGACGATGATCGATCACAATAGCTCATCCAGAGCCCTTCGTGCTCAGGTGAGCTAAAAATCTTCTCTACCTAAATTACCATTGAATAAAAAAAAACATAACAGAAATTATCCTTAGAACATGCTCTTTCAAGATACTTCAAAGAATTGAAATCCATAGAGAATCGAAACAAAAACTTTAAAAATCATGGCAACGGAGAGAATTTTTTTTTAAATCTTCACCTCCCAAACCATAAGGCCTAGAGCTTTTATATTTGGTTAACATCATCATCTATTGACCCTCTACCAAAATACTTCTAAGATTTACCGTATTCTGAAAATTAGCCCTTTTCTGTGCGATCCCTGATTTTACATAGAAATTAATAAGGAAATCTTTAAAAAAATCTTCTTCTCCCAAACCATAAGTCCTAGAGCTTTGATATTTGGTATACATCATCATCTATTGACCCTCTACCAAAATAATTCAAAGATTAGTCGTATTCTGAAAATTAGCCCTTTTCTTTGTGATCCCTGATTTTACATAGAAATAAATAAGGAAATCTTTAAAAATCTTCTTCTCCAAAACCATAAGGCCAGATGCTTTGATATATGGTACAAATCATCATCTATTGACCCTTTCAAAAATACTTCAAAGAATTACCGTACTCTGAAAATTAGCCATTTTCTTTTGGATCCCTGATTTTATTTAGAAATTAAGAAGGAAAGCTTTAAAAATCTTCTTCTCCCAAACCATCAGGCCTAGAGCTTTGATATATGGTAAAAATCATCATCTATTGTTCCTCTTCCAATAGTACTTCAAAAAATTACCATACTCTGAAAATTAGACTTTTTTTTGGCGATCTCTGATTTTACATAGAATAAAAGAAGAAATTATAATACCTATTGACCCTTTACCAAAATACTTCATAGAATTACTGTATCCTAAAAATAAGCCCTTTTCTGTGCAATAACAGAAAGGAGTTATGAAGGATATCAAAGAAAATGCTCTCCTTCTAAACCATTAGGCCTAGAGCTTTGATATTTGGTATGTATTAATGCCTATTTAGTCTACTTAAGTTCTTCAAAGAATTACCACACTCTTGAAATTGGCTCAATATGGTTAGATCTTCAGTGTACCTAGGATTAAATGAGAAAATCCTTAATCCAGAATGATTAGGTGTAGGGCTTTGATATTTTGTAAATTATATCATTACGCCTTGAGCCATCATACTCATGGGAGCGATATAGGACCATCATGGTCCTCTTATTTTGTAATTTTGAACGGCCGGACGGACGATGAACATTCACAATAGCTCACCCAGAGCTCAGGTGAGCTAAAAATGTTTAGCAATTTTTTAAAGGGCACCACCCAAAAAACATTTCTGCCAATTTAGATTGAAATTGGCCCTGTGATTTTGGAGGAGATGTCATTTTAATAATATTTCTTTATTTCTGTATAAGCCCCACCCACATGGGCTCCGCAACTGGGGATCCAAGGGTGATGATTTTAGCAATTCTGAAAAAGGCAAAATTACTTATGCTTCATGCATGATTCAAGATTCACCAACTTCTGGTTCTTTTTCATAATTTTACTCTCGTTGTCATAGCAACCTGAGTTTTCAACTGATTTAAATTCTTTGCTTGAAATTGGCCAAGTGGTTTGGGTAATGTCATTTAATAAATCCTTCTTTATTTCATATAAGTCCCAGCACCTGGGGATCCGCCCCTGGGGACTGAGGGTGGTGATTTTAGCAATTCTGACAGAGGTCAATGTACTGATGCTTTATGCAAAATATGAAGGCTCTACGCCTTCTCGGTCAGGAGGGGATCATTTTGAAAGGTTTTTTTTATTTTTTTATTTTATTTCAGTTTGTTGCCATGGCAACCAGAGTTTTTCACAGATTTCAATTCTTTTAGAAATTTTTCAAGAGCACCAACTAAAAACTTTCCTGCCAAATTTGGTTGAAATGGGGCCAGTGATTTGGGAGATGTCGTTTTAAAAATCCTTCTCTATATTTATACAAGCCCAACACCTGGGGAACCGAGGGTAATGATTTCAGCTATTCTGAAAGAGGTCAATGTACTGATGCTTCATACAAAATACCATGACTCTACGCTTTCTGTGTCAGGAGGAGATAATTTTTAAATATTTTTTGGAAACTTCAGTTTTGCTGCCAAGGCACCCAGAGTTTTCAAAGGATTTCAATTATTTTAGGGATTTTTTTCTTTTTTCAAAAGGGCATCACCTAAGAAAAAAATTCTGCCAAAATTCGTTTAAATGGCCCAGCTGTTCGGGAGATGTCGTTTTAAAATTGACACACGACGCAAGACGCAAGACGCATGACACACACCATACGACACACTACGGATGCCGGACAGAGGACAATCAAAATAAATCAACATGAGCACTTCGTGCTTAGGAGAGCTAAAAGATCTGTATGTTCTTGCTCTACTAGACTCGGCTATATCTGTATTACACTCTTGAAGGTAAATATCTTCGGCTCTCTATTTAATCACTGAAAGTACTGAGAAGTTGGAATGCGCTAAAATGGTCATAACTGTGGAATTCGGTTCAAATTCATCTATTACTTTCTGAGTAAGCCTCCATCCTTTAAACTTAAACCAGCATTCCCATCCATGTACATATGTGCGTGAATAACGCACAAAAACATAAATCCACATACATAAATCAAAAATCAAAGCGCTGAAAGCCTGAGATATTTATACAGGAGATATATTATCTGGGCAGAAAAGGTTTGATGGTCGGATTATCGGAGGTGCCACTTTTTACCCAAATCTACTGTCGATTATGCGCAGATCTTCCAATTGATGCGCTAGGGGACACAACCTGCCCGCAATAATTTTCATCCCGTTGAGGTATTGTAACGATATATTTACATGTATATAACGTTACATATTTTTTCACCCGATCAAAATGCTTTGAAGGGATCTGATAAAGACCGCCCAAGGATCCTTCCTGTGAATTTTGGTTGGGTTTGGTTGAATTATGTTCGGTACTTTCTGAGAAGATTTTTAAAGTAAAAGTTGACGGACGGACGGACGACGGACACCATATCAAGACAAAAACTCGTTGGCTTTCAGCCAGTGGAGCTAGCGCGAGAGAGCTAGAGAGTGAGAGAGATGGTGAAATGGAGCGTGTAGCCAGGTTCGAACTAGGAGGCTCTTGCCTGCGATGTGAGTATTCTACCACACAGACCAATTTCGTTATGTAAATATGCGCTTTACAATCTCCAGATAAAGAGAGCGAGAGAGGGCGGGCGGTCGTTTACCAGGTTGACATGATTATGTACACCTCTCAAAAGCGGTATGTAGACGTTGCATCCTTTGGGTAGAATTCGGAGGTAAAAATATTTAGACACAAAGTCCGAGCACGACCAAACTGTTTTCAGACAGTGCGAATATGATCCTATGACTGGCCAATTAAATTGTTAAACAAAACATTCCAAACGTGCGTAAAACAGACAGCTTCGCTTATCAGCTTTATACAGCACCTTCGTCTAACCGGACCGTTTTAACATTGTTACTCTAGAATAAGTAATATCATTTTGGTATGAAACAAACGCCTTATTTTTTCTTAACAATATGTAATGATTATATATGTTAAATAATTTCCAATATATATCATATATCTCCTTTCTATCTTTCCATTCACCCGTCAAGTTTTGATATTTTTGCCAAATTCAGAACACTCACACGAAAGTACTGTACATCAAGCCGACAGCTTTCAATGAGTCATATCTCGCCTTCGTCCTTCTCGCCTCAATCGGGCGTATTAATTTATGGTCAGATCCGATCTACTTTTCATGCGACAGAAGATCACATTGATTGCGGTAGATGTTTTTACATTATGTGTCCACATTAAACTCTGCATGGGTTTGAATTTTTAGCATTGTAACTTTAGCCTCAGATTGCTTACGCAGTCTCAGGCTAACTAGCATTGTCTTAACCCATTCCCAGACAGTGATGCTTTTAAATGACCCTCATTATGAAAGCTTTGCTCCGCATTCCAACTTAATAATAGCTAAAAAATACTTAATATTTTCTACCCCTGACATAACCAACTTCATTAAAGCTGTGCTCTTCAAGAATTTCTTGAACAGTTTTAGGCCATGATTTTTTGTTTGGATATTTTTCTAAGTCATTAAGTATCGTGTTATATATTAGTTTAATAAATTTTGTATCTCCAAATAATACTTCTTTAAGACAATATTTAATAACTATACTTAAGAGTGTTACTGTTAATGGAAATCTACCAAGTTCACCAGAGATAAAAATATTTGAGGTTTGTTGTCTTACACCAGAGACATAGATGTATATTTATGTCTCTGCTTACACCTAAGCTGTATTTATTTCAGTTTCAAATTGATGTTTTCTATCTTAAGTATATTGTTGCCTGCCCACACTTCACAACTATAACTAAGGATTGGCACAATAAGTTTATCATAAAGTTCTAGCTTACGGGACAATCAATACTCTGGAAATTTAATAAAATATGACTTTAAGCCATTTGTCACCTTCAAGGCTTGTCCACATAGAAGGTCAAATGGTTTTTAAGGATCCGCCAGTGGTAAAATTAACACCAAGACACCAGATATGGATGAAAGTAAAACATGCCAAGGCTCACATGTACACTTAGAGAAACACTAGTAAGCTTGTATGCCCATCTACTTTTATGGAAGGGACATTAAACCCACAGAAAAAGATAATAGCATTAAAGATGTATTTTTAATCATATCACAAAATTAAAGGTAAACAGAAATAATTTAACAGCCTTAAAAGATTCTCAGAAGTCAATAAGTCTTACTTTAACCAGAAAGCATGAATAAGTATTTTCAGAGAACACAAATCTTTAACATCACATACAAAACATACATCAATCATTCCCGCATAATGACGCTTCTGGACACCCCTCAATTAAAACAATTGGGAAAACATTGTGTAAAATGAAGAAATTGCTTGTAACAAGCAATTTCTTCATTTTATATAATGTTTCCTACTTGAAAGGTTGAAAAAAATTAAAATTTCATAAACTTTATATTGTTGTCTGAAACTCCTTTAAATTTGGACCAGTCTAAAAAATGTCTGGAAATGAGTTAATCTGTAACCTAATAACATCAAAATCAGGGAAACTTGTCTATTCTACTGCAAAATAGAGTTCCTAATAAGCTATCTTTAAAAGAAAATAAAGGAAACACCTACAGTTAATTTGTATCTTACCTTTGTTATTATAATGGAAGGGTTTTTCAAAGAAGCACCCAATACCAAAGTATCTGGCACTTGTGGGCAGGGCTCTTGTTATATGAGATGAGACAAAAAAAAAATTTTAGACTGGTACAAATTCAAATAAGTCGCAGACAACAATTTCTAGATGACAAAACCTTATTTTTTTTATTTTTTATTTCTCTTGAGGCCGAACACATTGCTGATAAAGAAGAAATTACTTGTCATTACCAATCTCTTCATTGCCCACATTTATTTCAAAAGCTGTTTTCCTGAAGGGCCATCAAAAAAAGCCTTATTGTGTGGGAATGGTTTAACCCATTACCAGACAGTCAAAGTTTAGACTTGTCCAAATTGTCCAAATTCAAAGGAGCTGCAGAAAGTTTATGAAATTTTAGGTTCTCCATCTTTCTGGATAGAAAACATTGTGGAAAATGAAGAAATTGCTTGTCACAAGCATTTCTTAATTTTATACAATGTTTTCCTAATTGCTATTCTTGAGAGGTGTCTAAAAGTGTCACTGTATAGAAATGGGTTAATCTGATGGAAACGGATGAAAAATGTGTATCTCCTTTAAATAACTCTGTCATTATCATCATTTTTATTAGAATTTTTTTTCAAAATTTCTATAGTAAATTCAGTAATTTCCTTATATTACATTTGTTAGTAAACCAAACCCCCATAACCAGCGTCCTCAAAAATTACACCTTTGCATACATAAGGTATTGTGTTAAAAATACTGAAAAAAAAATAACTTGAGGGTTTTGAGTGCCTGTATCATTCAACCTACATAAAATTACTGATTAACTGAGTTTATTTTCTTTCTTTTCAAAACAAGAAAAAATAATTTTAAGCAAACAATTTCTCATTTCTAAAGAATTACTTCCCTTATACTGTTGATAGGATAAATCAGTCAGTCCCTTTCATGATGATACTCTATGACCTTCCAAATCCACACTTTTTCAAATTATAAATATACATGTATTTCTAAATCTAAGAAATGGTCACCAATGCAATATTCAAAGAAAATTTGCTTGAACTGTACTTGACACTTTCTGAGTGGAAAACTTCAATATTTGAATTTTACCTCATATTTGGAGTAAGCCCAATTTGTTAAAGCAAAGTTCTTCAACCAATCTGGTTTTCTCTCTCTCTCTAGGTTTGGGCTCTTGGCTGACTCCACTAATAAACTAATTGTCTTTTGGATAAGATGTTAAACTGAAGCCTTAACTGACAATGCCATTTACCAAGCACAATAAAGATTTAATACCCATACAGCATTTCTGAAAGAAATGTGATAATTAGTCATTTCTGTGAAATTTTGCTAAAATCTTTCTTTTACTTTCCCAGAAGATTTTCAAAATGCTTACTTTATACCATTTATGTAAATTAGCTGTATCCATAAAACCATGTTCTGATAAAGTCTTGGCCAAAAAATCATTCCTGCAAAATTTTTAACTTATGGCCAGTAAGGTTAGAAATTGCTTTTCACATCAAATAATTTTTTCAAACAGTGTTCTCTACACAATAAGATGCTTTTAGTTTCTTTTAAATCCATATTTTTTCTTTAAATAAAATCTCTATCTTCATGCATACCAGTGGCATATAGGGCAAGGCTAATGACTAACCGAAATAAATTTCAGACATAAAAAAAGATAAAACTTATTGAATCACAATGTAGATTAGAATTTTAAAGACTTTCAAACACTTGTTAAAATCTGTTGTTGGAAAGGGACATTATGGTATAAACATGACTGCTTTCTTGTTCCAGAATACTTTAAACAGTTTCTGAAAGGTTTTCTTGAATCCTATCTGAGCCTGCACACACAACAAATCAAGGCCACAAGTCAAACTGTAGGTAATCTGATAAATAATTATTCAATAGTATAGAAAACATTCTTTGAAAGAAGAAGTACGTTGTTGCACACAACTGAATCTTTTCTTGCATTGTAGCCACTACCCATGCCCCTAGTTCTCTGATGAAGCAGTTAAAATGAGATATCAAACAGATTTAGTTTACTTAGTGATGCTTGTAACCTAAACATAACTACAGCTTCAATAACCTCCTGTAATATTCAATTCACCATGTATAAGTCGTAAGGCCAACAATAACGCTTCAAATATAAATGTAAGAGGTGAGCATTCATAGTGGGTAGGAAAAATGATTTGGTTGGTCAATCAAAGTTTTGATTAACAGCTTCCATCAGTCAATTTCCATAATATCTCTCAAGGGTAAGATCTGTGGTATGGGAACCTGTAAAACTTTCCTATTCATAGTAAGTCATTGTAAAACAACTGTGTATTACTTCTTAAAAATTGTTTGCCCATTCACCAGTTTATATCTAAGCTATGCATCCCTCATAATCTTTCATACTTGTATAATATACAAAAGAATCAATTTTAACCCATTAGCAGATGACAAGAACCGTCAGAGACAGATAACGCTCCAAGAATATAGCCCTGTCACAAGAAGTATAAAATATATGGGGAAAAGGGTTTTGACAGACCCACACAAAAAGATGCAGCTATATGCTTGCCCTATTCCACAAATTCTTAATTTCAATGTACAATTTTGAACTGTGACCTTGATATTGGAGCTATCTAAAAATTTGTATCAAGCAATTGTGCAAAGTTATTTTGAAATCCATCCATAGTTTTAAAAGCTTCACTCCAGACATGCTTGGTTTTAACATTTGACCTTTAACTGTGACCTTGACTTTTTTTTCAAATGGCACATCTACTCATGATAGAGAACAATTGTACCCAGTTCTATTGAAATCCATCCATAATTTTAGGAGCTATGCTTACGACATGCTTGATTTTAAAGTTTTACCTTGACCTTGACCTTGACCTTGTAGATATCTTGATTTTTTTTTTCAAAAGGCAGATCTACTCATGATAGAGAACAATTGTGCTAAGTTATAAACACTATACACTCTTACTGACTTTTAACTTCTTAATATTCTATTTCAAGTATCTTCAAATAAATGTAATAAATTTCTTATTCCCTTATCATTCATAACTCTGTTTGTATATAAGGCTATTTGACTTTGTATATTCATGAAATATCTTTCATTGTTGTGTAACAAGAAACTAATTTGAGTTATATTATAAAATATTTATCTATCTATATTGAAATCCATCCAAAATTGAAGAATGCTCTGGACAAGGTCAATTTTAATGTTTGCCCTTGAACTGTGACCTTGACATTGGACCTATCCAAAAACCTGGCAAAATGTGATGGCACAATATCATAAAATAACCTTTGCAAAACCTTTGAAATTGGACAAGTCTAAAATTTCGTAAAATGGAAAAGGGTTAACAAATGGGAGAAGAAGTAAACTAGCTAACTACCTGTCATAATATATGTAAGTAATTCATCAATTTAAAATTATGCACTAACATTTGTTTGATGTCTTTAAATGATCAATTTATCATCAATTGTTACAACATTAACCCATTATCCAAAACCCCTGCATTTTAATGCCCCTTTACTATTAGTTTAACCCATTAGCACACAATAAAATATCAAACCAGTCCGAATTCAAAGAAATTGCAAACAACAATGTCAAGTTGATGAAATCTTTTAAATCTTTGTCTTTTGGAGTAGAAAATATTGGGGACAACTAAGAAATTGTAGCAAGTAATATCTTGGTTGTCCACATTGTTTTTCAAAGTTTTTCTCTTGAGGCAAAAAAAAGCCTTGTGTTCCGGAAAGGAAAAGTTGCTATTAACAAGTAATTTTTACTTTACTTTTTTCACATTGCTTTCTATCCTATGAAGTGCTTATAGCTCAAACTCAAGTCATTTAAAATTGTGTCTGCAGTTCCTTTTAATTGTAGACCAGTTAATCTTGTGTCTTCCATTAATGGCTTATTTGGAAATACTTTCAAAATTTTATCACAAACTAAACCTAGATATTTTTGCTGTTACAGATCCTGGACAACCTTCAATATGACTGCAAATGCAATCTTTATATGGAATGCTTTATTGGATGGGATTTAACGCATTACCAGACAGATGAATTCTATGACAGATGAAATTTTGGAAATCTTTTTTCGACTTTCTGCAAAGAAAACATTATGAAAAAAGGAGAAATTGCTTTATACAAGCAATTCCTTTTTTCCACAATGTTTTCTTCCCAAAGAGTTGAAAAAAATACCAAATTTCATAAACTGTAAATAATCATCTGCAACTTCTTTCAATTTGGAGAAGTCTAGAATTTACGATGTTTTCTATAGCATTTTTCTCGAGGGGCGTCAAAAAGCTTCATTCTGTGGGAATAGGCTTTAAACTGCCACTTATAACAGTATTTCAGTCATAATGCTGTGGCCGAAACACCAAACAATTGATTCCTGGTATTTCTTACATCACTTCTCATCCCACTAAGGTTTAGGATTATCCAGCAACTGATGGGAGACAAATGTTAGAAAGGACATTCCATGGCCAGGGATCAAACTGGGGACCCCATGATTAGGAGTCCTATGCACTATCAATTTCTTTATATGAGACATATTAAATTTTGGTATAAAACATGTTGATAAAAGCCATTTTTGTTGTCTTTTGTTGTAAGAAGCAATTGCAGCATTTTCAAATTGTTTTCTATCCAAAATGAAAAATATAATTGAAATTCTTTAAACTTAAGTTTATTGTTTGCAACTTCTCTCAATTTGGACCAGTCTAAAATTTTGTTGTTTATAACTCCAACACAATACAGCTTTTACATGCCTCTCAAGAAAACAGCTTTGGAAAACATTGTGGAGAATGAAGAAATTGCTTGTAAAAAAACATTTCTTCCTAATCCAATTTTTTTTCTAGCTGAAAAGACAAAGGTTTTTAAAACTTCAACAACTGAAAATTGTCTTCTGTTGGTAATGGATTAATTAAAACGGGCAGAAATGCAGATTATTATACATAGAATATTAGACGTCTGCTTGATTTAGCATACAATTTGACTATCAATTGATGGATCATGGATGTAAATCAAAGAATCAGTTGACCAATCAAATTGACCATTCATTTAGACCATAAGTGAACTTCGACCATCATTATTTCATATGGAGCATTTTTGTTGGTTGAGTGACTAAAAAGTCATAACTACAGCTGATTCAAGCTGTAGTTGTGATGTTTAACTCGCAAACAAACCATTTGACTTTTTTGATACATGTAACCAACCATATCTTTTGCAAAATAACATCATATAATATCAAAGTGGAGCTTAACCCCTTTCCAGACGACTAAATTTAAGACTGGCCCAAATTCAAAGAAGTTGCAATCAACATTCTTTTTCCCATATTTCTAGGAATACAAAATTATGGATAATGAAAAAATTGTTTATAAAAAGCAATTTCTTCATTTTCCACAATGCTTTCCCAAATTGCTTTTCTTGAAGGTGGTCTAAAAGCTTAAATATTCTGGAAATGGGTTCAGGGTTGGGCCAGAGGAGTGGGTGGGCAGGACAACCAAGTTGTTAACTACTGAATGAGCAGCATAAAACATAGTACAATGTCTCCTAAAAATAGAACTGTCATTCTAGAACAAATTTCACTACAACAAGGTTTCATAATTTACAAAGGTAAAGTTTAAAAAGGTAAGTATTTACACATAGAGACATTAAAACTGGAATGTATGTAACATAGCACATAAAAAATATAAACATGGCCATTTTATCAGTAACAGCTAGACCATTCTCTGTGAAAAGAGGGCTTAGTCTTATCAACATTCAAAATGATTTAACCCATTATCAGACGACAAAATTTTAGACTTGTCCAAATTGAAAGAAATTGCAGACAACAGTTTTACCCATTCCAACTCAATCCCTACTTTTTACGCCCCTCAAGAAAAAAGCTTTGGAAAACATTGTGGAAAATGAAGAAATTGCTTGTATCAAGCAATTTCTTTATTATCCACAATGTTTTCTATCCAAAAAGACGAACAAATTCTAAATTCCATCTGCTGTGTAGGAATGGGGTAGAATGAATGAATTTTGGATTTTTTCTACTTTCTGTATAGAAAACATTGTGGAAAATGAAGAAATTGCTTGTAAATGGTTTAAATCATCCTATAAACCTAACCTGTTATAACTCTGAGATATCAGATATTACAGGAAAACATCGGAAAAGGAGAAAATGCTTTTTCCAAATTGTGAATGAATTCTACATTAATTTTATATCAGACAACAAAATTCTAGATGGTCCAGTTTGAAAACACTGTAGAAGACAAATTTAAGGTGAAACAGTTTTTAGATGACTTTGTCTTTCTTTATAGACAAAAATGTGGAAAATGAAAAAGTAATTTCATCCTGTTCCACTTTTTTTCCCAAACTCTTTCCTTGACAGTAATAAAATATACCAAATTGTATGGGTTATAGGTTGACCCATTATCGCACCAGAAAATTTTAGACTCATCCAAATTGAGAGAAGTTGCAGACGAAAAAATAATCAATTCAAACCAGTATCCACAACATAGGGTTTGAATTGATAAATACCAATTTCTGGCTGTTAAAAACCCTTTGCATTTAGACCTTTGACCAAGTCTAATTTCTACATCCCACCATTAAATTATACCATAACCACACAATGAAGCTTTTTGACACCCCAAAGAAAATACACTTTGGAAAAAATTTAGGAGGATGAAGAAATTGCTTGTTACAAATAATTTCTTCATTATCAATGCTTAATACCCCAAAACTTTAAAAAAATCCAAAATCAATTCAAATAAAGTTTGTCGTCTACAACAACTTTGAATTTGAACCAGTCTAATATTCTTTTGAAAGGTAATGGTTTTCACTATTTCATAAAATTTCATTCTTGTGTTTCTTAACCCGTTCCCCATCAGTGACACTTTTAAATGCCCCCAAGAAAAAAAGCTTTGGAAAACATTGTGGAAAATGAAGAAATTGCTTGTTACAAGCAATTTTTTTCATTTTTCACAATGTTTTCTACCAATAGACTTTAAATTGTCGTCTGCAATTTCTTTCAATTTAGACTAGCCTAAAATGTGGTAATGGGTTAAGCCCTCTTTTCAATCAGAAAGGCCACACTTTATCATTACAATTCTGGTTATAATTTGTTTTGCCATTTTTGTAGGTCATAGTCTTGAACAACAGTAGCACACTTTAGCATGATCCTTAAAGCTAATTCAGCAGATATTTACAAGTATTTTTCTTGATGTACATGATCTGACAATTACACTGAAAAGGCAGTAAAATCATCAGAATCAATATAACATATATTTTAACCCTTAAACCTATTACCACACAATCCTGCCTTTTAACCCATTCCCACTCAGAGACGCTTTAAGACGCCTTAAGGAAAAAAGCTTAGGAAAACATTGTGGAAAATGAAGAAATTACTTGTCACAAGCAATTTCTTCATTATCCACAATGTTTTCGATCCAAACAGATGAAACAATTCAAAATTCCATAAACTTTAAATTGTCGTCTGCAACTTCTTTCAATTTGGACCAGTCTAAATTCTTTCCACGTGGTAATGGGTTAAAGCCCATGATGAATATAGTTTGGGATATCAAGGTGGAAAAACAAGAAATTGCTTGTAACAAGTAATTTCTGAATTATCCATGTTTTCTGCCTCCAAAAACAAAGATTCTTAAAATTAAATCACCTTGAAATTGTTATCTGCAACTTCCTTAAAATCGGACAAGTCTAAAATTTTTTCATTTAGGAATGGGTAACATAATTTAAGCTAGATCCAAATCAAAAAAAGTTGTAAACAAATTCTTGTTGATGAAATTTCAAAAGATTTTGTCTCTTTTGGTTGCAATAGAGGAATATTTATATCAAGCAATTTCTTTGTTTCCCACAATGTTTTTGGAAGCTTTTAATTGAAGGGCATAAAAGGCTTGATTGTGTGTGAATGGGTTGATACAGACCTTGATTTGATTTGAGCTTCCATAGGTATTCATTAACAAATTATTTTCCCATTCCCATGTGACATGTGGGAATGGGGTAGTTCAAGGCCTTCATATTTCTGTCTCTTTGTAATTGATATATTATTTATTATTAACCAAATCCAAAACAATCTCACTTTTGGACCCCTAATAAAAAAGCTTTGGAAACATCATGAATAATGAAGAAATTGCTTGTTACAAGCAATTTCTTCAATATCCACAATGTTTTCTACAGTAGGTTACAGTTCAATCAACTAAAAATTGTGGTCTGCAGTTTTTGTCTCTCAACAAGTCTAAACTGTTGTTTTCTCATAATGGATTAATAAAACTCAAATGTGAACAAAACTATTTGTGATAGAACTTGCACAGCTCTCATTTACATCATGTAATGAATGTCCTTGAACCCTATTGACAGACCACTGGCCACGCCCCCGACCTCCGACATGGTAGTTTAGATAATTTGTGGTCAGGATCATCAAACAAAAAGCCAACTTTTGGTTGGCAGCCTAAACATTGTAACTAAAGCTTAACTGCTACCAGATGACAACATTTTAGACATGTCCAAAGTCAAAGTTAATGAAATTGCAGATTTCTTTTTTACTTTTTGGGGTGGAAAACATTTTAAACAACAAAAAGAACTTGCTTGTAATTAGCAATTTCTTCATTTTCCATAATGTTTCCCAAAGCTTTTTTCTTGGGGGCATCAAAACCCCTAATTGTGTGTGATTCGATTAAATATGTTGTATATGAAATTGAATTAGCCAATCCAAGAAAAATGCTTAAGATAAATATGAGATGTCAACTAGCACTTTTGGTCCAAATGATTTGATTGGTTAACCCATTCCCACACAATGACGCTTTTAAACACCCCTCAATGTAATAGCTCAGGAACACATTGTGAATATGGAAGAAATTGCTTGTCTGGTAATGTGTTAAATGTTTTATTGACTGATAGCAAGGATCCACCAACTACAAGAGAGGATAACATTGTGGAAAATGAAGAAATTGCTTAAATGAAGCAATTTCTTCTTTATCCATAATTTTTTCTACCCCAAAGCAGGGTTCTCCCCAGGCCATTATGGCGTATCGGCCCCGATACGCCTTCATTAATTAAGAGAGTTTGTCAATACGCCTTCAGATCGCCGATACGCTTAAATTTTGTCACCGATATGGCTTAATTTTCAGCAGAAGAAAGGGTAAAGCAAACCATTAAAATTGGCTGCAGAAGCGCGGACGCGACAGGCCCTTTATCTATAGAGTTGTATACCACGTATTACATAACATTTCTATTGATAAGACCCTCACACTCTTACTAATTGGTGATTATCGATTTTTCTCGCGTTTCCCACTGGTACCTCGCTATCAGTCACCAAGCATGATAGGTACCAATATGTAAATTATGAATTCAAAATGGCGACCCGGTTCCGGAAAATTGTCACTTCGGCTGAGATTGGTCTAGTTAAAAGTAAAAGATGTGGTTATTTGATGTGACAACTATCAAACTAAAGCCACAGTGGTTTAAAATTTATTTTTTTGACAGAAAGATTTATTTGGTCAGTTTATTTCATACATTGACCGCTGAAAACATACCCTTTTCGCGATCTTTTTTCCTTACGAGAATTTGCCAAAATAATAAAGACAGATTTGTATAGAAGCCATCCTAGTTATACTAAGCTCTTGTTTTCAACTTAGTTTAATAATTACACACATGTATCTTCTGGATTAAGTCCATTTATTTTTTATCCAACATGGAGGGTATTATCTCAAACATTCGTATCCTGGTTTGTTCAACCTATTTTTTCAATAAATTTGTTTTAAAAGTTTGATGAAAAAAATTATTATACTTTTAGTAATCATCTAATAATATCTCATCCTCTCATGTTTTTTACCCAAAAAGAAATAATACCCTCATAAAAATCAAAGTGCTGAAAGCACTTCAAGAAAAGAATGCCTTATACCAATTAGGGATTTCTTTTTATAAAAAGTAATGGTTTAATGATTATTTAGAATCAGGAAAAGATCATTCACGCTATAATATTTGGAAAACAAAATCCTCTTTTGAAAATCAAAGTGCTGAAATCACTTAAAGAAGAGAAGAGTAAAGACACTTGTTTAATAAATTTGATCAAGTTTCATGTTATAATTTGAGAAATAAGGTTGGACACTGCTGATATATTATACATTTTTTATTAACTTATTGAAATCAAATAGCTGAAAGTACTGTTAGAAGAATAGTTATAGTGTCAGACAGTCGAAGGCTTCTGAATGGGCAAATAATGAGCATTTCAAATTTTACACAGAGAATCTAATGGAGCTCTTTAAGATGCAAAATTTGAAAATAAAACCAGGTATTTCACACAGAACCTTATAAATACATTTTTGAAATTACTGATAATAATTTCATTTTTTTTTCTGATGAAGGGCATTTTTCGTCAATCCAACACTCCATGCTTTTTTAAAGAGTCCTCAAGGATATGATTTTTGGACACTTTTTTTTTACTAATGAGACTTTTGGGTATATTCTTTCATTAACTTTCCTTTTCACATCCTTTTTATGAGACAATTTAGTGCCCTTTCCAATAAATAGGATAGAGAGTTGAAGTAAGCTGAGAAATGATACAATTGGTTGGTATCAAATAAGCCTCAGAATAGATATATCAACTTATAAAAATTAAAAGGTGAAGAATATAATTCAAGAATAACTCTCAATAAAACAAGAAGATGTCAATAATCAAGCTAAAAAGACTTTTAATGACCTTTATTATGTATAGTCATACCAAGATGTTAACAGACAACAGCCGCGCATTTGCCACTACGCCTTCAAAAATTTCTGGGGAGAACCCTGCAAAGGATGAACAATTAAAATTCAATCAACTTTAAATTGTTATCTGAAGCTTATTCCTGTGAAATATTATGTTTTGAAGAAGATATCTTTCAATTTGGACCGGCTAATTTTTTTAGTAGTTTGGGAAAGGGTTAAGATTATTGCGCGGCGTACCAACGCAGCGCTGCTTGTGGTTAGATTAAAACGAGGTCATGTATGACAGTGTTTGTATTTTTCAATGATATAAGCATTTTACAAAAACACAAATCAATTTTGTATCTAAACAAAACATGATTTTTTTTTTATGATTTTTTTCTTATAAATCGATTCAAATTAGTTTGGTAACAATTAAAACTCTATTTTAACTGTGTTTTTAAGATGAACTCGGAAGTATTTAGTTGTTGAAAGGATAGTCAGATTCGAATTGATATTTTCAATTCAGAACTTATATTGGTAAATTTACGATTTCAGATTTTGGTAATCAGAAGTGTTTACGTCTAAGTATTACAAAAATATGATTTACTGTATGGGATAGTGGTTAAATTATCGGATTTGAGCTATATCTGTGTACCGTAAGAAACCCTTAAATAGACCATTCGGAAATCTCTCGACCGCTTTCGGGAATTACCGATCGTGTTCCGATTGGTTAATCGACAATCATTTCGTACCTTAACCATTTCATAAAATAACTTGTGTGGTTATTTCGTACCATGATAAACTGGCCGGAAACGTGTGTGACATAGGGAATGAATCAGGTAAGATTAATAAACTGTAATTTGTATTTTAGCCCCAAATGTCTGAAAGCCTTCGAGCTATTGTAGTGGCTTTGTGTCCGCTCCGTCTGTAAACTTTTAATTTTAAAATCTCCACAGAAAGTGTTGTACAGATTTCAATAAAATTTCACTGGTACGATCTCTTTATGAAGAATTTTGATCGGAAAACATTTTTGTATGACTTTAATCGGTGGGACCTATGCCATATTTTCATTTATTTATTTATTGTGTGTGTGTGTGTGTGTGAAAACTTTGAATTTATTATCCTCAGAAGCCAGTGGATGGATTTCAACCAAAGTTTACACGAATGATCCTTGGGAGCCCTTTAACCGGATTCATTGAAAGAATTTTGATCAGATGAAAACAAAACACGGCTTTAATGGGTGAAGCTAGTTTTATATATGGCTAAAATTGTGAAAATCTCAAAACTATTAGACGGATTCCAACCAAATTTCACAGGAATGAGCCATGACTGACCCTTTTTCAGATTCCTTTAGAATTTGGAATGGTAGAAAATATGGTAATCCTTTGGTCAGAGCTAGATCCCATTTAATGTATATAGTGAAATCTTTGAAAGTCTTATTCTCAGATACCACTTGATGGAATGAAATATCACAGACAATTACCTTTTTTGATTTTTAACATATTCCTGTTAAAAGATTTGATCAGAATAGGAACATGGCATGGATGGGGCTAAATTTCATATGTATGGTCTATAGTGAAAATGTTTTAAGATCCTCTTCCTAGAGATCATTGGATGAATTTCAGTTAACTTTAACAGGAATTGACCTTTGGTGACTCTTTAAATTGGATTCCTTCAAAAATTTGTTGTTACAAAGAACACGAATTTGACACATTCCCACTCGATAACACTTTTAGATACCCACAAGAGAAAAAGCTTTGGAAAACATTGTGGAAAAGGAAATCATTGCTAGTTACAAGCAATTTCATGATTATCCTCAATGTTTTCTACCCCATAAGTATAAAGAGTCCAAATTTTCATAAGCTTTAAATTTGTCATCAGCAACTTCCTTCAATTTGAACCAGTCTAAAGTTTTGCCATCTGGTAAAAGGTGAATGGGTTGGGTTAATGTCCATATATGGCATATAGTGAAAACTTTGAAAATAATCATCTCATATTCATCTAAATTTCACAGAATTGATCTTTTGATGACCCATGATGTCAGTTTTTTTTAAGAATTCATTAGCTTAATATAAATTTACCAAATTTCAATAGAGAGCACATATTGTTATGCAATGAAAACTATTGGAACTGCACCACTGATGATATTTGTTGAATGAAAGAAAGATGCATACCATCAAGTGACTTGAAAAAGTTGTGTTTTTTTTCCCAAAAATGCCTCCTTTGTAAATGAATACCAAGTTACCTGTATCTTAACCCATTCCTATACAACAAAATTCTAGACTGGAAGCTGCAAATGGCAATTTCTAGTTTTGAACGGTTTAATCTTTTTGGATATAAACATTGTGGATAATGAAGATATTGCTTGATACAAGCAGTTTCTTCATTTTCCGCTGTGTTTTCAAAGCCCTTTTCATGAAGGGTGTAAAAAGGAGAAATAGTGTGAGAAAGTGTTAAGTATATTGTACATTTGTATATCTGGATGATGGAGCAAATCAAACGCTCAAGCGCCTATAGTTTCACTGTAATTGAACTTACTTTGTGACTAGTAATTTAGTTGAGGGAAGTATGCTAACTTTCATTGTAAGTTGTTAATGCTTATACATGTATATACCAAATTTACTTTAAATTGTTACTGAATTTGTATTTGTCTTCTCTACAAATAACCATTGCATGGTGGGCTTTCCACTTTCATTAATAAACATTTTTAATATAGAAAGATGACAAGAGCAGATCACATCTTGCTATTATAAAATGAAAGATTAAGATTTTAATTCCAATTAGCAGTAGTGTTTTATAATTGATGGAAATTAAATCAATGAAGATTAAGGTACTTCCCATCAAAGGCATGTTTCAAAGACCATTGCCACTTACAAGGGCAAAATGTCATAACTTGACAGCACATAGTGTCTTCTCAATTCCTTTCTTGAGTGTTATTTTATTGTTTTACAGCCTGTTGGGAAAAGAAGTTGATAAAAATAACTGTGTCAGCCCTATTAGCTCAGTTGGTAGAGCAGTTGACTTCAAACCTCAAGATAACTTGTTCGAGCCCTAGGCTGACCATATCAACTAGCACAAACAATTGACTTTCGGATATGATGTGTGACAAGTGTGACGATGCTATTCGTCAAGCATGTTAAAGAACCACGCAGAGTTCTCATGAGTTTCGTCCTGTATCCTTGCACTATCCCCCGTAACAACTAACCGTCTTCTAGCGTGTCGCTCATATGGGCATGTGCTGCTGTAGTGACCATGAATCAACGGAAATACATACACACAAAGCCATATGTTTGACAAAAACAATCCTTCTGTTGCACTGCTGATGTACTTAGTTAAGCTGTAAGTTGAGGATATGAGATGAGAAGACACTCTATTTTACTCAGAAGTATGGAAGCTGCTTATAGATATGTTAGCATTATCTGCTAAATAGACAAATTTCCTGCACTTAAGGCAGAAATCAAGTGGGCTCTCAATACAATGCAAAGGAACATTTCCAGATGGAAATTCAAACAAACTTAAAAACAGTTTCCTGAAAGAAGGCATCAACTTATATAGAAGTTAGACTCAGTGTAAATGAAAGTGATGAAATGTACTTTATAAAATATTAAAGGTTGCTCCATTTGTTGAAAGCAATACATTTTTGGTAAATAGGACCTATTTCAAAATCAACTATTTTCTCCTTTCATCAACATTTTCCTTTTTTGATATTGAAATATCAGTGATTGTATAAAAAAGAGTTAAAATTTGAATGAGTTGTCTTTTTCAGTCAACAATAAACTTGATTTAAAATTGGCATTTTGAATGGTCTGAGACAATTTGTATTTACCCATTCCAACACAACCCCACTTTTTTATGCCCCTCAAGAAAAAGGATTAAGAAACATTGTGGAAAATGAAGAAATTGCTTGCTACAAGCAATGTCTTCATTATCCACAATGTTGTCTAACCTTAAACAAAAGGCTGTAGAATCCTATCAACTGTAAATTGTCATGTACAACTTTTTTGGATTTGGACCAGTCTGAAACCCAGCCTTTTTTATGCCCCTCAAGTATAAGGATTTAGAAACATTTTGGAAAATGAAGAAATTGCTTGCTACAAGCAGTTTTTTCATTATCCACGGTGTTGTCTTACCTTAAAACCAAAGGCTTTAGAATCCTACCAACTGTACATTGTCATCTACAACTTTTTTGGATTTGGAAATTTTGGACCAGTCAGAAATTTTGCTGGGTGGGAAAGGGTTAACTTGATATTATAAAAGGCATTTAAAACTTGGAATATTATATTGTTTTGAGTATCTTTTTGGACTGTATCCACTGCCCTTTTGGTACTAAACATAAAATGTTCCAAGTTGCAAATCAGATAGTCTCTAATGTATTTAGTAGGAATCACTCCTTATTCTAGATTCTTTATATGTCCTATTAATCACAAGACAGCAAAGGGTCAGACATGAGTTTAACCCTTCTTATTTTTCAAAAATTTAGACTGGTCCAATTTGGAAGAAGTTGTAAATGGCAATCAAAAGTTAGTGCAATTTGAAAAGGAACCAACCTGAAGGGTAGAAAACATTGTGGGAAATGAAGAAATTGTTTGTTGAAATCATGATGTTTTTTCAAGTATAAGATCACAGGCACATAAAATCCTAGGATTGTACAGAAAGAGTTGAGGTCAATCTGGAATGTGTGAAAAGCATCCTTTCAGACTTATCTTTGTAAACTGTGCATTCTGAACAGGGTTGAACACTCTTCTCAAAGCATTTTCTATATTTGGGATGCTTATTATGACTAAAATACTTTCTTTACTTGATGTCCTCTGGTCTGTATAAGATTCATCTTTAGCTCTACTGGCCAAAGCCCAGAAAGCTATTCTTATAGCATTGTGTCCATTGTGCATATGTCTATTAGTGATTAACTTTTCTTAAAAAATATTTTTCCTAGGAACTGCTGGTCAGATCTAAACAAAATTTCACAGGATGGTTCTATAGATGATCTTCTTTCAGATCATTTCAAACAATTATCTTCCAAAATAACTTAGGTTGCCATGGCAACAAAGTAGATATCCTTTAAAAATCATTTTAGTCAAACTGTCTATTTGATTTCATAATTCCTTTGCAAGAATGTTCCTTGCACCAAGACAAAGCTAATTACATAGCATTCTTTGGATTTGTCAAAAAAATAAAACCCCTGATTTTATAGGTGGGGCTTTTTTGTCATTGTATAGCATAAATATGTAGTCGATATATTGCATTTTATAAATGTCAAAGGGAGATAATGCATGGATTTTATTATTTAGGAAAACAGTCCCATTAGTAAAATATCTCCCCTGTATGCTACATCTTGGTAGGAAATAAAGATTTTTTCACTTGCAGAGCTAGTTGATAATAAAAAAGTCCAAATGAAAAAATGATGAAGGTGTTGATTTAAGTTGATGAGACTTTGAAAACTTCCTTTTGAAAATTGTTGGATTATATTTGATTAATGATGGAAGAGAGATAGCTTACTTTTTGATAAAACTGTTATACAAATGGATAAAGTCCGTTTTACCTTAGATTTAAGTTGGATATAACACTACTGCTCATATCAAATGTACACCAGGTTGGTTACAAGAAGTAAAGAAAAATTTGTCCATAGAAAAAAATGAGGAGAGCTCATTCAACCCATCAATAAATAACGGAATTATATGAATACAATCTTGAAATTGAAAGATGTTTCAGAAAATTATGAAATTTGTGTCGGGGTTATTTGTGCCATGACAAGGGTAGCCAATTGTAGTCCACACAAATCTTAGATTGTCTCTTTGAGCATGACTTATCATTTATTTTTGTTTATTAGCATAATGGGTTTCATTCTTTGAATAATAAACGACCCATACCTTGTTCACACAATCACTAATAATTTGTTGCCAATGGTATTTCAGTTTCTAGTTAACCTTTAAATTTTTTACATCCATCTTTTTTATACATGTACCAGTTTATTGTTTGAGATGTTTAATTTTTATGAAATATTAAATTACTTCTTCAAAGAAAATAATCTTTACTCTTGCCAATACTACACTGGGTGAAAAACAACAAAGTATAGCTTTATCATTGACTGTTTCTTCAGATCTCTTAACACTCACATTGACAACTCGAAATATGTGCATACCTCTCTGAATTTAAACCATTGTCCCGATCAAATCTGACAGTTTACACCGTGTGATGATATAGATGTCATCAAATTCTTTGAATTAAAAAATCTTAAAAAATTATGTTATTTGGATATGCATTAATGAAATTCTTTACTTATTAAGTCTACATCTGTATCAAGAATTCTAAAAAAGTTTCTTTCCGCCGCGCTAAATCCTTTGCTCCACCATGGAGCAACTTTATACTTGTTGCATATAGAAATTTGTGATTTTGTGACATGATAGTGAATCTGTCAACAATGAACAAATTTCAGTAACTGTTCAATGTTTTCGTAGGGTACAAGACATTATGCAAACAAAACATTAGGCAGCTCCAAAAACAAACCATTTGACCTAAAATGAAATTTGATTTATCTTGTACAAGTATGAATTGTATAATATGACAGAGTTTGAAACATTGTAGGAAAAGGAGAAAATGCTGGTTGAAAGCCTCTTCTCCTTTATAAAAATATGTTAACAAGTTCCAAAAATCTGATTTGCTAAACACTTTCTGTTTCATTGACAATATTGAACACATTAAGATTGGGCCGATCCTCTTCCAGTTGAGCCTGCTTTTCTGAGAGCCGCTGTAAACTTTGTTGATTCGCCTTTTCTCTCTGACTCTCCGAAATTGAGCTGATAATGATCACTTTGTTATACATCCGCCATTTTTTACACAAAGTTAGGTACATTTTACACTGTACATACATAAATACCACACCACCAGTAAATCCAATTGCCACAACTATCAGTTTGGTCCAGAATGGCCAGAGTAGAGTACCTGCCTCTACTTCCTCCGTTGTTCGATCAATCAGGACGTAAAGTGACCACACAACACAGGTGATCGCTATGATGTGGAATGTGACACTGCAGATCACTTTTCTACGTTCAGCTGGAGTCATGTCAAGGCGCTCCCACTGTAAAAATTACAAACCATTTTTTCCTGTATCAGCTAAACTTGATGGCACACTATCCTGATATTAACCATTGTCATGCTGAACCCAGAATATTTCTGTTTTGCAGGAGCTATAGAAAAAGATCAGTCTGCACATATTGTCCAGTCGGACATTAGTCTACAACACCTGCATGTCTGGTAAGCCACAGTAGCTAATAACTTAAATTTCAAAATTAATCATTGATCCTTAATGAGTGCATCCATGCTGTCAGCCCTTTGAATCTAATTTGATTTTGTTCAGCCTGAAAAGGGTTAATCAATGACTATGGTTTTGATACCAACAAAAGACCTACTTTTGTTATGCGGTGCGAGCTTAAATAGGACTTGGAATTTATCTACAGTCTTCCATTCTTGTAGTAACAAAAATATGCATTTTTGGGGAAAATATCATACCCAAATTCCTACAAAACATTGCTTGTCAGTTTCAAACAATAAGCAAAAACTGCATGTTTTTTTGCTTTCGCAGGTTAGATATACAAATATCATATCGTCAGAATTGAAAGTATGAACATTGAAGGCAATAGGAAATATATTGTCCTAATTTCCAGTTCCTTCTTTAGTTCTTTTTTAATCTGTATTTGAAAGTTTTGTAAGAGTAGATAGAAACATTTTTTTTCTTCTTCAATATTGGCTGCAAAAAAAGCCAATCATTTGAACTTCAAATAATGTTTGTTGAAGGATGATTATGCTTTTTTTTTAAATTTACTGTGTACATGTTTAAATATGTAAATTTGGTTTTGTTGAGTGAAGCACTCTGATGCCATATAATTTTATTTGTTTTGTCTGAGGCTTATTTTTCAGACATGGAAGCAACTAAAAAAGCAAGAAGTTGTCAAGGTTTAACCCATTACCAATCAATAAAATTTTAGACTAGTCCGAATTCAAAAAAGTTGTTTACCAAAAATTTTGAAAACATAGAATTATGAATTTCTTGGTCTTGTGGGGTTAAAAACATTGTGTAAAATGAAGAAATCGTTTGTAACAAGCAATTTCTTCATTTTCCACGATGTATTCTGAAGAATTCCGACTTTTTTTACATTCCCTAAGAAAAGAAAAAGAGAAAACAATGTTGAAAGGTAAATAAATTGCTTGTTACAAGCAATTTATTCCTTTTCAACCTTGTTTTCTACCAAAAAAGACAACGATATTCAAAATTCTCTCAACTTGAAATTGCCGTCTGCAATTTCTTTGAATTTAGACAAGTCTAAAATTTTGCCGTGTGGTAATTTGCTAACTGATTACTTCTTTTCTAAACTATTCATTTGAAATAATATTCATAGTGAGTGGAAAAGATTTTTCATCAAAGGGCGCATAAGTCTTTAAAAGTAAATGGAGCATTACTAAAATAGGATATGCACATCTTTGCTTGATAATGAGTTTACAGGAGAAGTTTGGATCAAATCAATTTAAAGAGTTTTAGAGAAAATGAGTGGACAAGATTTCTAATCGAAGAGCCATTGCTCCGCAAAATGTAAATGGATCAAAACAGGAATATGATATGAATAACTCTGCTTGATACTGAATCTACCTTTGAAGTTTGAATCAAATGCAATGATAAGTTTCATCAAAGGGCCATAACTCTTTTGAAAGTAAATTGGACCAAAAGCAAAATTGGACGTGCAAATCAGTGCTTGATACTGGGTATACCTGTCAAGTTTGAATAAAATCCATTCAACAGTTTTAGAGAATATGAAGAGAAAAGGGTTTTCATGAAAGGGTTTTAATTTTGTAAAAAGTAAATGGAGCCTTTAGAACTAAAACAGGACATGCATATTTCTACTTGACACTGAGTCTACCTGTGAAGTATGAAATAAATCCATTCAAGTTCAAGAGAAAATGAGCAGACAGAATTTTCCATCAAAGGGCCATAACTCCATAAAAAGTAAATAGAGTGTAACCAAAATTAGATATGCACATCTGTGCATGATACTGAGTATACCTGTGAAGTAAAAATAACATTCATCCAGAAGTTTATGAGAAATATAGCAGACAAAAAGCTACAGATCAATGGGCAGATAAACAGACAGACAGATCAACCAATGATTAGACAGACAGACTGACCTAATGACATACTTACTTCTATCTATGGCCACAAACAGAGTTTTGAGCCATATAAAAAAGACTGTTAGACTGCAAAGCAGACAGAGACTATTCCTGAATCCATTTCAACACACTTCCCCCTTTTTTTAGACTCCTCCAAAGAAAAGCTTTATAAAACACTGTGAAAAAAAATACAAATTAAATAGAATTCAACCCAAGAATTCAATGAAAATTGTTATCTGCAGCTTCCTATGGACCAGTCTAACCTTTTGTTGTCTGGTAAATTGGTTCAACCCACCCTCCTCCCTTTTTCAGGCCAGAGAATAGAAATATGAATAACTAATTCCCACACAACAAAATTTTTAGACTGGTCCAAATAGAAGGCCACTGCCGACAATAATTTCAAGTAGATGGAATTGTAATTTCTTTTTTGTATTTTTTGGATAGAAAATATTGTTGATAATGAAGAAATTAAATGGTGCAAGCAATTTCTTCATTTTCCACAATGTTTTCCAAGGCATTTTCTTGAGGGGCATAAAAAGGAGGGCTTGTGTGGGAATGGGTTAAGGTCATAAAATAGTTGATACCTCTTTAAATGGCTTGGTTTTCTTGGTCATGCTATACTCGTATTGACAAAGCTCACAAGACAACTTGTCGGAACTTTTAATCCACTTTTGTAGGCAAGCCTGGTGTATAAACTTGAGACTTCCGGAGCAGAGGCACGGGGAAACAAGTGGAGAGTCCAGCTGGATTTCACACTTGTCGCACTGACATATACGGCAAACATCCCCAGAGTTGGTGGATAGTGACGAGTCACATCTCTCTGTTGAAACAGGCGTAGGGGAGTTTGGATTCAAGATTTCCTGAAACAGTCAGAAGAGAAAATAGTTACGATAGTAAAATTTCTTATGGGTACTAATAAATTCGAGAGGAAGTAGATATCAGTAATTATTCTAGACTTTGAGTGAAATGAATAAAAAAATCTTGAAATAGGAATTGAAAAACCTACATTAATGTACAAATAGCACATTATCTCTGTTATGGTGCAGTCTAGAATAAAAATCAAGTTAAACTTGAACCCCTTCCTGAACAACAAAATGATAGACTGCTCCTAATTCAAAGAAGCTGCAGACGACAATTTGGAGGGTTTTTAAAAATCTTTGTCATTTAGGGTAGGAAACATTGTAGATAATAAAGGTATTGCTTGAAACAAGCATTTTCTTCATTTTCCAGAATGTTTTCAAAAGCTTTATTCTTGTGGGGTGTCAAAAATTGCATTGTGCGGGAATGGGTTAACCCATTCCCACACAATAATGCTTTTAAAGGCCCCTGAATACAAAAGCTTCAAAAACAATGTGGATAAGGAAGAAATTGCTCGTTACAAGCAATTTCTTCATTATCCACAATGTTTTCTATCCCAAAAGATACAGAATTCTAAAATTTCATCAAATAAAAATAGCTGTCTGCAACTTCTTGCAATTTGGACCAGTCTGAAATTTTGTTATAAGGGAAAGGGTCAAGGAAACAAGACCACTGCATGTTGATATCAATGCTGGACTACAAGAGCTAGACAGTGAAAACATCTTTCTCCTAATAGGGCTCATTCTTCAGAAGAAAAAAAATCAATCCCTTATTCCATTCACACACAATAACACTTTTGGATGCCCCTAAAGAAAAAAGATTACCAAACAATGCGGAATATTTTCCACAATGTTTCCTAACCCAAAAGGTTGAAAGAATCTAGAATTTCATAAACTTCAAATTGTCGTTTCTATCTCCTTTCAAATTGGATCAGTCTGAAGTTATGTTAATGGGAAGGGGTTAAAAAGCATAAACTGCCCTTAAATTGTGAGTGTGAACACACACACCAAGTTTCATGGAAATATCTTAGACAATTGACCAACCATGTATGTCAATCAAGGAATCAATTGACCAATCAAATAATTTTATTCAGCCTGTACCTGAGCTTTCATCTCCGCCATTTTTATTAACCTTTTTGTGTTGGTTTGGCAACATAAATGTCATAACTACAGCTTTGCCAAGCTGTATTTACAATGTTTAGGTCGCCAACCAACAATCACACTTTTTCGTTACATGCTACTGGACATAAAATTTTCAAAATAATGCCGTTAAAAATTAAAGAGGAACCTCCTGTTGGAGTTAACAGGCGGAGCCTAGGGAGTAAGTGGGCGGGGCCAGCAATTGGTCAATTACAGAGATTTAAAGTTTGTCTTGACTACGCAAACAACCCCAGGATGATGGCAATAGATTGACTTTTTGTTAAAAAAAAACTGAAAAGGAGAAATTACTTGTAATTAGGAAATTTGCCTTTTATGCGTTGAAGTATCACAACGCAAATATATCCATTTTTAACTTCTTTAATCTATTACTATTACAAAATCATAGACTGGTCTAATTTGAAAGAAGTTGCAAGTGAGTGCAGTTTGAAAAGTAACATACCTACAGGGTAGAAAATGTGGGAAAAGAAGAACAAGCAATTTCTTCTTCTCCAACAACGTTTTCTCATGTATAAAAATCACTGGACATAAAAACAGGGATTGTACAGAAAAGGATTAAAGTTCATACATATATATATATGTCTTTCATATGCTTGTTACAATTCCTGCATTTTCCATAATGTTTTCAAAAAAGGTGGGCTTTGTGCAGGAATGGATTAAATAAGAACCCAAGGGTATAAGTTGACTGACTGCTTAAGAGCAACTTCAAGTATCTATGGCTTTAACCCATTCTAACACAACAAAAATTTCGACTGATCCAAATTCAAAGAATTTGCAGACATTAATTTTCAAACCATTGTCCCTTATGTTAAACCTTGTCATGTTGAAAAAAAGTCTTTATTGCAAATTACATCAAAATCAAAGGACTGAAAGCACTGTGTAGGCTCTAATTGGGGGCAGATACCTCTTACGTAACAAGCATTTTCTCCTTTTTCCAAAATGTTTTCTCTCAAAAGTTAATCCTCTATGTCATAAAAAGAGGAATTGTTGCAATAAGATAAGTCAGTACTTACATCTAATAATTCTAATTGTAACATCCAATCAAGATACGTCAAATAAACCCGCATACTAGCACAGTTCTCGAACGTCAAACTACATGGATTTTTTTTTTCAATTCATTACAAAAATAAAATGTCATGCAATGTTTATTCATTCAAATTCAAAACTTAAAGGACAATTTTACTTGACTATGCAAAACATGAAATTTAGGTGTAATTATAAAGCCAAACCGCTCCATACTAAAGATGACCTTGTTACAACATAATGAACTATTTATTACAGAATCCTAGCTTTTTTCCAATTTCCTTATTAATTAACAACATTTTCTTTCTCTCTAGCTTGTAAAAATTTACTCTTGCAATAGGAATAGATGTAACATATTTTTTTCATTTTGAAAAGTATAGACCAATTCAATAGACCGTTGTTTCAAATCAAAGTGTAGATTCCTGTCTGATTAAATTGGTGGGGACAAACAGAGTCAATGGGTGGGGACAAACAGAGTCAATGGGTGGGGACAAACAGAGTTAGGGGTGGGGACAAACAGAGTTAGGGGTGGGGTCAGTGATTGGCCTTCATTAACCATTCTGACATTTATTTTTAACATTTGAGTTTTTGGGCAACCTAGAGCTTATTCATGCTGTAGTTACAAGGTTTTGGTCCCCAACCAGCTGTTTGCTTTCTGTTTTTATGTCCCTGGTACAATATTTTACAAACTATGGTGGTTTGAGACTTCAGTCAAACTACAAATTAGGAGATAAATCATCAAATAAGCACATACAGATAATCAGTAAATGGTTCTCATCATTAACAGCAACTTGCAATTTTCTACAGTTCCTTCAGGTATACATAGTACAGTTGAAATTTGATTATTTCTAAACTAAAATTGGTGCAAAGTTGACTTATACTCCACTCCAAAACAGTTGACCTTCCTTACCCAAAAACAATAGGTCCTTCGGGGGGAATAATATGATAATGGTTAAATATTGTGATAGTAAAAGAATTCAACAGAACAAAACATGTTCAAAATGAATAAAACCATGTTCATTCCATGATTAACATTTGATTTTTTTGTTGATAATGATATCTTAGTATGCCTTTTCTGATGGCTAGTCAATGCAATTAAACATCATCAATCAATGCTACATTCAACAGGGGAAGTGAATATTTCATAATGGAAATCTTGTCTTTTAGACCTCTCTATCTACACAGTTCTTTAATGAATATATTCATAGCATTCTCAAGATGGTAAGAAAATTTTGTCCACACAAATTCTGTCTATAATGTCAGACAAAGTTTTGAAAGAAAGACAGCCGTTATAATGGAAGGTTAAAGGAAAATAACAAGTTACGCAAGCATGACCTGTTATTGTGAATAATGGATAGAAGGATGATGATGTATGGTTACAAATTACCACTAAAATCTAATTTACTCCATCTTCAAGATAACTTGCCATTTGTTAATTTCAAAAAGGTTTTATGATTATCAATTTTTGAAATTAGGTCTAAATTACCTATTACCAAACAACAAAAATTTAGACTAGTGACCAAATTGAAAGAAGTTATAGAAAACAGTTTTGACTCATTACCAGACTGCAAAATTTAAGATTGGTACTAAATGAAAAGAGTTATTATTATTACAAGCAATTTCTTCATTTTACACAATGTTTCCTTAATTGTTTTTCTTGTCATAAAGCGTAATTGTAATTGCTTCAGACAATAATAGAAATACTAATGCCAAGCAAATCTTTTTTCATGTTTTCTTCAATGCTATATCTTGAGATTACCAATGCAAGTCCTTGAGTATGTGTTAGAAAAATAAACTTTACCTTTGTAGTTAAACTATCCTTTTTCCTAAAAGGTGAGGGTTTGTCTTTTTTACTCGATTTTCCACTACTTCTGTTGCGTTTTGTATCCATGCCACCATTAGCTGGGGAATTGTTTGTTTCAGTCCTTGATGTTGGTACAGTCTCTACATTAATATGCACTTCAGACTCAGTATCATCTTCCTTCAGAGACTCTTGATTACGATACATCACAGAGTTTGTGTCTGATACTATCACAGTATTCGCAACCACGGGCACATGTGGACCAGTGTCACCACTAGCATTGTCATTATCACATTGTTCAAATTGAGTCTCATCATCGACACTATTTGCCCTATTGTCTCTTTGTATATCAGAGGCATCTGTCTCCATATCAATCACATCACAGTTTGTTTTATCAGTACCATTGTCACTGCCCCCAGACGTAAGTTGATCAACACTGTCAGGGATGTTATCTACAGTTACAGACGCTTCTTCTAACTGTTCATCAATGTCATGTTTAGTCTCATCACCACCTTCTACATGTGTCTCCTCTCTCTGTGTACCGTCTGGTTTTGATTCCATACCTTGTGTAAGAACAGCAATCAGTCTTGTTGGCATTGCCTTCAGGCTGCCAACTACTTCTGGTGTCTAACTCCTCTTTTCAACCTATATAGCTGGTGACCAGATCTTGGTTAACAGAAAGAAGTCTCCCTAATGTTGCTGGATGATGTATGACCAATAGAAGAGTCCATATCTCAACTGCTAGCACCAGTCACAAGTTAAAATTGTTGACATCATCCTTAAAATACACGAAAATAAAGAGTTAGCCAAATACGATATATTTCAACATTTTCACATGCAACAAGCAATTTATCATCCTTAAAATACATGAAAATATAGAGTTAGTCAATTATGGCATATTTCAACATTTTCACATGCAACAAGCAATTTCTCTTTTCTCATTATGTTTTCCACCCTATTTAAACATTTTTTTTTTCACTTACCATCTCAATTGTAAAGTCATATACAACTTCTTTCATTTGGTTTGATTGATTGAATGGGGTTTAACGCCACTTATAACGGTATCCTGTTATATTGCAGCGGCTGGAGCACCTACCAATGTATTCCTGATATTGCTCACACCAGTACTAGCACTACATTCTTGCCTAGCCTCAAGCTGCCTTCCCACTTAAGTTTATGATCATCCACCCATTAGTGAGAGACAAATGTTGGAAAGAATATGTGCCACCATCGGGGATCAAACCCATGACATCTCATGATTGAAGATTAAGAGTCTGATGCGCTACCTACTGCACTATGACAGAACTGGACCAGTCTAGAATTTTGTTGTCTAGGTTAAGTGTTTAAAAGAACAACTGGGCTAAAATCTTTTTTGAATCCATTTATATAGGCCTTAATCATTTTGCTCCACATAAAGCCCAATTTCAACATCTGACCTTGATCCATGACGATGACCTCATGTATGCGTCTTAAATTTTCATATTTAACAAGTAGAGGTTGTAGACAAAGCCTATCCATTCAGAGAAAAGGATCCTAAACAGTAAATAGGTCAACTTTGTCTTTATGTAACTACAACTAAGTCCGTTGACTCTCTGGAGGTTTCCTAGTATGCATACAACTACAAATTATCAAAGTACTGAAAGTACTGTTAGCTAGCAGATCAAAACTTCTTTGGTCTTCTTTGTCTTTTGTAGGGTAGAAAACATTGTTGACATTGAAGAAATTGCTTGTTACAAGAAAATTCTTCATTGTCCACAATGTTTACCAAAGCTCTTTCTTGAGTCACTTCTACAATTGGAATAGAGTTTGCAATAATCCTGAAGTGCAAAAGAAATATTGCTCATGGCGTAGACATTCAATAGATTTAGTGGTTAAGCCTCGAGTGGAAGTTTGCACTTATTGAACTCTGAGAAGACCATAAAATTTTATCTGTTAACTTAAGCTATCAAAGCTGACGCTTTGCTAGCTAAAAATCGTCACACACAATTATGTAACAGAAGAAAAATGTGATATGACAAAATTTGTACTGGTAAAGATAGTAGAAAGTTTTGAATAACCATCAATGGCTTATCAGCAATTTCCTTTTCATGTATTCCTGAACAAAAAGTGAATTGCCTTAATTTTGTCTGAAACAACCCATTTATCACATGTCATGCTGAATAAAGTGTAATAAAATCAAAGGGCTGAAAGCACAGGAGGCTGGTTCATATTTTTTTCAAAAATAAATCCAATTAACAACTCTGGCTTATAATGGACAAGGAGGTGGGGAGTAGACTTAGACCAGACATAGATGTAGACTGATCTTTGTCTGTACCTCCTGTCAAAGCAGGAATATATTCATGGTTCATCTAGGGGAATAGATGGCTAAATAAAATAAACCATAATTTGTTGCTCAATAAGTGAAAGATATATTGATGTTTATTTGAAACAAATAATGGTCATCCTCTGATATAGGTATGAACTAAATGTCAGAAATGGATTGTCATGGGTTCGATCCCCGGCGGCGGCAAATATTCTTTCCGACAATTGTCTCTCACCAATGGGTTGATAATCGTAAACCTAAGTGGGATAGCAGCTGGAGGCTAGGAAAGGATGTAGTGGTAGTACTGGTGTGAGAAATACCAGGAATCCATTGTTAGGTGCTCCAGCCGCCGCGATATGACTGAAATACTGTTAAAAGCGGCGTTAAACCCCATTCAATCAATCAATCAGAAATGGATTTTATAACACATGAGAGATTTTATGGCTTCATGATGTTTTATATTATAAAATACTTTGTACTCTCCTCTTTCATTTTCACCTTGGCTTAACATGAAAGGCTCTTACTAATTACCTGAGATTTTCAAAGTCAAATCTTACGGTTTCCTGACTTTTTTGTACAGAAAAACCATTATCAGAAGAAAATTGCCATGTTGAGTTGCCATAGTAACATGTCTTCTTTATCCTTGTTATTGATTTATCCAGTACATCTCATTAAATAGATAACTGTCAACAGGATTCTGTGAATCTATGACAAATTAAAAAGATTTTTTATAAATCGTTTCCAAGGTAATACAAACGAAATACGGTATAAGGTATTTTTTTTCAAGTTTTTCCTTGTATATGACTATAATCCTGAGGTTTTTCATTCCGTTCAGCCAATTTGTTTGTTTGAATGGGGTTTTACGCCGCTTTCAACAATCTTTCAGTTATATCGCGGCGGCTGGAGCACCTAACAATGGAATCCTGGTATTTCTCACACCAGTACTACCATTACATCCTTTCCTAGCCTCCAGCTGCTATCCCACATAGGTCTACGATTATCGACCCATTGGTGAGAGACAAATAGTCGGAAAGGATGAGTGCCGCCGTCGGGGATGGAACCCGGGACCTTTAGATTGACAGTCCGACGCGCTACCAACTGCGCTATCACGGCGGCCCCGTTCAGCCAAAGGCAATCTCACAACAAGTCTGAAACTTCTTAAACTATTTCCACACAATGACACTTTTGAAGAAAAATACATTTGAAAACATTGTGGAAAATTGCAATTTTTTCATTATCTACAATGTTTCCTACCCTACAGGTAGAAAAAATTCATAATTTCATAAACTTTAAATTGTGGTCTGCAACTCCTTTCGATTTTGACTAGTCTTTAATTTTGCGGTCTGTTAATGGGTTAAACTGTTGTATGACCACTCACAACACAGTTGAATGTCACTACTGAAGAAGCTTATTGGAGTCTTTGTGCATTGTAACAACAGTAATTGACCAATCACTGGCCTCGCCTACTAACTTTCTTAGCCTGCTCATTGACTCCGACAGGAAGTCCCACTTAGATTTTAAACGGCATTATTTTAAAAAAAATTATGGCAAGTAGCATGTTACGAAAAAGTAGAATAATTGGTTGGAGACCTAGAATCTTAACTACAGCTAGAATAAGCTGTAGTTACGCTGTTTAAGTTGCCAAACCAACAAAATGATTCACCAAAATGGCGGCAAATGTCAGAGTTCAAACTGAACTTCAAGTAAAAATGAATGATTCCATTGGTCGACAGGTTATTTGATTGACAACCCTGATTGGTCAAATGTTTTAAACTTATTCAAAGCTTACACTTAAAGATTGAAGTAGAGTTGAGGCAGTTTTACCCCATAACCACACAATTAATGATCCTTTCTGACACCCTGAAGAAATACAATCTTGGAAAATTTTGTTAAAAAAGGAGAAATGGCTTGTAACAATTCAAGCCATTTCTCCTTTTCTTTCTATATTACTTATTACCCAATAATTGGCACTTATCCAGGGCAATTTGAAATGTTGTCTTCAACTTCTTTAAATTTTGACTAGTCTAAAATTTTGCCCTCTGGTAATGGGTAAAACAAAAGCTGTCAGAGGACAGCAGTTCTCGACTATTCTGAGACCTGGATAGTAGCAGCAATTCAATTTCACAACATAGATGTCAGCTAGAATAATGAGTATTTGTTTAATCATAATTCTGAACACATGTCTTAAACTTCAAACCATTACTTAAAGTAGTAACTGAGAAAAAAATCTTGAACTTAAAACTCTCAGTCAAAAAGGGTCAATATATTTAATAAAATGATTGTTATAGAAACAATTTTTTGTAAAGGGCTTGATGTTATGTTCACAGAGGCATGTGCATTGTTTCAGAGGAATGGTAACAGTACCCCTTCAAAATTATGTTCTAGAAACCAATGCATTGTTCTTGAATAGTAAGAGTGAATCAAGATATATTCTATAATTGTTCCAGGATGCAGTTCTAGAACTATAGTTCTACATTAAGTTCTATTACCTTTTTGTAGAACATATTTAGACTTGGAATGACACCCAAACTATTCTAGAACTTTTCAAAGAATTTCGTCAGTAAAATTAGTTCTAGATATCAATTGAAACAAGAGGGCCGTTGGCCCTGGGCCGCCTACCTGAGATAAGGGCTCTTTTTCTTTCAACAGTCTAATTTCATGTTAAGGTTAGGATTATGATACAAGCTGGCCATACTTTAACAATACATAAACTCTGTACCTGTGGATCAGAAAGTCTTAATTACAAATTCTAAGGCTTAAGGGCAAATTTGAGAGAAGAAGAAAACTTTTTCTCCCTCTGGATCCATGGGTTATAATATCAGAAATAAGAAAGAAGTCTGTGAACTGATGCTTCATGCCTATAATCAACACCACCCGGCTCTGCGCCTGGGGACTCGAGGATCATGTTTTAGCTATTTTGAAATAGGTCAACATACTGATGCTTCATGCAAAATATCAAGGCTCTACGCCTTCTGGGTCAGGGGGAGAAGATTTTTAAAGATTATTTTAAAATTTCACTTTCATTGCCATGGCAACCAGAGTTTTAAATGGATTTCAATTGTTTTAGATAATTTCAAAGGGGACCACCTTAGGAACATTTCTGCCAAATTTGGTCCAAATTGGCCCATCGGTTTGGGAGGAGATGTTGTAAAGGAACTGTTGACAGACAACTGACAGACGGACAGCAGACAAAAGGTGATCACAATAGCTCACTTGAGCACTTCAAGCTCAGGTGAGCTAAAAAGCTTTGGACAACATTGTAGACAAGCAATTTATTCATTTTCCACAATTTTTTCAACCTCAAAAGACAAACAAGAGGGCCGTTGGCCCTGAGGCGCTCACCTGAGATAAAGGCTCTTTTTCTTTCAGCAGTCTAATTTCATGTAAAGGTTAGGATTATGTAACAAGTGGGCCACAATTACATATAGACACTATGAACCTTGGGATCCAAAAGTCTAAATTACAAATTCCAAGGCTTTAGTGCTGATAAACTTTTTCCATGGGTTATAATTTCAGAAATAAGAAAGAAGTCTGTGAACTGATGCTTCATGCTTATACCCCCCCCCCCCGGGTCTGCCCCTGGAGACCCAAGGATCATGATTTTAGCTATTTTGAAAGAGGTCAATATACTGATGCTTCATGCAAACTATCAAGGCTCTACGCCTTCTGGGTCAGGGCGAGATTTTTAAAGATTATTTTAAAATTTTACTTTTGTTGCCATGGCAACCAGAGTTTTTAACGGATTTCAATTCTTTTAGCTATTTTTGAAGGGGACCACCTTAGGAACATTTCTGCAAAATTTGGTACAAATCGGTCCAATTGTTTGGGAGGAAATGTCATTTAAAAAATCATTTTTTATTTCTATATAAACCCCACCCCCCTGGGGCTCTACCCCTGGGGACCCGAGGATCATGATTTTAGCTATTTTGAAAGAGGTCAATATACTGATGCTTCATGCAAAATATCAAGGCTCTACGCCTTCTGGGTCAGGAGCAGAAGATTTTTAAAGATTATTTTAAAATTTTACTTTTGTTGCCATAGCAACCAGAGTTTTAAACGGATTTCAATTCTTTTAGCTTTTTTGAAGGGGGCCACCTAAGGAACATTCCTGCCAAATTTGGTTTAAATTGGCCATGTTTGGGAGGAGATGTCATTTAAAGAAATTGTTGACGGATGATGCACGACACACAACGCACGACACACGACGGAGCAGACGCCAGACAAAAGGGGATCACAATAGCTCACTTGAGCACTACATGCTCAGGTGAGCTAAAAACCTATAAACAAGTTCAGTATTACTTAAGGATTTTGTCAGTGCTTTGTAGTAAATAAAAAGTCTATTTAAATTCTACAAAGATTTTTAGTACGGAAATGGGATTTGTTTAGAATCTGCAGATAAAGTTACCTTTATTTCTACAAAGTACTAAAACACGCCCGGTAATCTCGGGCTCAATCTCTTTTTGGAGAACAGTGCAAAATGGAGACAATGATACTTCTGATATGGAGCCAAGGACCGGAACTGGACAGAAAAGATAAATAAAAAAGTGCACCTCGCGTACAATTTGATCTCCTATTAACCTATCATACATTTTCCCAAAACGTCCAGAGTTTCATACCACATAGAAATGATTATATTATCCATTGGCGGTGATAGATTTCAAAAATTATTCCATTTGTGAATAGAAACTTGAATCAAAGTTTGGACATCGGACCCGATCAAACACAAAAATGCGTGTTGAAATTGTTCAAATCCATGTAATCAACAGTTCTGAAAGATTTAATGACAATGACTGTGAAATGAATGTTAACGTGTTGATATAAAATAATGTTACCACAAAGAACTGCGTTTTCCTACCCATTTTGTGGATTTTCTCAGATGAGAAGGAGACCAGGATGCGGTGCGGGAGACAAGATTCAGAGGGAGAGGCGATGCATATATAAATGTACTGTAAACTTTCTAATAGGACCTCATACTCTTATGTAACCCCAGCCCCTCTTCGGACGTCAAAGCCAACCCTTTTTGTATGATTTTCGGAAAACTTAAAACCTGTAATAAACCCCAATCCCCAACAAATCAATGCCACAATGAATTCAATAGAGGGTCAATGTAACTGTTCTCAACCAAATGTCCCCCTTTGTGATGGTTAAATGCTTAGATAATTGGTTTGCTTAAAGTTTTTTTCTTTATATTTAGAAAGCCCTTTATCCTAGATTATGTCAAAAGGTAAAAAACTTCACTGCTTCAGTTAACCCTTTCCTGTTCAAACACGGGATTTTACGTTCCTATGATTTCATACTTGAGAAAACATTGTGGAAAAAGGAGAAATTGCTTGTAATTGAAATTGCCTCCCCCCCCCTTTCAGTCTTAACATCTGTAGCCTATAATTAACACCCATCCCTTTTTAAAGAAGTGTGAAAATTCTAATAAACCACCGGTGTTGTTATAGAGCTTTTACAACGTATAAGGCACAGAACGTCCGTTTATTGTAGATCTGAACTCCTTCCATGTAATATATTTCTAAGAACCTAGCGTATTTTTCAAATTTTGTGATGACCTGAATTCTCAAATTAGCTATTTGTTTTTCTTTGGAAAAGTTTCGTTAGAATAGATTTACAAAAATTATTACGAGTTCACTTTATATTCACCATTGTGGCCCGGTAAGTCAGTTTGGAGAAAGGAGAAAATATATAGACCAGGTATAAACATGGCTGTTCTAGAGAGTCTGAGAGACACATTTGCTGGGTAAAAGGGAAAGAAAAGGTGTCCTGTAATATGCATAAAGTTACAGTCCTAGAAAATCATTCACTGTATTCTTTATATGCATCGTCTCTCCCTCTGAATCTTGTCTCCCACACCGCATCCTGGTCTCCTTCTCATCTGAGAAAATCCGCAAAAGGGGTTAGAAAACGCAGTTCTTTGTGGTAACATTATTGTATATCAACACATTATCATTCATTTCACAGTCATTGCCGCTTAAATCTATCAGAACTGTTGATTACATGGATTTGAACAATTTCAACACGCATTTTCGTGTTTGATCAGGTCCGATGTTCAAACTTTGATTCAAGTTTCTATTCACAAACGGAATAATTTTTTAAATCTATCACTGCCAACAGATAATATAATCATTTCTATGTGGTATGAAACTCTGGACGTTTTGGGAAAATGTATGATAGGTTAATAGGAGATCAAATTGTACGAGAAGTGCACTGTTTTATTTACCTTTTCTGTTCAGTTTCGGTCCTTGGCTCCATATCGGAAGTATCATTGTCTCCATTTTGCACTGTTCTCCAAAAAGAGATGGAGCCCGAGATTACTGGGTGTGTAAAACTGTTCTTAAAGCCAGGATTTGCAGAAAAAATGTATTTTGTAAAACCAATTTTTGTATAATGAATTTTTAATTGAAATTATATATTCTAATATTTTTTAGAAGTACATAATGATACTTTAGTTCTACAAAATACTAAAAATGTTTTGTAGAACAATTGAAGTAATTAGTAGTACCATTAATTGAAAAAGAATTCATCACATGAACAAATAAAGTGTTTGTGGAACCAATAATTTGACCAATAGACAGACTGGCAGATAGATAGACAGACAGACAAATGAAGACCTTTTCTAGAATTCCCTTACCCACTGTTGGCTTATAGTTGACTAAGTTTCCAGTCTATGTTTCCATGATATCTAAAAACAACCTTGAATTCCACTGAACTTTTCCTATATAACCACAAAAAGCCACTTTTAAGCCTTAGAATACCGTGAAGACATCATCTGACTCAAATTTAAGTGTTAAGTGTCCATTTGAGCATTTTTTTAGACAATTGGCAATTTTTCTTATCAATGTTTGAGAAACATTGATACCTCCCTTTAACAAAAGCATTACACTGACACAGCCGTCAACATAGATGCCAGGATTTCCAGAATAGCCCCACCCCCTATTCTTCTCAAATAGTCAAACTTGAAATGACCATCCAGGCTTGATGTGGTAAGGTCTTAAACTGCAATAGAATAAGCTTAACCTTAAACCTTGTCATGCTGAATAAAATCTTTTCAAAACTGCATGAAAATCAAAGGACTGAAAGCACTGATAACACCAGTCGTAGAGCAATATTCATTAACAAGAGCACCGTCTATGGTGCCTAGCTCGGCTATTGGGTGCTGGATAGTGGATAAAATGCATCTAGAGTTATCCCCCTTGATAGTATAGGTTGCTCTTTTGATATTGAACAAGTGTGCCAAGTTTCTAATGAATACCTTTAGTAGAACCACAGATATCACAAAATGTCAAAGTTTTCGAAGGACGATGACGACAACGAAGACGACAACACCAAGGCTATAGCAATACCTTGGATTTTCTGCAAAAAGCTGCCCTAAAAATTGTTTTTTATAAACAACTTCAAAGGAAAGATCAGTTAATTTTTCATATATCAGAATGCACTTAATTTTCATAGATTTCATAATAAAACTTTACCATGAGAATTCTCAATTTAATTCTTATTTCCTTTTGCAGAAGCTGTAAAATCTTGTTATCTGCTATTCATGATTTTAGTTTAACCCATTCCCACACAATGGAATTTTAGACCAGTCCAAATTCAAAGAAGTTGCCACCATCAATTTAAGTTGATGAAATCTTCAAAATCTTTGTCTTTTAGGGTAGAAAGCATTGTAGATAATGAAGAAATTGCTTGTAACAAGGAATTTCTTCATTCTCCACAATGTTTGACAAAGCTTTCATATTGAGGGGCGTTTAAAAGCGTCACTGTTTGGGAATGGGTTAAAGTATAAACAAATTCTATTTTCAAAGAATTAATTTTATGATAAAAAGGAGTAATTTTATGATATAAAAGTAGTATAAAATTAATGAGACCTGACATGTGAAAATGGATCCTTTATATATGCTAAAAAATTAATTAGAAGATCCAGCTCAAGTCAAAAACTGTTTCAAGTAAAAGTCCAACAGATTTCTGACCATGCTGACTGAGCACCAACAGGGCAGTTTGACTGAGTTTATAAACAATATTATTTATAAAGGAGAATTATATCAGTGACATAAAACAAAATGTAAATTGTTGATGATTGACAAACTAAATGTTGTTACTACATATTGAATAAGTGCAGTTACAGTTTTTAAGTCGCCAAACCAAAAAGATTGCTTACTATATCTGTTCTACTCAATGATGCATTTAGACACCTCAAAGAAAAAAAACTTTGGAAAGCATTGTGAAAAAAGAAGAAATTGCTTGTTTCATGCAATTTCTTCATTATTCACCATGTTTTCTACCCAAGACGTAACAAAAAATCCAATATTTTGTAACTTTTTCATTCTCATATGCACCTCCTTTCGATTTGAACTAGTCTAAAATTTGCCATTTGGATTAAAGCAAATGTCTGAGTTCAAGACAAAGTTCTCTCCAGGTCTAAATGAGTGATATGATCAAATTGATTTCTATTTACAGCAGCAATCTATCAGTTCTTCATTTAACCCATTCCCACATTATATGTGACACTTTTGGAAGCCTGTCAAGAAAAGCAATTGGAAAAACATTGCGTAAAATGAAAAAATTGCTTGTTACAAGCAATTTCTTCATTTTTCACAATGTTTTCTACCCAGAAAGTTGGAATTATCTAAAATTTCATTGTACTTTAAATTGTCCTCTGCAATTCCTTGAAGTTGGACCAGTCTAAAATTTTGTTGTCTAGTAAAGAGTTAATGCAAGTCAACAATAATCCAAGTCAGGCTGCAATGTCAACACAGCCAGACCAGTTACAGCTTGCTGAAGTTACAATATGGATCATTTTTCTGAGATTGGTCACAAAATATGAAATGTTACAGTATGTTAAGTGTATTCAAACACCTTCCTCAATTTATATGTTAATGTTACATGTTAACATTGCATAACAAGTGTAACTCATAATATATACAACCATTTCTTTGATTTCCAAATCAACTATGAAATAAAATGAAGAGCCATTTAACCCTTTCCTGTTTTTGGAAATTTTAGACTAGTCCAAATTAAAAGAGGTTGCAGACGACAATGAAAACTGGATGCCATTTGAAATGAAACCATCCTATGTGGTAGAAAATATTGTGGAAAAAGGAGAAATTGCTTGTTACAAGCAATTTCTTCTTTTTCCACAATGTTTTCTGGAGTATAAAATCACAGGAACGTAAAATCCCGTATTTGAACGGGAAAGGGTTAAATGTCAGAAACTAAACAATATCACAAAAAAATACTCTGGAGCCTTACTTGATTTGAGATAATGACCTGGTTTGGGAGGCCAATTCTGACCAGACATTCAAGACAACAAACATTGTACAGTTTTTTTTTTTAGATTTTTTCAAAATCTGGATAGAAAACTTTGGGAATGGGTTAAACACAGGGTAATTCAGAAGAATGTCATAAGATGGTATCCCTGTATGTTAGGTGAAACCTTTAACCAATTCCCATACAATGACGCTTTTTGGTGCCCTTTTTTAACTTGCAAACAATGTCTTCATTTTACACAATGTTTTTCCAACTGTTTTTCACAGGGGGGCTTCAAATAGCGTCATTGTGTGGGAATTGGTTAAAAGAGGATTTATGAAGTACAGTATATCAAAATCAAGCTCAAAAGCATGACTACCATTAAATAGATTTTTTTTCCATTAACTCAATGCCACTGGCACATATTTCATTGCTTAACCCATTCCTACACGTGAAAATCTTAGACTGGTCCAAATTCAAAGAAGTTGCAGTTGACTATTCTTTTCCTTTTATGGTAGAAAACATTGTGGCCATTGAAGAAATTGCTTGTTACAAGTAATTTCTCCATTGTCTACAATGTTTTCCAAAGCTATCATCTTGAGTGGCTTCAAAAAATGTCATTGTGTCAGAATGGGTTAATTCTGCTCGAACCACAATGATTGTCAAAGGCTAGCCCTGTGTCAATTTTTTGTTTACATTTTCATTCAGATTCAATTAAAATGTATTCACACCTCTTTGAGAGTCATAAATAATACTTCATCAAAACCTTACCCAATCAAACCTCTTTTACCACCACTTCAATAAATATGATTTCATGTAAATATTTTTCAGTGGGACTGATTAACCCACATCAAATTTTAGACCAGTCCAAATTAAAAGAGATTACAAAAGACAAATCAGTTTTGTGTTGATCAAAAAAAGTACCAGATTGTATAAAAAACATTGTTAGAAAAAAAGAAATTATTTTTAACCAGCAATGACTTATTTTTGCTCATTGTTTTCCTAAATGTAATTATTCTTCAATGTAATATGGGGATTGTATGGGGAATAAGTCCAAATACAAAAAAGAAACAAGGAAACAATACTTGTACCTCTTTACAACACGGCAAGTTTTTTTTATACCAGTCATAGTCACTCACTAAGATCACTTGATAATAGCATCTGCAGTCACACTAAGTATTTCACGACTTAGCCATAAATAGACATCAAATACATATAAGTATGTCACACTCAAGTATGTAAACTAGTACTTTATACAGTAATAATCTAGGGTATTGTGGTGTCATCTTATATTTATGTAACAAATATCAGGCTCGTAGGAACAAGAGGGGGTTTGGGGGGACGGGTGTTACAACTTACCCCTCCCTCCTATGTTTTTTGACAAGAATGGAAAACAACATTATGTTGTACTGATTTGCACTGATTATACACCATACGAAAATAACTAAATTCCTTCCCCCTACAATCTTGAAATGTTCATAGTCACACACGCCCCACCAGCCCGCACCAACCAATTTTTAAATGCTTCCTATGGGCTAGTTATACAAACAATAATTTTTTTCTGTTACCATCACCTCATTATTCATCTTTTTGATGCACTGAAAACAGTTTTAGAAAGTAGAAATAATGCAATCAGCAAATTCCCCTATTTCTGAAAATACTTTCAACCAAAATTATGATTACCGGTTCTTTTAACTATGACCAGTCTTTACTTTGTTTTCTGATATTGTGTTATATCTCCTACAAAGGGGTGTGGAGGGCCTGGATGTTTGTTTGTTTGAATGGGGTTTTACGTCGCTTTCAACAATCTTTCAGTTATATCGCGGTGGCTGGAGCACCTAACAATGGCATTCTGGTATTTCTCACACCAGTACTACCATTACATCCTTTCCTAGCCTCCAGCTGCTATCCCACATAGGTCTACTATTGACGACCAATTTATGAGAGACAAATAGTCGGATTACTGAGTGCTATATGTGCTTGACTTGTAATCTGATGGACACAGGTTTGAGCCCCATTATCACTGGGGTGTGTTCATGGTCCACTTAATAGCCAGCTCCTGTCTACTCAGCTGTGAACTACTGCCTCTCTTTGGAGATGTAAAACCATCTGGATTGTGAGTGTCAGGGTTAGCTCTTGCTTGATAAAAGTTGTCGCAAACACTTTCACCAAATTAAAAAGTGAGACCAAATGGAAAAAGTTGGAGCCAAATTAAGAATGAGTTAGTGCCAAAGTCAAACATTTCTTAACTGCACTTTTATTTGCTTAACTTTTATGTTGTAAAATAAACAACATACGTATTAAACAGGTTCTAAACATGGCCATTCATTTTTAATATTGTCTTGAATGAATGTAGCTAAGCCATACACCTAAAATGATTTTCCTCATCTTCAATCAGCGCTTTCAGTACTTTGATTAGAAGATCGAGACTATGATGAGAAAAATTGGGAGAAGGAAAAAGTAATAAGCCTTATATAATATGCTTGATTTGATAATAGAATAACATAGACATCTGTAATTTAAATAAGAGGACCACAATGGTCCTAAATCACTCACCTGAATTGTCTGCTGTGTAAAAAAATGCAACTAGAGACAAATAACTATAACCAGTTTCATGAAGATTGAGCCAAAACTGACACTTCTATATTGTGAACAAAGAAATTGTCATTAAGGCCCCTTTTCCTGTATTATCCTATAATCTATAAGGTTCATCTTTATGACCTAACAATTATCCTGACAAGTTTCATGATGATTGAGCTAAAATTATGGCCCCTAGAGCATTGACAAAGAAATTGTCAGTAAGGCCCCTTTTTTACTGTGTTTTCTAAAAGAACCTTCCCATAATCAATAGGATTCATCCTTGTGACCAAACAATTATTCTGGCAAAGTTTCATGAAGATTAGCCAAAACTGAGACTTCTATATTGTAAACAAAGAAGTTGTCATTAAGGCCCTTTTTCCTGTGTATTCAAAAAGAACCTTCCCATGATCTATAAGGTTCATATTTATGACCTAACAATTATCCTGACCAAGTTTGTAACTATTGAGCTAAAATATTGGCCTCTAGAGTGTTAACAAAGAAAATCTCATTAAGGCCCCTTATCCTGTGTTTTCCTTAAGAACCTTCCCATAATCAAAAGGGTTCTCATCCTTGTGACCTTACAATTATGTTGGCAAAGTTTCATGTATATTGAGTCAAATTTGTGGCCTCTTCAGAGTAAACAGAAATTGTCATTAAGGCCCCTTTTCCTGTGTTTTCCAAAAGAACCTTCCAATAATCAATAGGGTGTATCCTTAGGCCCTAATAATTATTCTGGCCTAGTTTCATGAAGATTGAGCCTAAATTGTGGCCTCTAGAAATTGTCATTAAGGTCCATTTTCCTGTGTTTTCCAATAGAACCTTCCCATAATCAAAAGGCTCCATCCTTATGACCTAACAATTATTCTGGCAAAATTCATGAAGATTGAGCTAAAATTGTGGCCTCTAGAGTGTAAACAAAGAAATTGTCATTAAGGCCCCTCCTCACATAATCAATAGGGTTCATCCTCATGACCAAACAATTATTCTGACCAAGTTTCTTGAAGATTAAGCCTTAATTGTGGCCTCTAGAGTGTAAACAAAGAAATTGTCATTAAGGTCCCTTTTCCTGTGTTTTCCTCCCAATAAACAAAAGTGTTCATCTGTATGACCTAATGATTTTTCTGGCAAAGTTTCGTGAAGATTCAGCCATATTTATGGCCTCTAGAGTGTAAACAAAGAAATTGTAATTAACGCCCCTTTTCTGTGTTTTCATATAGAACCCTTCAATAATCAATAGGGTTCATCCTCATAACCTAACAATTATTCTAACCAAGTTTCATGAAGATTGGTTCAAAACTGTTACCTCTAGAGTGTAAATACTTCAATTGTTGACGCCACACGACGGACAACAGACATTCAACGATCACAAAAGCTCACCATGCGCACTTTGTGCTCAGGTGAGCTAAAAAATGTTTAAGGTTGATATTTCTTGGGTCAAGGCTTGAATTCCAGCTCGCATACTTGCAATTTGCGAGTTAAAGATAAAGAATGCAAGTCATTTTTTCTGCAACTCATTTTTCTTGCATGTGAAATAAATCAGCAGAAAACGATGTCATATTACTTTTTCATTCTGTTTTTGCATTATGATTATCGAGTATCAAGCCTTCGGAAACAAAGATCTGTGATCACATTATCAACTCCCGCAAGATACCGGCAACAATGTCTCGTATTTTAGTTTTAGCTTCCGAGGTTTATGTTTTGTGTAACTTTTATCATCTGCATGTCAAAATGAATAAGTTCGGAGTCTAAAAAAAGCCTTCAAATAAATAAGTTTGCAATCCACCACCCAGTCAAATATTCTAACAAGTAAACCTCTGTGGCTAGTGAAAAGAATGCATTACGTAAATCGATGCTTCTCTGAGATCTAAATATCGATCTCGATCAGAAAAGTAAATTTTCAAGAAGTTGTGTTCACGAATCGCTCTCTCCATATGTTAGTAAGTTTTAACCTTTGTCATGCTGGATGAAATCCCTTTCATAATTGCATTAATTTAAAATCAAAGGGTTGAAAGTACTCGAAGATCAGCTGTAAGCAACCTCTTTTAATATGGACTAGTCTAAAGTTGTGTTGTCTGGAAATAAATTCATGTTAAATCAACTCAGTTTTTTTTTTAAGCTTTTTTTTCACAATACAAGAATAACTCAATAATAATATATGATTTTATTTTTCTATGGGTAAACCTGTATGATAACTAATTACTAAAATTGCAAGTGAATTTGACTTTTTGCGAGCTGTTTCCAAAGCCACTTGCAAAAAGTTGCGAGTCAAATTTTCAGGGAAATTTGAGGCCTGTTGGGTACGGATGAACTTAAAAAGAAATGGTCCGTCTGCTTTTCTGACAGTAGAACTCTTGAAATTTCGTCAAAATTTGACAAACTACCTCTGTTACTATCAACAGCTCATCCAGATATTCTTCTTATTACCCATAAATGCTGATTCAGTGTTTTAGCAAGGATTCGCAGTAGCGGTGCCGAGATTAGAATCTGAGTGGAACAGTCAGCAGAAATATACAAAAATATACACTGTGTACAGGAGTGACTCCATAAGCTTTAAGCTTAAATATTCGCAATTGAAATGAAATAAATTTATGTAAACTTAGAGGTGTGGTATTCCGTACACAACTTATCTGACGCAGATTTTTCTACTCACATACAAATATATTTTTCAAGGATACTTGTCCAAACACACAAGTAAATACCACCGCAAGTCTTGGAATGGAACAAAATAGGTATCAAAGATAACTCATTTTATGTAGGAAAAAAATAATAATGTTAATACTAAAGGGTAAAAAAATTGTTGTAACAACGATGTTTTCTCAAACTTTATATCTTCACCTTTTCCCAGACAAATTCATTTTTATTCTTTACAAGGAGAAAAGCATGTCTTACATTTCTTACAAGGACAAAATGGAGTAAATCTGTATTTCCACAACACTGCCTTCACAAAAAATCACTTTAACCCATTCCCACTCAACAAAATATTAGACTTGTCCAAACTGAAAGAAGCTGCAGATGACAATTTCAAGTAGATTGAATTTTGATTTTCATCAACTTTTTTGATGGGAAACATTGTGGATAATGAAGAAATTGCTTGATACAAGTAATTATTTCATTTTCCTCAATGTTTTCCAAAGCTTTTTTCTTCAGGGGCTTAAAAATGAGGGATTGTGTGGGAAAGGGTAAACCATTCCAACTCAATCATGCTTTAGACCTCTCAAGAAAAATAGGGAAATTATTGTGGAAAATGATAACAATAAGCAATTTCTTCATTTTACACAATGTTTTCTACCAAGAAAAAATGAAAAAATTTAAAAATATGAAAATGTAAGTAGTTGTCTGAAACTCCTTTCAATTTGGGCCAGTCTTATGTTTTATCGTCTGGTAATGGGTTAAAACCTCTCAAATTTCTGTGAGGTGTATTAAAATACTCATATATTGATCCTTACTTAAGAAGAAAAATGGCTGAAGTTTTCATAACCATAATTAACAAAATACAACACGTCAGTTTCACTGTTGATATACTCACTTTTTGTTCTCATCTGAGCCTTATGTTGTAGGTACCTAGGTCTTGGTTTCATACAAAGTTCAAAGCTGTAAATATTGTCATAAACTGTGCACACAAACATGAAGTGTAGGTCATCTATCTATAATTTACTGCCACTATATCCATAGCCCTGTGTTATATATATAACTTACGATCAATAACCTTCAGGTGACTTGTGGTAACTACAGGTGAATGCTGATGTCACAAACTGTCTGTTTTGTCCTTTACGATAATTTGAGACTTGTGGACAAAGAACTGATAATCATAGCGCTGACTGGACTAACATCATAATCTGTTGTTTTGTTAATAAGTATGAATTTATGATGTCATTTTTCTAACAAAAACCCACCTACACTTATCATATTCCTGTGATCAAATTATTATCACATTTTGTCCAACTCAAAAGAGCATTTATCATGTATAATCATTCTCTTTAAATGTGAGAATTATACAATTTCTTTTTTCAGACCATCACATGAAAGGACAATTACACTATTTTTTTTAGAAGGTATACAAGTAGTGTTACTGCCCTTTACTGTTATATTTTTCAAAAATTTAGACTTGTCCAAAATCAAAGGGGTAGCAAACAACATATAAAATATAATCTAAAATTAACAATCCTATATGATAGAAAATTTGTGGAAAGAGAAGAAAGTGCTTGCTACAAGCAATTTCTTCTTTTTCCACAGTGTTTATTTGTTTTTGATTTCATTATATAATTTACAGAATGTAAAAATCAGGGATTGTAACAAGCAATTCCTTCTTTTTAAACCATGTTTCAGGGATTGTAACAAGCGATTCCTTCTTTTTTAACTATTTTTTCTACCCAAAGAGTTTAAAAAATCTAAAATTCCATAAACTTTGAATTGTCATCTGCAACCCTTTCAATTTGGACCAGTCTGAAATGTTGCTGTCTGGAAATTGGTTAAGTACATTGTATGTATAATAAAAAATTTGCAGATGAGTTAATTACCATATGTTTGTCTTATTTAACCATGTCTGCTATTATCATTTGTACATTAAGCATGATTAAACATCAAAGAGATGCAAAACTTATTATCCTCTACCAATCATTATCCTCATAAATTATTATAATCGAAATGTCAGAGGTTAAGATAACAAGCTGTTGATTTGATGACACAAAACCTGGGCTTTTGTTCACCTTCTTTTTGTAAAGAGGTAATTTACTGACCAAAATCATCATTTAAACCCCTGTTCTGTTTAACCCATTCATAAAAAATGACACTTTTGGACACCCCCTCTACAAAAAAAAAATTTGGAACATAGTTTGTGTAACTAGAGGTGCTTGAATGCCTGATTTGCTCCAATGGCCTGAATTAACTTATCCTTCTAGAGAAATTTGGCTGAAAACCATCCTGCAGATTGTAGGTTTTCACTGTTTACCATATAGTGAAATAGGACCAATCCATTAAAGCAATGTTAACAGCCAATCAATTCTTTTTTAGCAATCTAATAAAGGGTCACCCAATGATCATTCCAGTGAAATGTGCTTGAAATCAATCCCATGGTTTCTGAGAAGAAGATTTTCAAAGATTTCACCATGTATGGAAGTATATTCCTGACTATTAAAGCCATATTTTCTATCCTCTCAAAGTTCTTTGAAGGAATCTAATAAAAGGATCACACAAGGATCATTCCAGTGAAATTTGATATGAATCCATCCATTGGTTTCTGAGAAGAAGATGTTCAAAGCTTTCACCATATATGAAAATATTGAGCTCCCACCTATTAACCCATTCCCAATCAATCCCTCCTTTTTACGCCCCTCAACAAAAAAGCTTGGAAAATGAAGTAATTGCTTAGATCAAGCAATTTCTTCATTATCCACAATGTTTTCTATCCCAAAAGACGAACAAATTCAAAATTCCATTAACTTGAAATTGTAGTCTGCAGCTCCTTTCAATTTGGACTGGTCTAGAATTCCATTGTGTTGGAATGGGTTAAAGCCATATTTTTCGTCTGATCTAAATTCTTTGAAGGAATCTGATAAAGTGTCACCCAATGATTATTCCAGTAAAAATTCGATTGAAATCCATCAAATGGTTTCTGAGAAGATTTTTAAAGCTTTCACCAAATATGGAATAAGCCCTGCCGATTAAAGCCATGTTTTCCATCCGATCTTAATTCATTGAAGGAATCTGATAATGGGTTACCCAATGGTCATTCCTGTAAAATTTAGTTGAAATTCATCAATTGGTTTCTTAGAAGATTTTTAAAGCTTTCATGATATATGGAATAAGCCCTGCCCATCAATGCCATGTTTTTTCATCTGATCAATATTCTTTGAATGAATCTGATAAAGGGTCACCCAAGGATCTTATCTGTAAAATGTGGTTGAAATCAATCGTTTGGTTTCTGAGAAGAAGATTTTAAAGGTTTCACCATATATGGAAAATAGCCCTACCCATTAAAGCCATGTTTGCATCCGATCTAAATTCTTTGAAGAAATCTGATAAAGGGTCACCAAGGATCATTCCTGTGAAATTTGGTTGAATTCTGTTCAATACATTCTGGGGTGAAGATTTTTAAAGTAAAAGTTTACGGACTGACCGACACACAGTAGGACACACGACGGACACAACGCCATGACATTAGCTTGATGGATTACAGCCAGTGGAGCTAAAAATGAAGAAATTGCTCTGAAAGAATCTAAAATTTCATAGACTTTAATTTGTAGTCTGCAACTCCTTTGAATTTGGACCAGTCTAAAATTCTGCCGTCTAGTAATGTGTTAATCCCTGGTTGTTACGTCCCTGTGTTTCTATACCAGAGAAAATTAGAGCAATTAATTATTTTTCCCCAATAATTTCTACCCTATCGGATGAGTATTTCTAAAATAGATTGGACTTTAAATTGTTGTCTGCAAAACCTTTTAATTTGGACTAGTCTAAAATTTTGCAAAACTGGAAAGATTTAAATATCTTTAGTGTTTTCTGTTGAGCCCAATTAGCCATTGTCCACCACAAGAATTCTAAACAAAAAGCACACATATTTCTCTTTTTCAATTTTTATAGAAGATTAATTTCGGGGATTTCTTTCTTTGTAGAAACGTAACTCACAAATGACAAGCAATACTATAAACATTAAGTTTCATTTTATTCTGTCCAACAGTTTACCCATTACCAGAAAACAAAATTTTGGACTTGTTCATATTCAAACAAGTTGAATTTAACAAAAAATTTAACTTTTTAATTCTTCAAGGGTAGAAAACATTGTTGATAATAACGAAGAAATGTCTTCATCATCCACAAAGTTTTTCAAAGTTTTTTCTTGAGTCCCATCAAAAGAAGAATTGCATTGGAATGGGTTAAGCAAAACATTGCTTACATAGTCAATGTTACAATCAGTCCATTGTTCCTTGAAAAAGATCATAAATAAAACAAAAAGACCATAAATCTTTTATCTGTGTCATCAGGTAACAAAATTACTTTTTGTACAATAAGTTCACTAATAAGATTTGAAAAGCTTTTTTTAATATAGGACACTTTGGTAAAAAGGTATCACAAAAATTTAACTCTACTTTGTGCTGTGGTGAGCTAAAAACTTCTTCAACCCATTACCAGACAGAAAAATTTTAGACTGGTCCTAACTGAAAGAAGTCACAGACAACATGTTCAAGTTGATTGAATTTTGGAAAGAACTTAGTCTTTGCTTTTGCTTTTGACAAGCAATTACTTCATTTTACACAATGTTTTCCAAAGTTTGTTTCTTGAAGGCTTCAAGGAGCATCATTGTTTGGGAATGGGTTAAATATGTGATAAATATGGATACCATAAACCTTATAATTCAAAGAGACCAAATTTTAAAGGAAGTATCCTAAGGGTTACTGACGGGCAATATCTTATCAGACAAAGAACAGATCCATCTGGTAATGCTAAAGACAAAATACAAATGGCATAAACCTCAAAACTCTAGACAGGAAGATGTTTGAAGTTGCTCTGATGGGCCTCTAACAGAGTTATTCCACTTGACCAGTTACTTCCCTTGAACTGGGTAGTTTCAGACTTTGAACAATATTTATACACAGGAAGGTATAGCAACGCCTTAAACCTTTTTCTGACTGATTTTTACGCCCCTGATATAATTTATTATACTTGAGGAAACATTGAGGAAAAAGAAGTATTACTAGTTGAAGAAGAAATTGATTTCCAACAATACTTTCTAACAAACAGGACGATTACCTTTTGAATTGTACTTACTTTATAATGTCTGCTACCCTTTTGAATTTGGGCAAGTCTAAAATGACAAACAGTAAAGGGTTAAAATTTGATGTATTTCATATTTGAAAATCATTGAACCTTCTCCTCCTTATTTGTGCAATTGTTAAAAGTTAGGCTGGTTCAAATCGAAAGAAGTTGTAGATGACAACTTCAAGTTGATAAAATTTTGAAATCAATTTCATTTGGGGTAGAAAATATTGTGAATAATGATGGAATTGCTTGAAACAAGCAATCTCTTCATTTCAACTGTTTTCGAAAGCCCCTTTCTTGAAGGGCATCAGAAAGTGGGATTGTTTCGGAATTTGTTTGACTGGCTATTTTCACCTTTTTAATGAAATAAGCATCCCTCTTGCCTTCTTGTTAAAATTGCAGACAAATTCATTTTAAGCTTTTAGGATAATCTTAAGTCTATGGAGTAAATCATGTGGAGGTTTTTGTTTGTATGTATCTTTGCCTTTTCCGTATACATATAAACATTGACATGGAACTGGTAATTTCACATTGATCGAATTTTGAATGGTTACTTAAACTGGAGCTACCCAGTCCAGACAAGGGAGTGAATGAAAGATCAATCTCAGGGATAACTCCATAAATGGGTAGAGGGCCATTGAGCTATTTTCAAAAGTTAAGACTCCTCACATGTTTAGAACTGTTTGGTTAACTTAGGCTATTTGCCAATTTTGATGCTATTTATCAATTTTGAATGCCTTAGACTTTATGAATCGAGTTGAGGGATTTTTCAATTTGCTGAGGTGTTTTCTCATCTTTGGAACCCTTGACTAGGGCAATAACTGACTACCAGGTGCATAATTTTAAACACAGGGCCATTGGTCCTTCAGCGCTCACCTGGGTCAGTGGCAACATATGGCTAAAAGAGTACAAGAAACCTAATTTAACAAAGTGAAACTATTATCAAAATTCTGTCTTTCACATGTCAGGGAGAAAACATTTAAATCAAGCTTAAGATATTTAAGCCATAAATGTAGCCTTTACAAGGTATACAAAGTTAATTATTCAAAGGTTTGACATAATGATCTTCTTTTTTACCCTTAATTGAACTTGTCCTAAAATTCAAAATATCAAGGTATTTGAGTATAAAAAAAATAGTCTCTTTAGAGCATACAAAGTATTTTGAGATTCGACCTTGTTGCCCACTTTTAGACAAAGTTGAATCATTAATTAACTTGTCCAAGAAATTATGAAGACAATCATTCTGACCATATATCAAGACATTTAGACTAATTTCAGACATATGCAGTGTACATTAGGTTTTTCTAAGATTTGATCTAGTGACCAAGTTTTTGATCCCATATGACCCAATATTAACCCTTTCCTGGACAAACCCGGGATTTTACGTCACTGTGATTTTATACTTGAGAAAACATTGTGGGAAAAGGAGAAATTGCTTGTAACAAGCAATTTCTCCTTTTCCCACAATATTTTCTACCACAAAGGATTGTAAGATTTCACATAGCATGCATCTTTCATTGTTGTCTGCAACCTCTTTCAAATTGGACCAGTCTAAAATTTCATAAAACAGGAAAGGGTTAAGATACATCAAAATATTATGAAGACAAACATTCTGACAAAAATTCAAGACATTTGAGGCAAAACAAGTGACCTTTACAGTGCACACGTTTCTAAAAACTGACCTGGTAACCTAGTTTTCAACCCCACATGACACAATATTGGTCTTCATCAAGATATTATAAAGACAATTATTCTGACTAAATATCAAGACACCTGCAACAAAATGTGACCTCTACAGTGCACACAAGGTTTTTCTAAGATTTGACCTAGTGACCTAACTTTTGACCTCCTATGACCCAACATTGAACTTGTCTGATATTTCTTGAAGACAAACATTCTGACCTAATTTCCAGACATTTGAACTAAAACAGAGTGCACACAAGATGTTGACTAACAATGTATGCCAGATGCCGGACACTGCTAGATCAAACAAGAGGGCCATTGGCTTTGGGGCGCTCCCCTGAGATAAAGGCACTTTTTCTTTCATCAGTCTAATTTCATGTTAAGGTTAGGATTATGATAAAAGTGAGTCATACTTACAGATATAGACTATGTACCTAGGGATCCAAATGTCTAAATTACAAATTCTAAGGCTTTAGGGCAAATTTGAAAGAAGGAATTAAATTTTTTCTCCCTCTGGATCCATGGGTTATAATTTCAGAAAAAAAAGAATTCTGTGATCTGACGCTTCATTCCAATAACCCCCCTCCCATGTATTCCGCCCCTGGAGACCAAAAGATCATAATTTTAGCTATTTTGAAAGAGGTCAATACACTGTTGCTTCATGCAAAATATCAAGGCTCTACGCCTTCTGGGTCAGGAGGAGAAGATTTTTTAGATTAGTTTATATATAAACTTTGCTGCCATGGCAACGAGAGATTTTAACAAATTTCAATTCTTTTAGCAATTATTAAAGGGAACCACCTATGGAACATTTCTGCCAAATGTGGTTCAAATTGGCCCAGTGTTTTGGGAGAAGATGTCATTTAAAAGACTTTCTTTATATAAACCCAAAGCCCCTGGGGCTCCGCCCCTGGGGACCCAAGGACTTTTAAAGATAAGTTTAAATTTAATTTTTTTTTTTTTGCTATGATAACTAGAGATTTTAACGGATTACAATTTTTCAAGCAATTTTTAAAGGAACCACCAAGGGAACTTTTCTCCCAAATTTGGTTCAAATTGGCCCAGTGGTTTGGGAGGAGATGTCATTTTAAAATCATTCTTTATTTCTATATAAATCCAAAGCCCCTGGGGCTCCGCCCCTGGGGACCCAAGGATCATGATTTTGAAAGAGGTCAATATACTGATGCTTCATGCAAAATATCAAGGCTCTACGCCTTTTGGGTCAGGAGGAGAAGATTTTTAAAGTTTAGAGTTTAACTTTTGTTGCCATGACAACCAGAAATTTTAACAAATTTCAATTCTTTTAGCAATTTTTAAAGGGAACCATCTAGGGAACATTTCTGCCAAATTTGGTTCAAATTGGCCTAGTGGTTTGGGAGAAGATGTTATTTAAAAAATGTTCTTTATTTCTATTTAAACCCAACCCCCCTGGGGCTCCACCCCTTTAGCTATTTTGAAAGAGGTCAATACACTGTTGCTTCATGCAAAATATCAAGGCTCTACACCTTCTGGGTCAGGAGGAGAAGACTTTTTAGATTAGTTTATATATAAACTTTGCTGCCATGGCAACCAGAGATTTTAACAAATTTCAATTCTTTTAGCAATTATTAAAGGGAACCACCTAGGGAACATTTCTGCCAAATGTGGTTCAAATTGGCCCAGTGTTTTGGGAGAAGATGTCATTTAAAAGACTTTCTTTATATAAACCAAAAGCCCCTGGGGCTCCGCCCCTAGGGACCCAAGGACTTTTAAAGATAAGTTTAAATTTTTTTTTTTTTTTTTTTGCTATGATAACTAGAGATTTTAATGGATTACAATTTTTCAAGCAATTTTTAAAGGGAACCACCAAGGGAACTTTTCTCCCAAATTTGGTTCAAATTGGCCCAGTGGTTTGGGAGGAGATGTCATTTTAAAATCATTCTTTATTTCTATATAAATCCAAAGCCCCTGGGGCTCCGCCCCTGGGGACCCAAGGATCATGATTTTGAAAGAGGTCAATATACTGTTGCTTCATGCAAAATATCAAGGCTCTACGCCTTTTGGGTCAGGAGGAGAAGATTTTTAAAGTTTAGAGTTTAACTTTTGTTGCCATGACAACCAGAGATTTTAACAAATTTCAATTCTTTTAGCAATTTTTAAAGGGAATCACATAGGGAACATTTCTGCCAAATTTGGTTCAAATTGGCCTAGTGGTTTGGGAGAAGATGTTATTTAAAAAATGTTCTTTATTTCTATTTAAACCCAACCCCCCTGGGGCTCCACCCCTTTAGCTATTTTGAAAGAGGTCAATACACTGTTGCTTCATGCAAAATATCAAGGCTCTACACCTTCTGGGTCAGGAGGAGAAGACTTTTTAGATTAGTTTATATATAAACTTTGCTGCCATGGCAACCAGAGATTTTAACAAATTTCAATTCTTTTAGCAATTATTAAAGGGAACCACCTAGGGAACATTTCTGCCAAATGTGGTTCAAATTGGCCCAGTGTTTTGGGAGAAGATGTCATTTAAAAGACTTTCTTTATATAAACCCAAAGCCCCTGGGGCTCTGCCCCTGGGGACCCAAGGACTTTGAAAGATAAGTTTAAATTTAATTTTTTTTTTTTTTTGCTATGATAACTAGAGATTTTAATGGATTACAATTTTTCAAGCAATTTTTAGAGGGAACTTTTCTCCCAAATTTGGTTCAAATTGGCCCAGTGGTTTGGGAGGAGATGTCATTTTAAAATCATTCTTTATTTCTATATAAATCCAAAGCCCCTGGGGCTCCGCCCCTGGGGACCCAAGGATCATGATTTTGAAAGAGGTCAACATACTGATGCTTCATGCAAAATATCAAGGCTCTACGCCTTTTGGGTCAGGAGGAGAAGATTTTTAAAGTTTAGAGTTTAACTTTTGTTGCCATGACAACCAGAAATTTTAACAAATTTCAATTCTTTTAGCAATTTTTAAAGGGAACCATCTAGGGAACATTTCTGCCAAATTTGGTTCAAATTGGCCTAGTGGTTTGGGAGAAGATGTTATTTAAAAAATGTTCTTTATTTCTATTTAAACCCAACCCCCCTGGGGCTCCACCCCTAGGGACCTGAGGATCATGATTTTATCTATTTTGAAAGAGGTCAATATACTAATACTTCATGCAAAATATCAAGGCTCTATGCCTTCTGGGTCAGGAGGAGGTGAGCTAAAAAGTTAACCTATAGTTAAAAGAAGGAAGATAACTATCATGTAAAAAAATATATAGTGTATACATTTTTGGTCATGCTACATTCTAAATATAAATGTCCTAAGCCTTTAACCCATTAGGAGGCAGCAAAGTTTTAGACTGGTCCAAATTGAAAGGAGTTACAGAGGACATTTCAAAGTTTATGAAATTTTAGAATTTTTAAACTTTCAGTTTCTTGGTATAAAAAAAATGTGTAAAATTAATCATTTTAGCATATCCTTTCCAACATTTGGTGAAAGAAAAATGTCAGAAAGGTTCTGTTGAAGGTTGTTGGTTGAATCCCCACCCCGCTGCTTGTCAGATGGATATGCTCTGGGTAAGATATTTCCTAACTCGACCTAGTTCCAATGATACCAAGAAAACACAAGAATTTTGCCATAAATGATCATAACTGAAAGATTGTTGATAGTGGCATTAACCAATTACCACACCGCAAAATCTAGATTAGTCCAAATTAAAAGAAGTTGCAGACAACAATTTCAAATTGATGGAATTTTAAATTTGTTAATCTTTTGGATAGAAAACATTGTGGATAATGAAGAAAGTGCTAGATATAAGCAATTTCTTCATTTTTGAGAATGTTATCCAAACCTTTTTTCTAGAGGGGCGTTAAAAGGAGGGATTGATTGGGAATGGGTTAAATCCATACAAACAACTTGAAACAAGCACACAACCAGCTAATTCTAAATGTAGATAAATGATTATGTTAGTGCAAACCCTCAAGAAAAGCGTTTTGATAACTATATTTACTAAAATAGCCTTCATTCTTCACCAGCTGCTATCCCACTTAGGATTTGATTATCCACCCATTGGTGAGAGACAAAGCAAACAATTTTAATGAGGATTTCAAGTATAGCATTTAACAAGGATGACATTAATTGAGAATTTTTGTCACTTTATTATCCTCAGTACTCCTATTTTGAGTAGAATCAGATATTTTTTCAGAATTTCATGCAGAGAAATGTTTAATACTCTTATAAAACTCTTAGAAATTGTTGTGGTAGTTTATATTAATGTTGACACATTTTAATCATTTTCCTCTGCCGGCCTAGGAACCAATTTCATTTCATCAATTTTTCATATTTTGCTTCTCATTTTCGAAGCAAAATTAGCAAAGGCGTTCTTTTAGTATATTTAAGTTATATCATATATATCATTGCAAAATATATATCTCAATATAGTAATAAGTATTTGTTATCAACTTATTCGATTAACACGTTCAAAAAATTGTCTTAAATTGTTCTTCGTAACACTTCTTTCTGTTTATCTTTTAATATTTCCACTTTTTTATTTCTCAGAACAGAGCTACCCAGAGTTCAAGGGAAGTAACTGGTCAAGCGAGTAACTATGTATATTGGTAGGGGCCTATTCCATGTTATCTTTAGAAATCACTGCATTCCGTTGTCAACACTGCATGACATCATTTGAATATGACCAAAAGTAAACAGAAATTATCATAGTGACAAAGGAAACAACCAACCTCCAATATAATGTCACATCAAGTGGTAAGCGCAAAACTACAGTAAGTAACTCTTACGACAGTTATGGACTGATCTTTACAGAATTGAAGACTGGCTAGCAAACATAACTCCTGATGATGTAGCAATGACCTATGTTTGAGCAAATTCAAACTCAATGCAGAATTCCAACGGTCATACGCACCATGTGAATCACGCAAAGACACAATTTTTATTGTAACTATCATGGCGTATTCTACAAATAGATTAACAGCCTACATAGGCTATTTGGAAAATAGCCCGCTTTATTTTGATAAACAACCTCTGATGTTCTCAAAACTACTTTCCAGAACATTGTATTCAAAAAGTATATGAAAGGGCAGGGTTTTCATTAGTCCTCAAGAGTCAAGAGTCATTGACCCTTGGGCCAAAATTTCCAAGAGTCAAATTGAAATCCCAAGAGTCAAAATGCAATATGCCCCCCCCCTTCCTGAAGCAATTTTGAAAAAAAAGTTTATAACCTTTTTAGCAATGGTGCTTTAAAAGTGTCAATATTTTTTTTAGCAATGGTGCCTTAATTAGAATAAACTCTGTCTCATATTACGACATTTCTCCAATCTGACTATATTCTATTTTCAATAGAACATACATTTTAGGGAAACTTCAGTATTTATATATGTGTATTATTAGTTTGAATCAGTTTAAGAAAATCTCTAGAGTACTAAGAGGATCAATTTATTTCTATTTTTCATAAAAAGAAGTGCCGATTTTATGCACGAAAACCAATGACATTTCTTGGACAACACTTTCTTTGGTTTCATTTTACGTCTAGATTATATTTTGTGAGCTTTTCATAAAGAAAAGGCAAATAAGTATATTTCAGTAGGATTAGAACTCTGAAAATGGGTTTCATCATTCATTTCACAGGTGTAATGTACTTGTCAATTACGATCGCAGGTGCATGTCCATCACTCGAGAGTGTTATTTACCAATCAAGCTTGGTGTTATCCTTGATAGGGTGTATATTTTCATAATCAATTAACCATTTTCTAATAATTTTGGCACACTTATGATGATCCTTGACGCATGGCTGCTAATTTTCGAGAGTCAAAATGACGCACAGTGACAAATTTTCGAGCGTCAAAATTGCTTCTTTCTGAATTTCTGTGCGTCAAAACCCGAGGTCTCGGGTCAAACGAAAACCCTGGAAAGGGAATAAAATTATTAAAATCTGTGACATGGGAAAAAAATCTCCCTTTAAGGGGCAATAATTCTTGTGCCAGGTTGAGTGGAGACTAAAAACTAGAGTGGCTGTTTTGGTCCACAGGCCTGAAAATGGTGATTTCAAGAATTCAACTTTTATTAAAAAGTTAACTGTATACCATATGTGGATAAAGGCCATAACCATAAAAACTATATTTTAACCAATGAAAATAAATTGATGGATTCTGAAAATAAATCACCAGAGAATCATTCCAGTAAAATTTGGTTGTAACCCATCAGCTGTTTTCTGAGAAAAAGATTTTCAAAGCTTTCAGGATATATTGAAATAACTATAAGCCCTGCCCATTTAAGCCAAGCTTTTCACCGGATTAAAATTCTTTGAAGGAATCTGATAAAGGGTCATCTGAAGATCATTCCTACCAATTAAGGTTGAAATCCATTGACTGATTTCTGAGAAGATGATCAAAAATTTTACTGTAAATGGAAATAAGCCTTGACCATTAAAGCCATGTTTATTATCCGATTAAAATTCTTTGAAGAAAGCTGAAAAAGGGTCATTGCTGTGAAATTCAGTTGAAATCCATCAATAATTTCAAAGGATTCACCACATGGAAATTGACCCTGTCAATTTAAGCCATGTTTATCATCCAATCAAATTTCTTTGAAGGAATCTGATTAGGGGTCACCCAATATTCATTCCAGTAAAATTTAGTTGAAATCCATCCTCTGTTTTCTGAGAAGAATATTTTTTGATGTTTCACCATTTTGGAAATTAACCTGTCCCATTAAAGCCATGTTTATCATCAAATCAAAACCATTTGAAGAAATCTGTTAAAGGGACATCTAAGTTATATTCATGTGAAATCAATGAACTGGTTTCTGAGAAGATTTTTAAAACTTTCACCCTATATGGAAATGAGCCCTGCCCATTAAAGCCATGCTTTTCATCTAATCAAAATTCTTTGAAGGAATCTGATAAAAGGTCACCCAATATACATTCTTGTAAAATTTCGAAGAAATCCTTGCACTAGATTCAAAGATTATTTTTAAAGGTTTCACCACACATGGAAATTAGCCCTGTCCATTAAAGCCATGTTTTTTATTCGATCAAATTTCTTTGAAGGGTTCTGATAAAGGGTCACCCAAGAATCTTTTCCATGAAATTTGTCCGAATTCAGTTCAGTACTTTCTTAGGAGCAGATTTTAAAGTAAAGGTTTACAGACACACACAGAAGCATGACAGGCACAACGCCACCACAATTTCTCACTGGCTTTCAGCCAGTGGTGCTAAAAAACATGCTTCAAAACTTCAACATGTAATTAATCTATATAAAGTCAACTTCTATTTCTTTTTAACCAAAATAGTTGCAGGGGTTTGCCACATAAAAACTTGAAACTTAATGCAAGCTGTGCAAAAATGCCTAAGTTCAGGGAAGAGCTTTTTGAGGATCAATGTGTGTATAAAGTTCCATCACCATTAAATCAAAATTGTTAAAGGAGGTATTTGTGACACAAAATTGCTTGAATTTTTGTACACAGACGAAACACAGATGGATTAATTCCAGTATACCCTCAAAAAATTGTCAAACACCAAAGTCAAGAAAATACAATAGAACTTGACTGTTGGATCAAGATTACTGCCCGAGCAAGTGAGTAATTGTGTGCTCAAGTTAGGGTGGTAATAACCAATAAGAAAATAGAAGACCATCTGTATGTTACATATATACACTGGTGGGTCTAAGGGTAATTAGTAAGACCAAGATGTTTGTTTGAATTGGGTTTAACATCGCTTTACACATATTGTCAGTCATATTGCAGCAGCTGAAGCACCTAACAAGGGATTCCTGGTATATCTGGCACCAGTACTACCATTACATCCTTTAAAACTGCTATCCCACTAAGGTTTTTAAACTTTACCATTATCCACCCATTGGTGAGAGACAAATGTCGAAAAGGATATATGCCAAAGGGAACCCATGACATCCCATGTTCGAAGATTAGGAACCTGGTGTGCTACCATCTGCGCTATGACTGCAACCCCAAGACCCAGAAAAGATCCAACGATACTAACAGGAAAAGGGGGCATAATGTCTAGCTTTGATATCTAGGCCCTCTTTCTGATAATATGCTGTCGAGCATATTATTAGAAAGAGGGCTAGGATATCCAGCTAATAATGACCCTTAAAAGAAAAGGTCTCCAGAAAACCCTGACATTTCTTATATAAAGTTTGATAGAAAAGTCGAAGATCCAGGTCTCCAATAACAACAAATGGTGAATCTTTACAAACAAACCAAAAAAAGGATCGTGGAGCAACTCGATATCATAGCCATTTGGTGTAAGGGTGAAGTTAGCTGCGATATCTAAGCCTCCTTTCTGATAATCTGCTGCCTCGCCAGCAGATTTTCAGGATGGGGGTTGCCATATCGGAGCTAACGTGAAGGCTGCACACTTTCGCCAACACTGACAATCTCCGCAATCCGCAGTTATTAGTATGTGAAAATTCCTTTAGAACATCATTAGACTGGAGATGATAAATTAAAAATCAACAAACCTATTTGTTGTTTGGAACTGTCAACTTTTTGTTTAGCTACTACGGAAGTCATATGTGCACTAACTTTAATGACGTAAAGGTGTGTTGCGATAAACAAGGGACGCAACTCGTACAATACGTAAAAGAATTTATTGTAACAGTACATTCATTCTCCCCCTTTGGTTTATAAAATTTTACACTAAACCTTGTATTAAGTGACCACTCAATGGGAGCCAAAGAGTGGTCGCTGAAGAGAAAGGCCCCTCAATACATTTTGTGACATGGCTATATGACTCTTTGCTTGCAGAAAAAAATCATTGAAATAATCTCATTCAATTCAACGCTTTTCGATCTCATTGAGACAATTCTGATTAGTTCTATCTATCTATCTATATATACTGCCCAACTCCCCTTTCGGGTATTACTGGCAGGTGCGCGTCTGTGCTGGAATAAAAACTGTTAGACATTTGTTAGGGTGCAAAATTTTAAAAGTATTGTGAGTGTTAGATTAAAAGAGCTGATAAAACATATTTTGGTCATTCAGGGACGGCTCACTATCTGAAAAGAATCAAGACTCTTTTTGAATGCTGCAATATCAGGTTGCTGTACAATTGTTTCTGGGAGGCTGTTCCATAGTATCACTGTGTAGGGAAAAAAAGAATATTTAAAGTAGGCTGCATTTGTGTGGATCTGTCTGAAAGATGCTGTGTGCATATGTCGGGTGGTCCTCATTGGTCTTTCAAGATAAGCAGGTACTGGCACTGCAACAAAATTGTTAACGATTTTATAAAACATGGTGACTCTGGAGATGTCTCGTCTGTATTGGAGAGTTTCCCAACCAAGCTCCTTCTGCATGCAGGTAACACTGTCATAATAAGAGAAATTATTTTGAACCCATCTTGCCGCTCTACGTTGTACTTTTTCCACTTTGTTGATATAGGTTTTTGTGTAGGGGCTCCAAACTGTTGATGCGTATTCTACCTGGGGTCTCACTAAAGTTTTATACGCTATTTCTCTGATCTTCTTATTTTTGGTCTGGATGTTTCTGCGGAGAAAACCTAAAGTTTTATTAGCATTTGATGTTATATTGTCAATGTGTTTGTTCCAGGAAAGATCTCCAGATATTGTAACTCCTAGGTATTTGGCATTGTCCACAGTCTCTAGTACTTGTCCATGTAACCTGTAATCAAAGGAAATCTTTTTCTTCTTTTTAGTAATATTTAGGACAATGCATTTGCTGGGGTTAAACTCCATTTCCCACTTTTTCTCCCACTGCATTAACTTGTCTAGATCTTCTTGTAGGGTCAAACAGTCTTGTCTGTTGTTAATAGCTAAGTAAACGGCAGTGTCATCTGCAAACAAACGAACTTGGGATGTGATGTTATTTGGAAGGTCATTTATATACAAAAGAAACAAAAGAGGGCCAAGTACAGATCCCTGAGGTACTCCAGACGTGACTGGTACTTCTGATGAGCATCCACCTTCTAAAACTACTTTTTGTGTTCTGCCTATTAGAAAAGATTTAATCCACAAAAGGGTAGCATTGTTAACACCATGTTCCTGCAATTTATACAAAAGTTTTAAGTGGCTAACTTTGTCAAAAGCCTTGCTGAAGTCTAACAAAACTAGATCAGTTTGCTTTCCTTCAGTCAGGTTTCTGGCAAGATGGTCGGTCAGTTGAAGTAGCTGGGTTTCGCATGAACGCCTTTCTCTAAAACCATGCTGCAAGTCATAAAGGATATTATTTTTGTCAAAATGTTCAGTTAAATTTGATGCTACAATATGTTCTAGAACTTTACACAGTATACATGTTAAAGATATAGGTCTGTAATTTGCAGGATCTTCTTTGTTTCCTTTCTTGAAGAGTGGAGTCACGTTTGCTTTTGTCCAAACTTGGGGAAGAGTGCCTGTGTCTAGGGATTTCTGAAAGAGAATTTGTAAGATCGGGGAAATTTGATAACATAAGTTCTTATAACAAACCATGTATGCCTTTAAGCAAACCCTTTAACCCATTACAACACAATCACGAAATTTCACAAAACCAAGAAATGAAGTCTTAAAATATTATAAGTAAGAAGAAATTGCTCGAAAAGGCTATTTTTCTTATCTCACACTATTTTCTACCTCTCATGACCTGTATTTCTTATTTTGAACAAGCATTGTTTCGTCGTCTGCAATCTCTTTCAATTTGCACCAGTTTAGAATTTTGTCGTTAATGGGCTAACATCTCTTACGGGAATGGGTCAAGCTTTTTTTTTTTTTTTTTTTTTTTTTTTTATTTTATTTTGCTTGCTTTATAAAAGTGGAGGCTAAATAGAGTTGGTCGTTTGAGGAATATTTACTGCATATGTTAATACCTATGTACTTCTTTGTACTTGTCGAACAAAAAAATGTCTTTTCTGTTCTATTTGGTAAAGTATTAAATGTTCATATGAAATCCGGGTTAATATCGCGTAGCCGAAAGTAAAATCAAAGTACTGAAAAGTACTGTAAGCTAGCAAAGCATTGTTTCGTTCAGTAATGTTTTTTGTGAAACGTTATAATGATAAAGAATCGAGGTTTAGATATCCAAGGAGTGAGCCAATTCCAACAAAACCCTCATTTTTACGCCCCCCCAGAAAATAGTTGTGGAAAACAATGTGGAAAATGAAGAAATTGCTTGTTACAAGCAATTTCTTCATTTTCCACATTGTTTTCTACCTAGAGAGATAAATATTTTAGAATATTCAACAATTTGAAATTGTCGTCTGCAACTTCTTTGAAGATCGATGTGCTCAAGTGAACTAAAAAACCCAAGAGATGAACTTGCATGCAGAGTTTGCAATATTCCTGAAATACATATGAACTACTTTTTATAGCGTAGGCATTTAGTGGTTAAGCCTCCAGTGACAGTTTGCACCCGTTGAACTTTGAGACGACCTCAAAATTTTGTCTGTTAACTTAAGCTATCAAAGCTGACGCTAGCTAAAAAGGAAAAATGTTCGCAGAGGAAAATATTTCGTCTGTCTGAATATTTCGTGTATATTTTCCCTTCTTCTTGTTTTTATTTATTTATTTTTTCAAAAGAAAACGCCTGTTTTGCTTTAAAATAATTTCTTCCAATCAAGATGGATCGCAGAGGCAGCAGCCAAGATGGGTCTTAAGGCCAAGAAAGCCACAGTAAGTAAAAAAAGCAGCAACAAAACACACACACACACTAAAAGATTGTGTGTTTTTTTCTGTTCCCACAGCGTTTAAGATTTTTTCCCCGTACAATACCTGATTGTACGTCCTATGATATCATCCCTTAGAAAACATTCTGGAAAAAGAAGAAATTGCTTGGAGCAAGCAATAGCTTCTTTTCCTACAATGTTTTCTATCATGTAGGGTAGTTGCTTTAACCCTTTGCCGTACAGTCCCTGGTTTTTGCATCCATGCGATTTTATACTGAAGAAAATATTGTGAAAAAAGAAGAAATTGCTTGTGAAAAGCAAGACTTTCTCAGTCAAAATAGGGATCGAAATTCGACTAGAATGAATGTCTGCGTTACAAATCAATGCAAATAGGGTGATATAAAGGTCATAAAAGTAAGTGCAAAGTTTCAGATGCAATATAGAATAAGTAAAAACAGTGAGTGTGTATTTCCATTTATTAATCGTCGCTACCGTAGCATATGAGCGACGCCCACAGAAGACGCCCCAGGAGCTCCGCTTGGTTCTTTAACTTGCTACCGTCACCTGGGGCTTCGGTTTGACGTCTCCTCCAAAAGACAATTGGTTTGTTTATTGATATGGTCAGCCCCGGGCCTGCACCCGTGATCCTGGGGTTGGAAGTCAAGTGCTCTAACAACTAAACTAATCGGGCTAACAAAAAATAACAGAGATATGAGATATAAGACTGGAACTTAAAACCTGACCAAAGCATGACGCCGTCATCGACCGGGTAGCTGAAATAACCCCGCCCACTACTTTTCGAATAGTCGAAATTGTTTTCTTTACATGTAGTTACTTTTCGAATAGTCGTTATTATTTTCATGAGGGGCGTAAAAAGGAGTGATTGTGTGGGAATGGGTTAAATCACATTTATAGCAATTTGAAAAGGTTAAAAAAAACAACACATAAACATGTTAAACAAAAAAATTAATGACAAAATTGAAATTTGTTGAATAAGCATAATGTTGGCCCCGCCTATTGAATCCAACAAGAAGTTCGGCTTCGATACTTTATGGCGTTATTGTGTAATATTTATAGCCATCAGCATGTAACCAGCGAGTGAAATGCTTGGTCGGCGACCTAAACGTCGTAACTACAGCTTGAATAGAAAATGGCGGCCAATGTTGGAGTTAGAAGCTCAATTCCGGACTGAATGAATGATTTGATTGGTCGGTTGATTCCTTGATTGACACCGCTATTGGTCATTTACCTGGTCATCATCGTCAGTCAAACGATGTCTTGATATGTATCGATGTACAAGTTATAGTGAGTGATCAAGATCAATTTTGTCTATACCTGATTAAAGACAAAATTGACCTTTAATCACTTACTTTAAATTGTAAGTCTATACTGATGATTATTGTGTCTATTTCCGTTTATTTATCGTCGCTACCGTAGCACATGCCCATATGAGCGACGCCCCAAGAAGACGGTTAGTTGTTACGGGGGTTAGTGCAAGGATACAGGACGAAACTGCTGAGAGCTCCACCTGGTTCTTTAACGTGCTCGGTGGATAGTATCGCCACACGGGGCCTCGGTTTAAAGATTATTGTGATCTATTCTTTGTTTAAGTAATAAGGTAACGAATAGTGTTGATATTGTCTGATCGCTGGCCCCGCCCACTGACCCCGACTACTCAGTTCGACTAAATTATCAAACGACATTTTATGTTTGTGAAATTCAAGGTAGAGAATATGAACTATAAAAGTAAATTGTTGACTAACGCCAGTCAATAGCAATTTACTGGTAAGTTATTGGTTGACGTCTACCAACAGCCAGACCGTATTTTGGGCTGACGAGGAATCTTGTTCAATCCCTGGTTTTTACGCCCCAGTGATTTTATTTTTGAGAAAATATTGTAGAAAAGGAAGAAATTGCTTGTTACAATCAATTTCTTCTTTTTCTACAATATTTTCTACCCTACTTAATGGTTATTTTTCAGATTAAATCCAATTTAGATCTTCTTCTGCAAAACCTTTCAATTTGGATGGGTCCCAAATTTGGCAAAACAGGAAAGGGTTAACAAATTCCTAACAAACAAAACCTTAAGCTGGTCCATATTCAAGGGTTTTGCAGACGAAAATTATAGTGGACTTAATTTGAAATTTTACCATTAAGTAGGGTTACAAGCGATTTCTTCTTTTTCTGCAATAATTTTCTCAATTATAAAATCACAGGGACGTAAAACCCAGGGATTGAACAGGAAAGTTAAAGGCGTTTTATTGTAGACACAGGTATCAAATGAAACTAATGGGATTTTAAAAGTAGGTTACTGCATGTAAATGCATTGGAAAATTAAAGTCCACATTTGGTAGGCTCCCAAATTATAAAATCAGTTTGTTTGGGTTAATGCATATAAATGCATTGAAAAAATAACGCTATAAGTCTATCGTTGGTAGGCTTCCAAAATATAAAAACACTTTGTTTAAGATAATGTTACAATGTGTTTGTCGCCTTACACTCATACGGTATAGTCAGTCTGTCAAATCACACATTGTATGAAATGGTTGAAAACATTAGCTATTTCGTGGAATATAAGCGATTTCGTAGAACATTTTCAAATTCGTAAAAAAGCCCTGTCATGATTGACGTGTAATGGCTAAATCAGTCAGCCTTAACTGAATCGAAAGTTTCAGTGCATTGAATTTCATTAATACAACCTAACACATTTGTAATTGGTAAATCGAGAACAATTAACCTATTCCCAACTTTAGACTTGTCTAAATTGAAACGGGTTGCAGACGACATACATGGTCGGTTAAAATTTAAAGGGGGGGGGGGGGGTACATATCAGGTAGAAACATTGTGAGAAAAGAACAAATTGCAAGCAATTTCTTCTTTTGCCCCAATGATTTCCATAGCTTTTCTCACAATGTTTTCCATGGCTTTACTTATTTGTCGTATAAAAATGTTTGAATGTTTGGTAATGGGTGAAATGGAAGAAAGGAAAAAACTTCGGTCCCGAATTTCTAATTGACTAATTGATGGCCAATTGTATTCAAACAGGAAGTTCAACTTAGATATTTACGGTGTTATTTTACAACATTATTGTCAGTAACGTGGAACAATTGGTTGGCTGACGACCAAAACTTCATGATTAACCCTTGTCATGCTGAACCCGGAATATTCCAGTTTAGGCAGGAGGTGTAGACTAAGATCAGACTGCACTTATGTGCAGGCTGATCTTAGTCTATACATCCTGCTTGTACTTTTTCTACCAGGGTTGTTTATGAAGTTGATTTCTAAAAAAAATATTGATTTTTGAACAACAAGTTCTATCAGTGCTTTCAGCCCTTTGATTTGACAGCCTTTCAGAAAGGTAATTTTTACAGCATGACAAGGGTTAAGGTGTGGTTTGCAATGATTAAGTCGCCAAACTAACAAAAAAAATGTTCACATCAACGTGGCCCAATGTCGGTGTTCAAAGATGTTCACTTCCGGTTTAAATGGGTGATTTGATTGGTCGATTGATTTACTGATTGACCGTCTTGACAATTGAAAAATCGGGTACGATCAAAATACGACTCCAATATACTACCAGTCCTGAAAATTACGATCAGCGACGATTCGTAGTACACTGAAGGACATTTTCCCCCTGTTTCGTTAAATGGGTGAAACACATCACGAATTGACCAATCGAGATTGTCAATCAATGAAACAAGCTAATCAAATTATTCCTTTCTATCGGAAGTGAAATTTGAACTCCAACATTGGTCACCATTTATGCGAAGCATTTTTGTTTGTTTGGCGACTTAAACGACGCAACTAAAGCTTACGCAAACCAACCATTCTACTTTTTTGTTACCTGCTACAGGCATCAAGTTTTGCAAAATAACGATGTTAAATATCGAAGCAGAATTTCCTGTTAGAGCCAAGAGACTGCATCTTAGCTAGCCAAGGGTTCTAACTCCACCTTGTTCTTTACGAGTTAGAGCCCTTGGCTAGCGAAGATGAATAGACTGGTCCAACGGAGCAAGTGGTCGGGGCCATAGATTGGCCAATTTATGACTTTCAGCATGTGTATCCTAGTTTTCGTACACAAAGAAAGGATCCACGCGTTTTTTTTTTTTTTTTTTTTTTTTTATTTTATTTTAATTTTTTGAAATTGTTGAGGTTTTTTGCTTGATGTCGTTATCTGTGATGTCATATGACGTAATCGTGTTAAAAACATGTTGTCGGAAATATTGATTTCTTTATTCTTCGTTTTAGGACTAGATTAAAGGATATTTCAGCAAGACTGTGATAATCATCTCAATGATACATCAAAATTAAAACACATAAATCGCCTCTTAACCCATTCCAACACAATCCCTCCTTTTTACGCCCCTCAAGAAAATAGTTCTTGAAAACAATGTGCAAAATGAAGAAATTGCTTGTCACAAGCAATTTCTGCATTTTACACAATGTTTTCTACATAGAGACACAAGGATTTTAGAATTATTAACAACTTGAAATTGCTGTCTGCAACTACAGTCTAAAATTCATTGTGTTGGAATGGGTTAATATAGAATATTACTTTTCGTTTAATTTTCCTTTTTATCTGAGAAAGGACTTTACCAAATTTAAATGCTTAAACCGCCGATTAAATATCGAACTTGGAACACATAATAATATGCCCCGAGAAAACGAATACATCTATACGTTTACTGTTTAACCCATTCACACACAATCCCTCCTTTTTACAACCAACAAGATAAAAGCTTTGGAAAACATTGTAGAAAATGAATAAATTGTATCAGGCAATTTATTCATTATCCACAATGTTTTCTATGCAAAATGACGAAAACAATTAACTTGAACTTGTCGTCTGCAGCTTATTTCAATTTGCACCAGTCTAAAATTTTGTTGTGTTGGAATGGGTTAAAATAACACGCCAAAGATGTCTTAGACAATGAGTACAATGTATTTTCATCAATGTCCGAAATTCATTTTTAGCTAGCAATGCGGCAGCTTTGACAGCTTAAGTTAACCGACAAAATTTTTAGGTCTTCTCAAAGTTCAACGAGAGCAAACTGCCACTGGAGGCTTTACCACTGAATCCATTGAACACATACGCCATTAAAAGTAGTTCTAATGTAATTCAGGAATATTGCAAACTCTATTCAAATTAAAGAGAATTCTTTCAAAAGCATGCTATTTAACCCATTCCCACTTTTTAAGCATCTCGAGAAAAGAGCTTTTGAAAACATTGTGGACATTGAAGAAATCGCTTGTCACAAGCAATTTCTTCAATGTCTCTTATGTTTTCTATCCTACGAGGGAAAGATTTTCATAATGCCACCACTTTGAAATTGTCATCTGCAACTTCTTTTATTTTGAACCAGTCTAAGATTTTGTCATGATGTAATTGGTAAACTCCGGGGTTACTTTACCTCGTTCATTTATCATGATAAGTTATAACAAAAAAGATTACACAACAAAACCATGCTTTGCTAGCTTATAGTAGTTTCATTACTATGATTTCAGAAAAGTTTGTATTGGAAAAGAACGCATTCAAAATATTCGTTTTTTTTTTTTTTTTTTTTTTTTAAGCTAGCAAAGCGTCAACTTTGATAGCTTAAGTTAACAGACAAAATTTTGAGGTCGTCTCAAAGTTCAACAAGTGCAAACTGCCACTGGAGGATTAACTACTAAATCCGTTAAATGCCTACGCCATAAAAATAGTTCTTATGTATTTCAGGAATATTGCAAACTCTATTCAAATTGTATAGAACTCTGTCAAAATCATGCTATTTAAACAATTCCCACTCAATTCCGCTTTTTAACCATCTCAAATAGCTTTGGAAAACATTGTAGACAATGAAGAAATTGCTTGTAACAAGCAATTTCTTCAATGTCCACAATGTTTTCTATAAAACAAGGGAAATGTTTTCTAAATTCAACCTTGATTTGCTAGCTTACGGTACTTTCAGTACTTTGATTTTAATTTATTGCTGAGCATAAGGAAAACAATCTCCTGAATATGTGAATTTGTTCATAAGATAATGCAAATCCGTATATAAATGAGTACTTTAATCTATTTATTTTTCTCAAATGATAAATGTTAGGGCCAGAGTAAACTTTCGTTAGGATGCACTTATATTTCTCCGCCTTATTTGTATTTTGAAAATATTCCATAGCCGCATTCAACTGTATTGATCAGGTGTACCCTATCAAATTAGATTACCTGGATTTATAATGAAAGCCGTAAATCATTTAGATGTATCATTCAACGTGAGCATTACTGTATCTTATGTTCCTACAATCCAAAGAACTGTAACAATGTTTGTAATTTCATGTTTTTGTAAAGTTGGCCTATGGCCAATATTACTTCAATGATATAAGTGTCAATATATAAAAGTTTTGAAATTCACCTCGGCTCTCCTATTTACAAGTCCCGCTTGATTGGTTCTCTACTCCCGTTGATCATCTACATTCGGTGATAACAATATAATTATTGCATGGAAGTCTATATCTGTTTACTAACCTTTAACCCTTTCTCGTTTTTCCAAGTTTTAGACTGGTCCAAATTGAAAGAGGTTGTAGACGACAATGAAAATTGGGTGTAATTTGAAAAGAAACTATCCTATGTCATAGAAAAGACTGTGGGAAAGGAGAAATTGCTTGTAACGAGCAATTTCTCCTTTGTCCACACTATTTTTTCTCAAGTATAAAATCACAGCAACGTAAAATCCCGGGTTTGAACAGGAAAGGGCTAAGCAATCATCAGATGACAAATTTTGCAAAGGAATTTGCGGATAAAAATTTCAAGTTGACGAAATTCAAAAATTATTTGCCTTCTAAGATAGTTATCACTGTGGACACTGAGGAAATTGCTTGTTACAAGCTCTGAAAATATAAGGGATTGGTATCTTTTAATATAAAATTTGCGGATAAAAATTTCAAGTTGACGAAATTCAAAAATTATTTGCCTTCTAAGATAGTTATCACTGTGGACACTGAGGAAATTGCTTGTTACCAGCTCTGAAAATATAAGGGATTGGTATCTTTTAATATAAAATTTTCTACAATATCAAAATCCTCCCAAGACCCTTTACTCCATCCCCACACAATGACGCTTTTTAGCGCGCAATAAGTGAAAGACTTTAGAAATATTGTGGAAAAATGAGAAATTGTTGGCTCTAAAAGAGACAAATATTTTAAAAAAAAATTCGTCAACTAAAAATTATCGTATGCAGCTTCTTTTAAAGTTGACTAGTCTAAAATTCTGTCGAGTGGTAATTGGATAAACATATCTACATTTCGTTTGTGGCCGACCTGAACGTCCAAAATACAACCTGTCTAGTTACAACGTTTATTCATTGCCTTTTATTTTATGTCCTTACCTTATATTTTGAAAACCTAGGCCCTTTCTCAGTCAAATCACCTTCTCAGAGGTCAGTGGGAGGAGCTAACGATCCTCCAATTGTATGTCGTAGTTTGTTAGTCTATCTAACGTCGCTACTGTAGCATTCGTCCACATGAGGGCCCTCCCACCCCACCAGAAGACAGTTAGTTGTTACGGCGGATGGTGCAAGGATATAGGACGAATCTACCGAGAGTTCCGCCCACGCAATCAATCCTTTTACGCCCAGTAATATAAAAGCTTTGGAAAGCATTGTGGGAAATAAAGAAATTGCTCATTATCCACATTGTTTTCTATCGGAAAAGAAGAAAAAAAAAAACATCAACTTGAAATTTTCGTCTGCAACTTATTCTATAATAAGGAAATCATTGTGGAAAAGAAGAAATCGCTTGTAACAAGCAATTTCTTCTTTGTCCGCATTTTTTTCAACCTTATATGATGGTTTTATTTCAAATTGCATCCAATTTTCATTGTGGTATGCAACGTCTTTCAATTTGGACCAGCCTAAAATTTCTCAAAACGGTAAAACGTTAATAAAGTCTCATCCGGAAGACAGCTAGTTTGTCAGATGGGCAAGCCCTAAGACCAAACCCGTGATCTAGAGGCTCGAAGTCATCCAGAAGACAGCTAGTTTGTCAGATGGGTAAGCCCTAAGATCAAATCCGTGATCTAGAGGTTCGAAGTCGAGCGCTTTATTAACTTAGCTAATCGGGCTGACAAAGCGTATACATACGCGTGTGTTTTATGTTGTGAGTTGTGAAAAAAAATGTTAACAAACTTGTTAGATCGTATCATTTAACCATTTCCTGCTTTTCAAAATTTAAGAATTGTCCAAATTGAAAAAAAGTTACAGACGACAACAAAAAGTGAGTGCAATTCAGAAAGCAACCAACCTATAGGGTGGAAAATATTTATAAGTATTTTTTTTCTTTTCCCACAATGTTTTCTCAAGTATAAAATCATAGGGACGTAAAAACCAGAGATTGAACAGAAAAGGGTTAACATAGGAAATTTCGATAAATTTAAGATAGACTGGTGTAATTTGGAGAAAATAATGATAAATGAATTTCTTTCTTTAATATATAGTATTTGTTTCATTGTTTTTTTTGGTAAATGGACACTACACCTTTTAGTATTATAATCATAAAGAAATATGATAAAAGCGCTGATGAGAGTTTTCTTGTGTGCTTCTGAAATACTATATTTTATAAAGCTTATCGGAAAAAGGAAAATAGAAGTTCATAATCCATAGCACAGGTTGTAGCGCGTCGTACTCCAAATCATGGGGTCCTAGGTTCGATCCCCAATCGCGGCAAATATCCTTTCAGACATTTCTCTCCCACAAATGGATTGGATAATCGAACACCTAAGGGGAATGAGCGGATGATGGCTCGGAAAGGATGTAGTGAGAACATGGTTAGGTACTCCAACCGTCGCGATATGACTGAAATAATGTTAAGAGAGGCGTAAAGCCCCATTTTGCAGACAAAAATTAGCCAATCATAACGCTTGAATCTTGATAGACGAAATTAAAATTTGTATAATAATTGCAAAAGAAGAAATTTTCAAACACAATTGTTTTGAGAGAAAGATTTGTTCAAACAAACAAATCAGAATTAGGCTGTTTTGTACAACTTTTCACCAACTTTAGCTTGAATAAATTTTACGCATTATACTGCATATACATAATCCAAATTAATTTTGCAAAACGCCGTTTAAAGACCGTCGGAAGCGGGACTTCCTGTCGTAGTCGGTGGGCGAGGCAAATGTAGTAAGTGGTTGGGAGCAACAACATGTTCATTGCCAGGAGGAAGCTCCTATGTGTGTTGCTAACTCTAGAAGGTCTGCATGGTCGACCTGATTGATTTGAACAATGCATTTTTCTTTTGCAGATTAAATTTTGCAGGAACAAGATTGTGCATAAGCTCCCCCCCCCCTTCAATAATGTCGGCAGATAAAGTTATTGAAACCTCTTTTCTGAAGTGTCCACCAGAGAAAAAATATGACCACACTTTCAACTTAACCTTTTCCAAAAACTGCTGCTAACATTCCTGGTTTATCAGGGACCCACTAAATTTTGGCTCCGCCCATAGACTCCAACAAGAAGTTTCGCTACGATTTCAAATGGCGTTATTTGGCATTTAGACAGTATCATGTAATCAAAAAGTAGAATGGTTGGTTGGTGACCGAAACGTGGTAACCACAGCTTGAATAAGTGTTCAAACCAACGAAAATGCTTCACACGAATGGTGGCCAATTTCAGAGTTCAAAGCTCATTTACGGGGTAAATGAATGATTTGATGAGTCGATTTTTCCCTTGATGTACGGCCGCAATTGGTCAACTGAAGCTGGAATACCAGATAAATAAAAATGGCGTGGCTTTCTTTTTCTTAGCCCAAAACAAGAAGTGTTACAACTCGAAGGTGTTGTTGTTTCAATTTCAACAATATGAACAAATCTGTCTGGATACATATAGTTTATCTGACAGTGTTTTTGTTTTTCTTGTTGTTGTTGTTTTGTTTTGTGGGGGTTTTTTGTAGACCTTATTTTGTAACTAACCATTTTGTCATTGTCTATCGTAGATGCCTAACTTTTCTACGTTCTGAAAATTGAGATAAGGTTTCTTTGTATGTCAAAATATATATATATATATATATTTTTAAGAACGTGGGGTTTTATATGTTTTTTTCATAATGTAAATGTGTTGTATTATATATGTTTCTGTTCCCCGTTTTAATTGAAATATTTATATATTGTTTATTATCAGGTAATCATAACTTAACAGTTTATGATCCTCTTCTGCCAATTATTGTAGGGAAAAATAGAATTTTTAAAAAAGGCAAATTATCTCATTTGTATTCTTTGAACATTGCTTTACTATCATAAAGATAATAAGTGGCCAATTGTATCATACGACCTTAATGAAATTTGAGGAACTCTTTATATTTTATTGGTTAAATTGCTCTAAATGACAAACGACTTTTGTCCCCTCTCTTCTGTAACACAATCCCTACTCGAGGGGTGCTCATCGTTTGAAATTAGAGCCTTTGTGTGAGCATAACCTTTGATTTTGTCTGTTCATTCAATTTGAGTTTGAAAAGGTAAAAATAATTCGGAAATCCATTCATCCAACTACCAATCCATCAATCCATACATACAAACATTCATCAATCGATCCATACATCAATCCATATATACATACATACATACATACATACATACATACATACATACATACATACATACATACATAAAACACCCATACATACATACATACATACATACAAACATACATACATACATACATACATACATACATACATACATACATACATACATACATACATACATACGTACATACATACATACATACATACATACGTACGTACATCCATACATCCATCAATACAGCCATCCATTCATCTATCCATCCATCCAATAATCCATCCATCCATCAATCCATACATACATACATCCATCCGTCCATACATCCATCCACCCATACATCCATCCATCCATCCATACATACATACATACATACATACATACAAATTTACATACAAACAAACAAATAAACAAACAAACAAACATGTATATACATACATACATACATAAATACATACATTCACACATACATACATACATACAAACATACCTACTTACATCCACCCATCCATCCATTTATCCATCCATCCATCCATCTATCCATCCATCCATCCATCCAACCATCCATACATACATACATACATACATACATACATACATACATTCATCCAATCATACATACATACATACATATATACATACGTCCAGCCGTACATACTTACATACATTAATTCAAACATACATACACACATACATACATACATACAAACATACAAACATACTTACATACATACATACATACTTACACACATACATACGTCCAGCCTGTACAAACATATATACATACGTCCAGCCGTACATACATATATACATGTATACGCATATACTTATCTCTTTCACAAACTGATTTCATAAAATCAAAAACCAGAAGTTTGATAGAAAATGAAAAAACTTGTATTTCGTAACATAGCTACTAAAACTTTGTAATTACTGCATTTTTTTATCGCCCTTGTTTACTGTAGCATGTGAGAAAACATATACTACAAATATTTCTCTCTTTTCGTTAATCTGCATCAAAAGATAGCAGAATAAAAGTATTCTCTTAATTTCGTGTTTTTACCACCATAAATCAAATAAAAAGAGAATATTTTATTAAGGGATTCATATGTACTTTGTTCGCAAGCATAGAGGATGCGTAAAAATGTTTTTTCGTGTAAGTATGACAAAAATTAGCCAATCATAACGCTTGAATCTTGATAGACGAAATTAAGATTTGAATGATAATTGCAAAAGAAGAATTTTTCAAACACAATTGTTTTGAGAGAAAGATATCCTTTAAAATAAAATTGGCCAACGTCCGGATAAGTTAGCCAAACTTCACGATATGAAACAATTATAAACCAATAGCAGAAATAGTCCAATCAAAAATTTGGTAATCAATATCAGGGAAATCCCCACCATTAATTATTTAATTGTATAATCTGCATGCTGGAGGGATCTTTTCCGGGTTTAGACTAACTTAGCAGGTAAATGCATTTTCAAGTTTTCTTCTTTTGGGACGCTCTATACATTTACCAGACCCCGCAATGTTAACCCATTACCAGACGATAAAATTATGGTTCAAGGAAGTTAACAACGATGATCTTTAGTTGATGAATTTTTATATATCTCTGTCTTTTTGGTTAAATCATTGTTTCTAATGAAGAAATTGCTTGTAACGACCGATTTCTACATTTTCCAAAATGATTTCCAAAGCTCGTTTCTTTGGAGAGTCCAAAAGCGTGATCATGTGGTAATGTGACAAGTGTTACGTGTCAAAAGGAAGGGTTGCGGATTAACGAAAAGTATTCGTTATTGTTAAACTGCATATACCGACGAGTGATTTTTGGAGGTACTAGCGATCCATCAATTGATAAATCTCGGCTGTCAATCAAATAATCTGTCGACCATTGACATCATTTAGACCAAAAGCGAGTTTTGAACTCCAACGTTTGCCGCCATTTTTGTATGAATGCGAGAATACAATGGTTTGATATCGATACCGGGAGGTTTGTTTGTTTGGATGAGGTTGAACGCCGCTATTAACAATTATTCAGTCATACCGCGGCGTCTGGAGCACCTAACAATAGATTCCTGGTATATCTTGCACCAGTACCACCCTTACATCCTTTCCTAGCCCCAAGCTGCTATCTCGCTTGGTTTATGATTATCCACCCATTGGTGAGAGACAAATGTCGGAAAGTATAGTGCCGCCGCCGAGGATCAAACCCATGATATCCCATGGTTGAATATTGAGAGTAGGACGCGCTTCCGACTGCGCTATGACGGTGCCATTTTCATTCCATGCATTCTTCTTTAAGTAAGTAAGTTTCTTAAATATTAGATTAAATCAAGGGAAAACTTAATATCCAGTAAAGCGTCTCAGGCCCTAACGGACCTCTTGTTTACTGCGTCGTGGACAGGAAGCTCTGTTTTAGTGCGATGGGTTCGATCCCCAACGATACGATTTTACCGCAAAAGTACGCGAGGATATGATTTAGATATGTCTTTAGTGAGATGACGATATCGCCCTGAATCTGCCTACTATACTCTTATGTTCTTACCACTTTGGTTCAACGTCTTTTGTACTTTAATACGCATCATTTATCAACTACAAAGTCAATAACTAACGTCATCGATTAAGTCACATAAGAATTTATCTTGAAATTTAAGCTCGTTCTTGATTGATTTTGATTTGATAGAAACTAAGTTATAACAATTCAATGCTTTAAAAAAGACTTTATATAATAAGATTCAAGATTTTTAGTGTCTTAGCAAGGAAAATGCTGTTGTGCAATCCAAAGTTAACGCAGGGACAAACGTATAAAGTTTATTAAAGAACTAAAATAAGAGAAAACGCACACCCATCCAAGCTCGAAACTCGACCCAAGATTGGCCAGCAGAAATCTAAATTAAATGATGTTGATATGACTTTAGTTGTGAAGAGATAAGAAAGATCACATTCGTATTTTTGCCTTTTTCTGATTTATCTAATCATTCTTATTATATCATAAACATAATAATATTCATAGGTGGATTAATGTAAATAATATTATTTTCAACTGCACATCAAACCAAATGTCCAATCAAATTGCGGAAAACCGATGGTATGACTTAACCCATTACCAGATGACCAGTTTTAGACTGGTCCATATTGAAAGGAGTTGCAGACAACAATTTAACATCATGAAATTACAGATTTTTTCAACTTTTTTGGGTAGAAAGCATTGTGGAAAGGAGGGAATTGCTTGTCGCAAGTTTACACAATTTTTTTCGAAGCTTTTTTCTAGAGTTGCGTAAGAAGCGTGACTGTTTGTAAATGGTTAAGCACTATTGTTTCAATATACCCGAGTATATTTTTTTCCTTAAATTCCTTCATTTAACTTTTAACATGAATCCACCTAAGATATTACCGAAAATCAAAATCATCCTTTTATTATATCCGATATTCATGCATTCGTTTCAAGCTTCTAGTCTATGTAATTGGTTTGCTTTTGTTGTTGTTAAAAAGTGTACAAACTGTCTTTCAATACATTTTACGACATTGCGAATCCAAGTCTGTTGTTGTCCAAGCTTTAAGATATTGTTTAAGTACCGAAGTCCAAAATAGCCACCCTATGTCTCACTAAAACACAAGCTTATCATAATATATTGTATATAAGTAAACCAACTGTATATTCAAGGATTTCTAAATATGCCGAACTAAATCTAGTTCCACATCTCCTTCGAAATGTAGTCTTCTGAAAGTGCATAATTCAAATTTGAAACATAAATTGTTGTTGTTGTCGTTTATTTTTTGGCTTAGTTTGTTTGTTTCTTTTGTCTTAGGTGTTGTTGTTGCATTTTGTAAATAGAAAAAAATCCCATCAAAGTGTATCAAACCTTTTCCAGCCTATCCTGCTTTTCAACGACCCTCAAGAAAAAAGGTTTAAAAACATCGTGGGAAATGAAAAAATGCATCTGACTCATAACTTCTTCATTATCAACAATGTGGCCTACGCGAAAAGATAGAGATATTGAGAATTCCACCAACTATAAATTGTTGTCTGCAACTTCTGTCAATTTGGACCAGTCTAAAGTCTTGCTGTTTGGAAATGGGTCTATGGTCTAAGGCGTGACGCTTCTAAACATTACATATTTTGGCTAAATAAAGTCTGGTATCAACCTGATCAGAGTAATTTGATACTGACAGAATTCGTTCAGACTACTCAGTGCCTGCGTTTCATGCACATGTGAAAGGGTTAAAAATGTCACACAAAGGCTATAATATTCCTCTTTATAATATGATCAACGACTCGGGAAAGAAATAAAACTGTAGGATTTTTTTTATATTACACGGGTGATATTACACTAGTGAAATATGGTAAAACATAGATGTAACCGCAAAAGTTTTGTCATAACGCATGCGCATGTCATTTAACGAACGGCGTTTTTTGTTTCGCGGAATAGCGTATATAAATGCAATCTATCACTTTTTAGTGATTTATTGCGAAAATTAAGATAATATTATGAATAGGATATGGAATTTGTGTTCATAAAATCCCGCATGTATCAAATTCGTCATCTAAAACAGAAAAAAACTCGACAGAGCCTCGTTTTTATCTATCTATAGATGACTCGTTTAGATATCCTTTATGTCGTTAACCCATCGCTCATTTCACTTCAATATTTTCGACCACTGTCGATCTATGTATCATGATATAACTTAACTGTTTTTACTTGAGACTCCGATTGGATAATCGAAATTTGATTAATAGTAACCTGGTGTTTAAGATACTGGATGATATTGCTATAATAGAACACAGGGACTTGTCATAATTGATTTTTTAGCGGGATTTTTTTTGTTTTTTGTTGTTTTTTTTTAAGGAAAAAACGGTATTGCATATCGATCAACCGGAAACAAGTTCTCACGCATTTCCGCTATTTCCACGCATGCTCATAAACTTGAAGTGAAAATCTATGTGATCGCCCCCATCTTGTTTCATCGCTGACGAAAAAAAATAACTTACTTGCTGAATGCCATCAGCCTCCTTTTAGTCATGAATATCCAGGAAAACGGTTTAACTTTGACTTGACATACCCATGGTAAATTGTCTAATGAATTGTCAAAATGAGAAAATAATTTCCTCGCGTTTCAAGATAAAATCTAGGCCAGTGGTTAGCGGAGTTAGCGAATACATCTAAACTGTCTGATAGTGTTTTGAAATGGCAGGGCTGAGCAAATTTACAACCCGTATACACAGTATATGCAACAAGTTACAAGCCTGTTATAGTCGCGATTCAAACGCTCTTTAACCCCAACGAATAAAACACCTTATACCTCTCGAATTCGACAACGAACATGTAGTACTTCAATTGTGATAATGATATGCTCAACGAAAAAAGAATTGAATGTAAGCTTTTATTTCTTTGCCTTATATCATTTAACCTTTTACCACATAACCAAAAATTTTGACGCAGTTAAGAAGAAAACGTGATTAAATCAAAATAACGATTTCGGTTAACAGTAAGGGGTCATGATTGATTGGTTATAGTTTAACGCAAGTTTAAATAGTATTTCAGTTATGTCGGGGCGGCTGGAGCTCCTAACCATGGATTCCTGGTAGTTCACACATCAGTACTACCACTACATCCTTATCGAGCCTCCAGCTGCTCCTCCTACTTAGGTGTACGATTTTACTTACTCATATTGATGAAACATGCTCGCATTATTGAGCACGGCTACTGCTAAACCAGCAAAACCGCTCTCAGGACTTTCGGTCCTTTGATTTAATACTATATACATAAATATAGACAAGGGGTTGAACTTGAAAAAAAGTACGAAAATACCTGGTACGAATCAAGTTCCCTCTCTGACGTCGATTTCTGTCATTTTGTGTTAATATGAAGAAAAATGAATTATCTACACGATAAAAAGACATTTTAGAACTACGGTGATATTAATATTGAAATTCAAACTTGATTATCGGGCGAATCGTTGTAATTTTTTATTCGGACAAAACTGTGCACAGCTGCATATGAGGGTTCACTCACCGTGCAAGGCCAAATATCTCCGTCAAATCTAACATCGACCTGTTTCACACCCCTTGCACTTAGAATATTCGCTTCATAACAAATAATGCGTAAAATATCAATAATCTAGGGCACGCAGCTGAAAATATCAAGATTGTTGAAAGGTACGAATCTTGAGTCACAATTACGTCACACTTTCCTTTCATATGAAAGAAGACGTTTGATTGGTGGAAAATCGATTTGACATAAACCGCGAAACAGCGCCACCGTAAATGTTCAATGAAACTGGCTGTAAGACAAAGATTAACAGGCCAATGTGCACTGTTTTGTCCGAATAAGAAAAAGTATTCGATTTGCTCGACAATCAAGTCTGTAATTCACGTTTGATATCATTTTTGCTCAAAATCGTTGTTTTCCCGAGTAGAATATTCATTTACGTTTACATTTGAGTATTGTTTAGCATTAAATCTGCAAAATTGACATCAGAACGGCGACTTCATTCGTACAAGATATGGTCGTACTCTTTGTCAAGTTCAATCCCTTGTCTATATCTATGAATATAGTATTAAAAGAACATCAATTAATTGTGATAAGTCCCTATGTAATAGAACACTCGCGAAATATTTCAAGAATAGTCTTATATTTTTGATGAATAGACAATATTACAAGTCGATTCCCGCCCCAGGTTTTCAATCTGTACAACTTCAAATAACTGTGAATATAAAAAAGAACTCTAATACATCACATAAATTTAATTTCAGATATTTCAGAATAAACGAGCCCAAGACCGATGGTACCTGACAAAGTGAATTTCTTTAGGCTTCTCTTGTCCGTTCTCATTGTACCTGGACATGAAGCTCAAACAATCAATCTTCCTGGATACGATCCCTGGTTCATCCCTTCATCAAACAGAACGGATATTTATTGTCCAGAAACTTGTTTACGATACGGTTCAGTTGGCAGCCTAGAATATAATAAATGTTGCGCATGTAAGGCCCGACCTTGCTGGGAGATTAACGCATCCCTTTGTGGTGAAACGGTAGATTATCTTCAAATGGAATATTACACTGTTTACGGTGAAGCATCGGTTGTCAGTAACGGTAATATCCTTGTAGATATCAGCGTTTTGACACACATCTCAGGACGGTTATCCAGTTTGCCTACGAACCTGTGTAATTACAACACAACACTTGAGTATATCGACCTCAGCAATAATTATCTGACAAACGTTGATAAAATAGCTTGTCTTGTTCAACTTGACACTTTACGATTGGACAACAACCTTATCGAAACTTTGAGTAACACAACTTTCTCCAAAATGCTTCAACTGAGGATTTTATCAATGAGGAACAATAGGCTAGAAGTTTTGCGACCAAATACCATTAAGATTGCCTCATCAAACATTTTGTCAATCGACTTTTCCAATAATCAGCTTAATCAAACAGACATTACAAATATCCTTCAAGAAGGTACATTTTGTGAAAGGCGATTTCACGGTTGTGATCTTGGTGAAATAACAAACGAAAATGGATATGTTATGGACCCGGCATTACATGGACCTGGAATACTCTATATAAATGGATCAAATACAAGTCAAATAATTGACTTCACTAAAGTCGGTGTAACAGATTACAGAGAACTACAGAAAACAAACATGAACTTATTTGCAGATCAGTCTTCGATTTATTGTGACTGTAATATCTACCAATTATTTTATGGTTTGGAATCCAGTATATTTGAATTCTGGCCAAATATAGGCGACGCAGTTAACCAGTTTATTTGTGAGAAACCTGAAAAAATGATAGGTGTAAATCTACGAGAGTACTTTGAAGCGGGAAATTATAGCGATTTAACATGTGGACTAGTCGAGAACTGTACAGATGGATGTGTTTGTGAGGATCACTCCAGTGAACAAAAGGTTGTTGTCGACTGCAGTAACAGAACACTTTCTGCGTTTCCAGACCTCGTCCCAAGAGGAAAGTTTGGGGAAAAAGACATTATACTCATACTAGATGGAAACAGTATCACTAGTATAGAGGACGTAAACTATCTATCTCGGATAATAGAGTTACGAATGGTAAATAACGCTGTAACAGGTATAACAAAGGACGCCATACTGAATCTAACTAGAGCCAAGATTGACATTCGTAATCAAGAAATAAACCACTTAAATCGACAGATACAGTTATTGAATCCCAACTCAATTATTTTCGGCGATAACCCTGTTATTTGTGACTGTTCGAATACCTGGATTGGGGATTGGATTAGACGTTATGGGGTAAAGGAAAATCTTCATTGTAATATTAATGGAAAGAAGGTTGCTGCAGAGCTCGTAACTGTTGAGAACCTAAACTGCTCCACAGAATCGGCTAAAGCATTTCGAAATATAGCAGTTGTTGTAGCTGTATTTCTGACATTGTGTGTCTTCTTTGCAATTTTTTATCATTTTCGACTGGAATTACTTTTGTTGAAAAGGAGACTTTTCTTTGCTGCTTTAAATCGAAGACCAGTCGTCTTTCTGTCCATATGTACAGATAACGACGCCCCATATATATATGTTCGTTATTATGTACAACCTTGTCTGAACGCTAACAAAGTAACATGGGTTCTGCCTTTGATGGATGCTACCCCTGGAGAAAACATGGATGAATACATTAGCCAGGCGACAGATCGTTGTGACATATTTGTGATATTTCTCTGCGAGCAATACCAAGACGAGGAGCAGTCCATGCAAGAATTTGACACCATTTGGAAGAGTTTTAAATCAAACTCACAGAAACAAATTCTGGTTGTAATTTGGGCAGGATATGATATTGCAGATATTCGGGATAAACGACTGAAAGCTCTTTGTAAGTCTGGGTGCTGTCTTGACTTCGGTCAAACTGATTCGAAACTTCTGGATCGACTAATGGGTAATCTTCTCCCAAACAAAGAATATACGATGATAGAAGGTCTCCGCCAACCTGCGTTTGATATTCTCGATATTAAGCCGTCACATATCAGCCATGGCCCGGGTAATATAAGGTACCGAGGCACGCCGAAGCATAATATGAATTTTTAATCTTACTAGACCGAATAATCATTCTGTCTAGGAAGCCGATAATTTGAGAAACGGTGGATTTCAGATACTTGCATCTGCGTAGAGCTCCTTAAAAGGCCGTATAACGCGGGAAAATGGCGTCATAACGTCACAAAGGGACCAACCAATTTTATGGCGGCCAGTGTGTATTGATATTGTCGAAAAAAGTCGATTTTCATCTCAAAGTTGGTGTGCGAGTTAATGAATGATTATGATGCTCGCTACTGCGACTTTTGGTGCACCGCGCTACCGGAACGTTCGGCTACGTTGTTACCACGGAGTTGACACGTATTAAGTGCAACGCAGAATTATATCATACTCCGCAACTCAACGCGAAAATTCGATATAATGCTTGTTCTGTAACTTCCGCGAAAATGCTTAAATCTTGTTTAGGAACAAAGAAGAACTGAAAATAATCAGAAAAGGGTGTAACATTGTCGAATTATCGCTTGAGATTTCCGTGCATTTTGACGATATTTGAAAATTAACCCGTGTTTAACCCTTTCCTACACAAACCCCTGGTTTTACTTGCTTGATGTTTTATACTTGAGCAAAGATTGTGTGAAAGGAATAATTTGCTTGTAACAAGCAATTCCTTCTTTTCGACCAATATTTTCTTCTCGGTAAGTTGGTTATTTTTCAAATTTGATTCACTTTTAAATGTCGTCTGCATCTTTTTTCAAACTAGACCAGTCTTAAATTTTGAAAAACGGAAACGAGTTTAGAGATATAAAGCAGAAAATGTTTTTATTCGTAAATTTTGACCTATGACCACTAAGCGTGACATTGAATTTTAACCCTTGTCATGCTGAACCCGGAATATTCCGGATTTAGGCAGGAGGTGTAGACCAAGATCAGCCTGCACATAAGTGCAGTCTGATCTTGGTCTACGCCTCCTGCTTGTATTTTTCCTGCCAGAGTTGTTTATGAAGTTGATTTCTAAAAGAAATATTGGGTTTTTTTAATAACAAATTTTATCAGTGCTTTCAGCCCTTTGATATTGCCGCAATTCAGTAAGGTAATTTATGCAGCATGACAAGGGTTAAAGTACATACTCGAATTTTGGAATTACCTATCAAACTATGCTGATAAACAAATTTTGCATTCTATTTCAAAATCAACCAACGTGTGTGAGTCCTGTGTGGTTGATATATATTACATACAGAAATGTGACCTTTTAGCCTAAATTGTGACCTTTACATGAAAGATAAAAATCGAGTATTTCCCAATTACAGCTCTGGGGGCATTTAAAGTATACTTTGGTTGTAAAGATAAATTTTATAGTTGATCTGAATTATTTAAAAAAATTATATTTTTGTGAATTATCTCCCTATAATCAAAGAAAAGGTAGAAATATTAGGAAACCCAAGTAAATGATTTTATGTTATATTTATGTTTTAGCTGAAAACATGTTGAAAACATATAAAAATCTGTTTTCTCCAAAAACAGTTTTCGTGTTTTAATACATGGCAGTACACATAGAATAGCTGCAGAGATGAGTTTTCATTACGCCTAAAAGCCATTTTTCTACTTCTCCTTACAAAATGTCATTTTTTTTTTAGAAAGGATCAGATGATTGCAAAGGATATTATATGAATGTTTAAAGGACAAATATTCGATTTATTTTTTCAAAAAAAAATGAACGGTGTCATTTCGGTTGTATTTTTGCGCAATCTAGAAAAAATCGACCTCAACCACTTAAATAGCCGATTTACACAAAAACCAACCAACTGACCCTTTCTGCGTCCATACTGTTGCTATACCCAAAATGAGATTCTTACGAAATGGTATCGTAGATAAAGCTATCAAGAAGCTATAGTTACATCGGTCATTCATTCTTATAAAAGGTCTATGATGATAAAACATTGTTGGCAGACGGAGCAAGTTCTGTGTGTTTTGTAAGGAAGCATTTAGATAAAATTGCGAGGCCTTCTACACCGGGACGTTTGTGGACAATTTCTGTGTGATTCATTGAAATCCACGACACCAATCGAGGTGACACAATTTCCTTGCATAAACCCTACTATGATGATATATAAATCAATGAATTTATACTTCGCTAACAAATGATGATTCCTCTAGAGACGCTTTAGCGTCTGATTCGTTCGGTCGGCCTGATATACACAGAATGTAGCTAATTTAGGAGATATTACTTTTTCTAAATTTAACTATCTTTTATTTTACAGATATTATCAGTTGAGCAGTAACAATTATTTCCCTTGCATCATTACGATCTTTGGCAAATCCTCCGAAGTAAAGAAAATTTTTATTTTCAAGAAATCTGATAAAAGACATCAAAACATCGTTCCGTTGACATTTGGTTGAAAACCACCCTTAAAACTTGTCAAACTAGTTTTTCAAACTTTTCACTACATACCATAAATGAAAATTAGCCTTACCAATAAAAGCCGGGGCTTTTGTTGTTGTTGTTGTTGTTGTTGTTGTTGTTGTTGTTTGGTTTAGTTTTGTTTATAAATTAATTTATTCATTATTTTTTCTTTTAACAAACAATTTGTTTGAATGAAATAAAAAGTTATCAAAGGATCATTTCCCTGGAACTCAGATAAAACCCGTCAGCCAATTTATAAGAAGAAGATGTAAAGTTTTAACGCGCATTTAGCCATGTTTTATAATATGATCTTTTTTTCAAGAATATTATGAATAGTCACTCAATGATAACTACTGTAATATTTCATTGAAATCCATCAGCTGGTTTCTGAGAAGAAGACTTTTAAAGTTTTCACTATATATGGAAATATGGAATAAGCCCCCGCCCCTGATCCTTTTGTGCCAATTTTTGCAGGGAAAAAAAGAATTATCTAAATAGAGGCAAATTTCTCCGACATATGTGCGGGAAGCCATTCTGATTTTTCAGTATATAATCTCATTTGTATTCTTTCAAAAACATTGTATTACTACAAAAACGATTACTAGTGTCCAAATATATCACAATACCTTAACCCTTTCCTGTTTGGAAAAATCTTAGACCAGTCCAAATTCAAAGGTTTTGCAGACGAACATTAAAAGTTTATTATATTTGAAAAATAACCATTCAGTAGGGAAGAAAATGGTAGAAAAAGAAGAAATTGCTTGTTACAAGCAATTTCTTCCTTTTCCACAATCTTTTCTCATTTATGAGATCAAAAGGACGTAAAAACTAGGGCTTGATCAGGACAGGATTAATTCAATATGAGGAACTCTTCATAACTTATTGGTTAGATTGCTGTATATGCCCTCTCTTCTTCTGTAATACAATCTCTACTCGGGGGGGGGGGGGAAGCTAATCGAAGAATAGAAAGTATTCGTTTGAAATTAGAAACTTTTATTCACAATGCGTGTGATCATAACCTTTGATTTTGTATGTTCATTTAATATGAGTTTGAAACGGTAGAAAGAAGAATACGAAAAGATATCAAAAAGAAAGAAAGAAATCAGATAGGTAGGGTAGGGTAGGGTAGGGTAGGGTTAGGGTTTAGGGTTTAGGATAGGGTAGGGTAGGGTAGGGTAGGGTACGGTAGATAGATAGATAGATAGATAGATAGATAGATAGATAGATAGATAGATAGATAGATAGATAGATAGATAGATAGATAGATAGATAGATAGATAGATAGATAGATAGATAGATAGATAGATAGATAGATAGATAGATAGATAGATAGATAGATAGATAGATACGCACATACTGGTTCCCTTTCACAAACAGACATAATGAAATTAAAAACTTTAAGATCGATTGAAAAGGAGAAAACTCATAAATTATTCGTAAATGGCTACTAAAACTTTGTAAATACAGTATTTTTCTATCGCTCTCGTTTACGATAGCATGTGAGAAGCGATTACTACAAATATTTTCCTCTTTTCATCAATCTGCATCAAATGATAGCATCAAAAGTATTCGCTTCAATTCACATTTTACCACCATCAAGCAAATCATAGCTAATATCATACCTATGGATTTACATGATCTTTGTGCGTAAGCATACAAGACGCGTAAAAATTTGGAAGTATGAAAAATCAGCCGATCAAAGTGCTTGTATCTTGATAGACGAAACTAAAATTCGGTTAATAATTGCAAAACAAGAACTTTTGAAAGACAATTGTGTCAGGATAAGAGTGAAAGATATCCTTTAAAATAAAATTGGCCAACGTCCGGATAAGTTGGCCAAAATGCACGATATGGAACAATTATAAACCAATAGCAGAAAAAGTCCAATCAATAATTTGGTATTATATATCAGGGAAATCCCCACCATTAAGTATTTAATGGTATAATCTGCATGCTGGAGGGATCTTTTACGGGTTTAGACTAACTTAGCAGGTAAATGCATTTTTAAGTTTTCTTCTTTTGGGACGCTCTTTACATTTACCTGACCCCACAATATAAAACCATTACCAGACGATTGAATCTTAGACTGGTCCAACTTCAAAGAAGTTACAGACGACAATTATTATTCGATGAAATTTGAAAAAAACAATTTGTCTTTTAGGGTAGAAATCATTGTGGACAAGGAAGAAAGTGCTTGTAACTTCAAATTTCTTCATTTTCCACGATGATTTCTAAAGCTCTTTTCTCCAAAACCGGGATCGTGTAGGAATGGAATAATTAATAACACGAGTTTTGTCTCAAATGGGAGGGCTTCGGATGAAAGATAAGTATTCGTTTTTGTAAAACTGCATAAACTGACGAGTGATTTAAATTATTTCCCTTTTTTCAAAACTCTGAGTTTCAATATTCATAAATCTTTAATGTGTTTGTATGATTAATTAATGAATACAACTCCATGTTTTTCTTCGACAGTCCAATCTTTGTATCTAGAGTTTAAGAATTTCTGAGGTTCGAAATTCCATGATTAAAGTTGACAGATGTTGCATATTTTTCCAATCAAATCGTTCCACTACATTTGATGGGTCTGCTTGAATGGGGTTTAATGACACTTTTAACATAATTCAATTATATCGCTGAGACTGGAGCACCTAACCATCGATTCCTGGTATTTCTCACATCAACACTGCCACCACATACTTTCCGAGTCTTCAAATGTCAATCGCACTTAGGTTTAAGATTATCCTTTTAACCCATTACCAGACTGGTAATTTTAGACTGGTTCAAGTTGAAAGGAATTGCAGACGAAAATTTTAAGTTTATGACATTTTGAAGTTATTTGTCAACTTTCAGGGCAGAAAGAATTGTGTTAAATAAGGAAATTGTTTATCACAAGCAATTTCTTACTTTTACACAATGTTTTTTCCCAATTCCTTATCAAAGAAACAGTCGACCAATCAAGTAATTCATCTAGACCGGAAGTGAATTTTGAGCTCCAACTTAAGCCTTGTTTGGGGTGAATCATTCAAGCTGCAATCACGACGTTACGGTAGCCAACCAATAACTTTAATTGAGCGCATGCGTGATATTTCCAACCATTTCACATGTGCGCCAATTAAACACTCAGATCAGACTGTGCATCCGCACAGTTTGATCAGAGTCTTTACCCTGCGCCCTGTAGATAGATACTAGCCCAAAGCTTCTTTAAAAAATCAGTGAATATTCTAATTTGCCCGAATGGCTGTCCAGGGTGTTCAATGCGTGCATGTCACGCACATGCGAAATAATTGGAAATGTCACGCACAGGCTCAATTCTATATATGTTGCATGTTTTAAGCAATACAATTTGCAAATAACGCCGTTTAATATTGAAGTGGAACTTCTTGTTGGAGTTAGAAGGCGTGGTCACCGTAGTCAGTGGGAGGAGCTAGCGATCCGTCAATTGAAAAATGGCGTTTTTGATCAAATGATCTGTCGACCGGTGAACTTATTCATATAGACTAGAAATGGGTTTTTAACTTCGTCATCGGCCACAATTTTTGTTAAACTTTTCTGTTGGTTTGGCGACTCAAAAGTCGTAACCACAGCCTATTAAAGCAGAGTTACGACGTTTAGGTCGCCAACCAACCATTATACTTTTCCATTTCATTCTACTGGCCATAAAATTAGCAAAATAACGCCATTTAATATCGAAACGGGTCGTTCTTTCGGGGTCAATGAAAAGGGCCACCGAAGTAAGAGGTCGGGACCAGCGATTGATCAATGTCTTAGAGCATAAATTAGAGTATGTTCCCTCTGACTTCTATGCATATAGGAATGCGAGGTTTTAATGATGATATCGGGAGAATACGACTCTATCGCAAACGTACGACGACAATAAAACCAAATTGAGCCGCCAAAGCCGCAAAAGCGATGACAATAAAGCGAAAATGCGACGACTTTGTGCGACGATATCGCAAGAAAACGATTTAGATATGTTTATTATAAGCTGGCGATATCGCCCTCAATCTGCTTACTACACTCTTCTTGCTTTCCCCAAATGGTACTCCTGTGGTTCAACGTCGTATTTTTGTACGCACGCATCATTTATTAACAACAAGACCAACAATCAACGTCATCGAATAAGTCACATAAGAACTTATGCTTGGAATTTAAGCTCGTTCTTCTTTTGTATTGATAGAAACTAACCTAAAACATTGCCATGCTTTAAAAAAAAGACCTTAGATAATAAGATTCGAGATTCAGTGACATCCCGGTCCAAAAATCTACTCAAGAATGGCTTGCGGCTATCATGCATTTGACGTCGTAATGACGTTAGTTGTGATAAAATAACACCCTTTTCGATGGTTCTTACGGGTTCCAGTAAATTCCGATCACATTCGTATATTTGCCTCTTCCTGATTTATGTTATCGTTATTATTATCATTATTGTTATTTTCAACTGCACATCAAACCAAATGTTCTATCATACTGCGGAAAGCCGACGGTATGACTTAACCGTTTACCAAATTACAAATCTTATACTGGTCCAAATTGAAAGGAGTTGTAGACGGCAAATTAAAGTTTATAAAATTTCAAATCAAAGACGGTCGCTAACAGCTTCCTTTTCAAAACGACATCATAAGCCTATAACCAGACGACAAAATTCAAACGATTTGCTGGGGACAATTTTGGTTGTTGATTTTTTTTCATACTATTGTACCGAAAACAAATGTGATCAATGAAGAAATTGCTTGTGGCTTTCCAAAGCGTTTAAAAACAGGGATTGTGAGGGAATGGGTTAAAGTATACAAACTGTCTTTTAATAGGTTTTAAGACATGGCGAAACCAAGTCTGTTGTTGTTCAAGCTTTCTGATATTGTTTAAGCACCGAAATCTATTTTAGCCACCGTATGTCTCACTAAAACACTAGCCTATCACATTATTTTTTGTACATAAATACACCATCTGTATACTCAAGGATTTCTAAATATGCCGAACTTACAATTACGCCAAATTCCCTGTGAAGTATAGTCTTCTGAAGGCGCATATTTCAAATTCGTAACCCAAATTGTTGTTGTTGTCGGGGGGTTGTTGTTGTTGTTTTGTTTGGGTTTTTTTTTTTTTTTTTTTTTTTTTTTTTTTTTTTTTTTTTTTTTTTTTGTTGTTGTTGTTGTTGTTTTGTTTTGTTTTTTGTTTTTGTTTTTTTTTCATGTTTGCTCGATTGTTTGTTTTTGGTTTATTTTGTCTGACAAATCAAGATTTTAACTCTTTTTGTGTAGCTAACTACCAAATTTGTTATTTTGATTTCACATAAGCAAGATATTTCAGTTACATTTAATATTAGTTTTCCGATAGTGCCTTAATCCTAATATCAAATACTAATTCGCAGGGAATTTCTTTAAAGCCTTATTTTGTTTTTCTTTCCAAAATAAGAATAACTTTGGGGCGATTGTTGCCTAAAGTATACGTTTTCGAGATAGTTGATCAATCACGGCTGTCAATCAAGGAATATTTCGACCAATCAAATTATTCATTCAGCCCGTAACGAGATTCAAACTCCAACATTGGTGCCATTTGTGTGAAACTTTATTTTTGTTGGCGACTTAAACATATTAACTACAGCTTATTCAAGCTGTAGCTACGACGTTCAGATCGTAAACCAATTAATCTACTTATTTGTTACATGTTGTTTTGCCAAATAACGGCGTTTAACCCATTACAACTCAATCCCTCCTTTTTACGCCCCTCAATGAAAAAGCTTTTGAAAACATTGTGGAAAATGAAGAAATTGCTTGATTCAAGCAATTTCTTCATTATCCACAATGTTTTCTATCCAAAAAGACGAAAACAATTAGAATTCCATCAACTTGAAATTGTCTTCTGCAGCTCCTTTCAATTTGGACCGGTCTAAAATTCCAATGAAAATCGAAGCGGGACTTCCTGTTGGACACAATTGGCATGGTCAGCGATTGATCAGTTATAGGCATGTGTTTACTGACAAAACCCATCAAACTGTTTTTCTTCATTTTCTGAATTTTTTCTAAAACCTTTTTTTATCTTGAGGAGAGTTAAAAAGCAGAATGCTATCAACTATAAATTGTTGTCTACAACTTTTGTCAATTTGGACCAGTCTAAAGTCTTGCTGTTTGGTGATGGGTAATTATGAGCTAGGGCGTGACACTTCTAACCATTACCTATTTTGGCAAAGTAAAGATAAACCTTATCAGAATCTTCACTGTGAGTTATTTGATACTTTCCAAAAGATTTCTTACAAAATCAACGAATAATCATTCCCTTCAGGCTTCTTAGTGTCTACACTATACGCACAAGTTAAAAAAAAATCAAGCAAAAGCTCAAATATTCCTCTTTATTATATAGCTTGCTGTGAAATCTTGGGATTTTTCAGTGTAATAAATTTTGATATCGTCACTGGAATGACGATAACACTTTTCAGTTTCACTCTCTGTAATAAATCTTTAATCATGTATTCATCCGCTTTTTTTTCAATAGACCTTCTTTCTATCAAAAAGATTGGTTTCGATATTTTAATAAAAAAAAATAAAATAATTAGGTATATAATAAATAGAATAATCAACTGGTTATTCCAGATATGAAAAAAATATTTCACTCGGATGCGTTGTTAGGCGATAGAAACTCGTGCTGGGCACTCGTTTATTCAACGCCTAACAACGTATCCTCGTGAAATATTTTTTCATATCAGGAATAACCAGTTGAGTTGATTGTCCTCTATTTGTAATATGACCTACGACTCGGGAGTGAATAAAACCGTTGAATATTGTTGATATTACACGGGTGATATTACACTAGTGTAATTACAATACCATGCAATATTGCAACGCCTTAGTACAACCACAAAAATGACGTAATAACGCATGTCATGACGTCACGAGAGGCGTTATATGCTTCGCAGAATATCATATATCAATAAGTTCTATATGTTTTTATAGATCTATAGACTTATTGCGCAAATTAAGATCATATATACATAGAATATTGAATTCGTGTTCATGAAATCCGATATTTATTAAACTCGCCATCTTAAGCTAATAAGAGCTTGACAGAGTCTCGTTTTTATCTATTTAAGAGATGAAGATAATATTTTTTGTTTTCATGGAGGTATGAACCGAAAAACCTGATCACACTGTATGAATACGCGAAGCGGATTCATACATTGTGTGATTAGGTTTTTCGGTTCATACCTCCATGAAAACAAAAAACATTATCTTCATTTCTTATAATTTAATAGCATCGAGCGAAAAAAGCAACAACTTAACAAATTTTGATACCTTTTTGTAGTGAACTAATTTGTGCGGAAGCATTCAAAATGGCTGCGTACTCAAAATTTTGTTCATGGAGATATGAATTAAATTTTTCGACCAATCAGAATGCTCGTTTTTGATAGACGAAACTAACAATTAAATTATTTATAGATGACTCGATATTCCATGACCACCCACGTAATATCCTCTATGCTCCTTTCATTTCAATATTCTCGATCAGTGTCGATCTATTGTTAGCATTGTACCATGATATTACTTAATTGATTTTACTTGAGACTCCGGGCATATTTTTAGTATTGGATGATCGAAATTCGATTTGCAGAAACCTGGTGGTTAAAATACTGAGTGTTATATTGCTTTAAAGAAATCTCACGAAAAATGGCCTTATATGTATATTAAACAGAAAATAAATACTGATCGATTCCCGCGCAAGGTCTCAATCAATTAGTCAATAATTGAGATCGTATTATATTATTTATTTATAAAACTTATGTGGTCAATTTAACTAAAGTACCATTTTAACAACAAAAGCCGCATAATACATGACACATTCTTTATCACTGGTGTGGGTTTTTTTTTGGTTTTTTTTTTTTTTTTTTTTTTGTGTGTGTGTGTGGACTTTTTTCGGCCCCGAGAAAATTCGCGGTAAGTTTTGAGCTAGGTCTAAAGCGTTTCTCTGGTTATTGTTTTTATGGTGGTGTTGCGTTTTCCCTCCGTCATAGCGCAGTCGGTAGCGCGCCAGACTCCCAATTTGCAAAACGGAATGTCATAGGTTCGATCCCCGGTGGCGGCACATATACTTTCCGACATTTGTCTCTCACCAATGGATGAATAATCGTTAACCCAAGTGGGATAGCAGCTTGAGGCTAGGAAAGGATGTAGTGGTAAAACTGGTGTGAGAAAAACCAGGAAACCATTGTTAGATGCTCCAGCCGCCGCGATATGACTGAAATACTGTTAAAAGTGGCGTAAAACCCCAATCAATTTTCCCTTCTATGGTTTAAAACAACCACAGCTTTTCAAAGTTTTCTTTCTATTAAATATTAGTGCCATTTCACGTTTTCACGTTTTCGATCTTTAATACTTGAAGAGATCCTAAAAGTGTTAAAACGCCCTCGCACTCGGGCATTAAACTTTCTTAACACATCTTCACGACCTCATAAACATGGTTTCAGTTTGTACAACTTCAAATGACTGTTAATAAAAACCAACTCTTATACATCACATATAATTAATTGCAGATATTTCAGAATAAACGAGCCCAAGACCGATGGTACCTAACAAAGTGAATTTCTTTAGGCTTCTCTTGTCCGTTCTCATTGTACCTGGACATGAAGCTCAAATAATCAATCTTCCTGGATACGATCCCTGGGTCATCCCTTCGTCAAACAGAACGGATATTTACTGTCCTGAAACGTGTCTAGAAGACGGTTCGGTTGACAGTCTAGAATATAAAGAATGTTGCGCATGTGAGGCCCGACCTTGTTGGGAGATTAACGCCACACTTTGTGGTGAAACGGTAGATTATCTTCAACTGGAATATTACACTGTTTACGGTGAAGCATCGGTTATCAGTAACGATAGTATCCTAGTAGATATCAGCGTTTTGACACACATCTCAGGACGGTTATCCAGCCTGCCTACGAACCTGTGTGATTACAACACAACACTAGAGTATGTCGACCTCAGAAATAACTATCTGACAAACGTTGATAACATAGATTGTCTCATTCAACTTGACACTTTACGATTGGACAATAACCTAATCGAAACTGTGAGTAACACAACTTTCTCCAAAATGCTTCAACTGAGGGTTTTATCAATGAGGAACAATAGGATCGAAGTTTTGGAACCAAACACAATTAAGATTGCCTCGTCGAACATTCTATCAATTGATTTTTCCTATAACCTTTTGAATCAAACAGACATTACAAATATCCTACAAGCCGGTACATTTTGTGAAAGGCGATTTGACGGTTGTGATCTTGGTGATATAACAAATGAAAATGGATACAAGATGGACCCGGCATTGCATGGACCAGGTAGTCTTTATCTTAACAATTCAAATATTGGTCAGTTAATTGACTTTACTACAGTCGGTGTCACAGATTACAGAGAACTACAGAAAACATCTTTGTCATTTCATGTAGATCAGTCATCAATCTATTGCGACTGTAATATCTACCAATTATTTCACGGTTTGGAATCCAGTGTGTTTAAATTCTGGCCAAATTTAGTTGACGACATTAACCAGTTTGTTTGTGAGGAGCCTGAAAAAATGAGAGGAGTAAATCTACGACAGTACTTTGAGGCGGGAAATTATAGCGATTTAACATGTGGGCTTGTCAAGAACTGTACAGATGGATGTGTTTGCGAGGATCGCTCCAGTGAACAAAAGGTTGTTGTCGACTGCAGTAACAGAACACTTACTACGTTTCCAGAACTCGTCCCAAGAGGCAAGTTTGGGGAAAAAGACATTGTACTCATACTAGATGGAAACAGTATCACTAGTATAGAGGACGTATACTATTTATCTCGGATAACAGAGTTACGAATGGTAAATAATGCTGTAACAGATATAACAAAGGACGCCATACTTAATCTAACTAGAGCCAAGATTGACATTCGTAATCAAGAAATAAACCACTTAAATCGACAGATACAGTTATTGAATCCCAACTCAATTATTTTCGGCGATAACCCTGTTATTTGTGACTGTACGAATACCTGGATTGGGGATTGGATTAGACGTTATGGGGTAAAGGAAAATCTTCATTGTAATATTAATGGAAAGAAGGTTGCTGCTGAGCTCGTAACTGTTGAGAACCTAAGCTGCTCCACAGAATCGGCTAAAACATTTCGAAATATAGCAGTTGGTATAGCTGTATTTCTGGCATTGTGTGTCTTCTTTGCAGTCTTTCATCATTTTCGATTAGAACTATTTTTGTTGAAAAGGAGACTTTTCCTAGCTGCCCTAGATCGAAAACCAGTCGTTTTTCTGTCCATATGTACGGATAACGACGCCCCATATATTTATGTTCGTTATTATGTACAACCTTGTCTGGACGCTAACAAAGTAACATGGGTTCTGCCTTTGATGGATGCTACCCCTGGAGAAAACATGGAGGAATACATTAGCCAGGCGACAGATCGTTGCGACATATTTGTGATAATTCTTTGCGAACAATACCAAGACGAGGAGCAGTCCATGCAAGAATTCGACACCATTTGGAAAAGTTTTAAATCAAACTCACAGAAACAAATTCTGGTTGTAATTTGGGCAGGATATGACATCGCAGATATTCGAGATAAGCGACTGAAAGCGCTTTGTAAGTCTGGGTCCTGTCTTGACTTCGGGCAAACTGATTCGAAACTTCTGGATCGACTTATGGGTAATCTTCTCCCAAACAAAGAATATACCATGATAGAAGGTCTCCGCCAACCTGCGTTTGATATTCTCGATATCAAGCCGTCGAATATTAGCCATGGCCCGGGTAATATGAGGTACCGAGGAACACCGAACCCTAGTATGAACTTTTAGCTATACTAAACAACCGTTTAATCATTCAGCCTTTTTTAGCTCGACTGGCTGAAAGCCAGAGAACTATTGTCAAGGCGTTGTGTCCGTCGTGCGTGCGTCCGTCCGTCCGTCCGGTCGTCCGTCCGTAAACTTTTACTTTGAAAATCTTCTCCTCAGAAAGTGCAGAACGGATTTCAACCAAATTTCACAGAAATGATCCTTTGGTGACCCTCTATCTGATTCCTTCAAAGAATTTTGATCGGATGAAAGACATTGCTATAATGGGCGGTGCTAAATTCCATATATGGTGAAAGCTTTGAAAATCTTCTTCTCAGAAACCGGTGGATGGATTTCACCCAATTTTCACAGATAGGATTTCTTGGGTGAGCCTCTATATCAGATTCCTTAAAAGAATTTTGATTGGATGAAAAACATGGCTTTAATGGGCGAGGCTATTTCAATATATGGTGAAGCTTTGAAAATCTTCTTCTCATAAAGAACTGAACATTTTTCAACAAAATTTCACAGAAATGATCCTTGTGTGAACCTTTGATCGGATGAAAAAAAAACATGGCTTTAATGGGCGGGGCTTATTTCCACATATGTTAGAAGCTTTGAAAATCTTCATTTTAGAACCTAGTGGATGGATCTCAATTAGATTTCACAGAATTGATCATATGGTGAACCTCTGTCAGAGTTCTGTAAAGAATTTTGATCCGATGAAAAACATGGCCTTAATGGGCGGAGTTAATTTCGATATATGGTAAAAGCTTTGAAAATATTCTTCCCAGAAATCAATGGATGGATTTCAACCAAACTTCACAGAAATGATCGTTGGGTGAACTTTTATCCAATTGCTTCAAATTATTTTGATCCGATAAAAAATGTGGCTTTAATGGGTTGGGCTAATTTCCATATATGGTAAAATCTTCAAATTATTCTTATCAGATTTCAACGAAATTTGACCGGATTGATCCTGGGTGACCTTTAATCAGATTACAAAAAAGAAATTTGATTCGATGAAAAATATGGCTATAATAGGCGGGGCTAAATTCCATATATGGTATATATTGAAAACGTTGTAATTTCTCAGAAACCTGTCGATGGATTTCAACCAAATTTCACGAGAATGATAACTATATGACTGTAAGATTCCTTCATATAATTTTGAATGGTTGAAAAACATGACTATTATGTTGGTGGGTTATTTCCATATATGGTATACAGTGAAAATTTTACATAATGAATTTTACATAACTTGTCTTGACTTTTGTAAAAACAATGAAAAGTTTGAAATGATTCTCTAGAAATATTTCAAAAATTTCAATGATTTAGATTTATTTTCATTATATTCAGTTTATTTTAAATTCATAAAAAAAATTGATTAATCAGTACATCTATGCCTGTGGAGCGATACAGGCGCTCAAGCGCCTCTAGTTTTTCTGATAAAACTCTGCATGCGCAAGTAATTTCTTCCTTTCCAGTAAAGATTGCATCTATCGAAGACATTTCTTGATGAACTCTCTAAAATCCCGAAAAACTGGATTTTAGATCCACGCATCTGGGTATAGAGTCCTTAAAAAGGGCCGTCTTGCGCGGGAAAAATGGCGTCATAACGTCATAAAGGGTCAAACCAATCTTATCGGGGTCATTGTCAGTGCGTTTTGACGTATTTCAAGAATAGACAGCCGATTTTCATCGCAAATTTAGTTTGCGAGTTAATGAATGACTATGATGCTCGCAACTGCGAACTTTGGTACACCACGCAACCGTAACCTTCGGCTAAGTTGTTACCACGGAGTTGACACGAATTAAGTATAACGCAGCACTACACTCCGCAACTCAACGCCAAAATTCGATATAATGTTTGTTTTGTAACTTCCGCGAAAATGATAAAATATTGTTTCGGAAAAAGAATATCTGGAAATAATTAGAAGAGGGTGTAACATTTTCGAATTATCGCTTGAGATTTCCGCGCGTTTTTTACGTTATTAGAAAACCAACTCGTGTTTAACCCTTTCCTGCAAAATCCCTTGTTTTTACTCCCTTGTTGTTTTATACTTGAGCACAGATTGTGGGAAAAGAAGAAACTACTTCTAATAGGCAATTTCTTCTTTTCGAACAATATTTTCTTGTCAGTAAGTTGGTTAGTTTTCAAATTTGACTCACTTTTAAAGGACGTCTGTATCTTTTTTTTTTTTTTTTTCAAATGAGACCAGCCTAAAATTTTGAAAAAACGGGAAAGGAATTAGAGATGTAAAGCAGAATATAATTTATTCGCAAATTTTGACTTTTGACCACTAAGTGTGACAATGAATTTTAAAGTACATCCCCGAATTTTTTAATTGCATATCAAACTATATCTGGCATTCTATTTTCAAAATCAACCAATGCATGTGAGTCTTGTGTGGGTGATATATATTATATTCCAAGAATATTAGATCTTTGACCCCTATTTGTGACCTTTACATGAAAGATTGATTACAGCTCTGGGGGGCATTTAAAATATACTTTGGTTATAAAAAGACAAATGATCGTTCGGAATTATTTTTAAAATGATATTATTTTGAATTATCCCCCTTTATTCAAAGAAAAGTAGAAATATTAGAAAAACCACCTCAATGACCTTATGTTATGTTTTATGTTTTTGGTTTAAAACATGTCGAAAAAATTATATAAAAAGCTGTATTTCGTGTGTTAACGCATGGTGGTACACATAGAATAACGCCTAAAAAGATTATAAGTTATTTTTCTTCATACATTCGAAATTTCTTATAAAACAAATGTCTTTCATTTTTGTGAAAGGATTAGACAATTGCAAATGTTATGATGTTAATGTTTTAAGGACAAATATTCTTATTATTTCAATAAATAGTTGCATCGGTCATTCATCCTAATAAATGACCTATGATGATAAAAAATGGTTGGAAAACGGAGCAAGTTCTGCGTGTTTTGTGAGGAAGCATTTAAATAAAATTGCGAGGCCTTCTTGTGGGTAATTTCTGTGTGATTCATTGAAATGCTGGCCATCAAATGTGTTTTACTATTCGACGCTGACAGGATTTCCTTTACACCTTATTAAGTTGACATATAACTCGGCAAATTTATACTTCTCTCCAACCTGTTTAAAACATGTTTCAACTGGATTCGCTCCACCGAGGGAGCCTCTTATCTTTTTCTCAGTTTAGCAGTTACAATTATTTCTCCTACATTATCACGTCTTCTCTACCCTCTTAAGTAATGATTTTTTCAAGAAATCCGATAAATGGTCACCAAAAATTAATTTCTGTAAAATTTTGCTGATATCCATCCTACAAGAAAGGGTTTTTTTTTTATAAAACGTTTCAATTTATACCTATTAAAGTCATAACTATTGATTAAATATGCACCTGCAAGTAATACCCGAAAGGGGAGTTGGGCAGTATATATAGATAGATAGATATGATCAGCCAATTTCTAAGAAGAATGTCTTTGACGTTTTTAATATACAATATGTTAAAAATTAAGCGTCGCCCAGTGGAGCAATTTTTTTTATCTGATCATTTTGTTGTTGTTGTCGTCGTTGTTGTTGTTGTTCAAGAATTTTATTAAAGGTCACTAAAGGATACTTCCGTTAATATTTTATTTCATCTGCTGTTTTCTGAGAAGAAGACTTTTAAAGTTTTCACTTTATGGAAATCCCCCCCCCCCGCGCATTATATTTACAATCAACAGTTCAGTTTAAGATTTTATTGTCATTGTGGCCAATTCTGGAAAAAAGAAAATCTGTCAAAAAACCTTTGGAAAAAGTAAGACCTAGTACAAACCAGTGGATGTCGTATTTCGATGCAATTTAGGAGTAGCCTGGCAGATTAAATCAAAGTGCCGTACGCACTGTAATTGGTCGTCACTGAGAAATTGGACATATCGTTGCATGCTGTAACTGTACTGTATGCCATTATTGGACGAAAAACTTCTTATTGAATGCAACTATAGTTTGAGAGTTCAGTTCACAAGAATTTGGAAGTTTGACAATAATTGAAGGAATCTGTTTAGATTCACAGGCCAGATTCTATTAAAATTCAATATCATTATATGGTAAAGGGTTGAATATTTTACCTTGACCATCAAAGTTATCAATGAAAAATGTCTCCATGCAAAAAATGAAGACTAACTTGAGTAGTCTTGCAGAAACAATAGACTGATTTATTTTAGAGTAGGAAATATACAAAATATAAAAATTGCAATCATTTATCAGTTAGAATATGACCTTGACCTTGACCAATAACTTTATCTAAGTTTCTGCTGAAAGGTCTGGTCACAAGTAATAAACATGTGAAAAATGTTTAAATATGATGGCTATATCAATCACCATTTCAAAATTATGGCCAATTTTAAAGTTTTAATTTCCCAAATTTTGACCTTGAGAAATGACATTGACCTTGAATGATGACATTGAACGTGGTACCAACAGAAATGGTTTGTCACAAGCAATGCACATGTGAAATATGAAGACTTCATCTGTAACCAATCAAAAGTTATTGCCAATTTTAGTTTTTACGGGTAAAAAAAGACAGTTAACGTAAAGGTAATAACATTAAGGCCCCTTTTCCCATGACGCATTCTTTTAAACGAAAATTCCCGTTAGTTTAAGGTCAAGGAGATCTGATTTGCTACTCAAATATGAAATTTCATGAAATTCTAACTATTAATCTTGGAGAAATTGGCAAAAAATAGTTTTTACATTAAGGCCCCTTTTCCATGACGCAGCCTTGAAAGAAGAAAAATAAAAAAACAGGTCTTGGAAATTTCCTTGGAAGATTATATATGAAGTTTCGTCCAATTAGGCCCAGGGGTTGCTGAGATATGACTCCGGACGGACGGACGGATGGAAGGACTGAAGGACGGACGGACGGACGGACGCACAGGCCGGCGACTATATGCTCCCCCCGAAAAATTGTTCGGGGAGCATAGAAATTATGGAAATTTGATAACTTAAGTTTAAGAGCAAATGCTGACAGTAGGTTCATGAAATTCCAAAACCCACTCTTTTTATGGGCTGAAATTAACAAATTCCTAAACAGCGCTGATTATAATCAAAGGGAAAATCAATTGATACTATTCTTTGGGCGAATTCTTTAGACAGCTTTAAGGCATAATAATCAAATTTGCTCTGCAGCAGAACTTTCAGTACTTTGATAAACTTAGGGCTGAAAAATAACTGAGTGGCAGTATCATCTATGTTTAAACCTCGATATGATTGAAAGAATGGGTTGGTTAGACGCGTTCATCCTTGAAGTATGCATCTTTAAAGCGTGTGACCGTCCAGTTTTCCTTTACTCCTTTTGATAATTCTTAACTTGTAGAATGAAATGATTTTTCTTCTGTTTTTCCGTCAGAATATACGTCCAGTTTGGCTAAAGGCAGTTTTGGTAAATTGCAGCGACACAATCTCGAGTTTATGGTTATATAAATTGGTCTACGACCAATTAAAAAACAGTCTTTTTCACAGTTAATCTTTTTCCAAAAAACCTGATTTTGATGTCTCTAAGAGTAAGCTAAGAACAACATTGATAGAAAAGAAGAAAAGTCTGATTGATAAAATTTTCTCCTTTTTCTTCGATATCTTCTGTACTTTAATGTTCATTATTTCTTTATTTGATAATATTCTTCTACAGCAGCTATGAATTTGCATAGTTTAAATGTTTGTCATTTGGGAAAAGGGCTAACCAAATTTGGATGTATACAGGTAGACAGGATTGAGAAGACAATAAAGTTTCAAATAACTAAGGGCAATAACTCAAATGTTGGCATGGCAAAGAAACAGTTCTTGAACATGACACATCTCAACATTGTGATCTGTAAGTGTGTTAAGTTTGAAGTTGTTAGTACTTATGGTTAAGGAGATATATTCCTGACAAAAATAGAAAGGAAAATACATCAAAGTGCAATAACACAAAAATGGGCATGGCCGAGTAAGAGTTCTTGTTCAAGACTTTTCTTCACATTTTGATCTATAAGTGTATTTAGTTTGAAGTTGCTAGCACTTATGATTTAGAAAATATGGTCCGGACAAAAATGCTACAGTACAAACAACAAAGGGCAACAACCGAAAAAGACATGGTAGAATATCGAATCTTAAACATGACACTTCTCCACATTGTAAAAAGTTTGAAGTTGTCAGCGTTTATGGTTTAGGAGATATGTTCCGGACAAAACTATAAAGGTAAAAACAACAAAGGACAATAACTCAGAAAATGGGCGTGGCAGAGTAGCGGTTCTTGAACATGACACTTGACAACATTTTGATCTATAAGTGTACAAAGTTAGAAGCTGCTTAACCTATTACGGTTAAGGAGATGTGTTCCGGACAAAAATATAAAGGTAAAAAACAACAAAGGGCAATAACTAAAAAATAACGGTTCTTGTTCATGACACTTCTCCATACTGTGATCTATGAGTTTATAAAGTTTGGAGTTGCGAGCACTTACGGTTTGGGAGATATAATCAAAACAAATATGTTACAGTAAAACAACAAAGGGCGATAATTCAAAAAGTGGGCATGGCAGAGTAACGGTTCTTGTTCATAACACTTCTCGACATCGTGCTCAAGAAGAGTATAAAGTTTGAAGCCGCTAGCACCTATGGTTTTATGAGATATGTTCCGGACAAAACTGTGACGGACGAACGGACAGATAGACGGACAGACGGAACCCAGCAAACCATAAGTCCCCCAACCGGTAAACGATGGGGGACTGAAAAATTTAAAAATCAGTAATAGCAAATGACACGGATCATTACACACTTCGATCGTTTAACATTTCGGTTGATTGATTTAACGACACTTTTTACAGTATTACAGTCATATCGCGGAAGCTGGAGCACCTATCCATAGAATCCTAAAACTTCTCACACCTGGACTACCAAACATCCTGTTCGAGACTCCAGATGAATCAACTTTCTGAAGTAAAAGAGAACAATCGATCCGGGCAAGTAAAATCTCAACCAAAGTTATTAAAAAAAACTAGAATGTTGTCCCAGGACAACTGTTGTCGAGCCCGCAAAGGTTTTTAGGCATCATGCTCCAGACAAGTACACATTTTAGTGTTTGACCTTGAGCTTTGACCTTGTCCTTGAAGTTATCTAAAAAAATTCTTTCAAATGGCACATCTAATGATGATGTGCAAATTCATTTTGAAATCCATCTATAATTGTCGGAGAAATGCTTTTGACAATCACAGTTTTGGTGTTTGCCCTTGAGTTGAGACCTTGACATTAGAAGTATCAAAAAACATTTTAAATGGCATATCTACTCATGATGGAGAATAATTGTGCCAAGTTATTTTGAAATCCATTTATAAATGTAGTAGTAATTGTCCGGACAAATTCGGACGGACGGACGGACTAACTAACGCGCTAACGCACATATACCGAATTGTCATAATGACAACTATGTCTCGCTCACCGCAAAAGTGATAAATGTTTGCTCTTCGACACTTTAAAGTAAAAGATATTGTTCCCAGTATTCTATTTGATTTCTATAGGATTTGTATTGCATGTACCATTTTCAGTCATGTCGAGGCGGCTGGAGCACCTAAAAGTGGATTCCGTGTATATCTCGCGCCAGTAATACAGTTATATCTTTTCCTAGTCTTCAACTGATACCCTCTTAGATTTACGATTATCCAAACATTTGAGAGAGGAAATTGTCGGAAAGGATATGTGCCGCCACCAGGGATCGAACCTATGACACCCGTTAATTGAGGATTTGGAGTCAGATGCGCTACCAACTGAGATGTGACGGTGGCTTGTATTGCAAGAGCGTCGACTGAATTAAGATAAAGTTTGTTAACTGAAGGGAATCGCTCAGAAAAGCTTCCTACATTCCTAAATTACCCATCGCTTGTCCCACCCACTTATTCCGTTGGCTACGCACACTGACTCCAACACCCGCTTTGATTTTAGATGGCTTCATTTTGCAAAGTCTATGGCCAGTAAACCTGTAAGAAAAACGTCGAAATTACATCTTGAATAATACGTTAAATCGTCAAACCAACAAAATTGCTTCACATAAAAAGCGACATATGCTGGCGTTCAACGTTCTTAATTCCAGTCTTAATGAATGATTTCACTGGTCGACTGGTTATATGATTGCTAGCCGCGTTTGGCCAATTTTACCGAGAGTCATTAAAAGTTGTATTATTGAAAATTAGATCGTAAAGTACGATTAACCCTTTTCTGTTTCGAAAAAAATTAGACCTGTCCAAATTCGAAGGTTTTGCAGACAAAAATTTTAAATGGAATTAATCTGAAAAATAACCATTCAGTAGGGTAGAGAATATTTTAGAAAAAGAAGAAATTGCTTGTTACAAGCAATTTCTTCCTTTTCTACAATATTTTATCATTTGTAAAATCACAGGGACGTACTAACCAGGGATTGTACAGGAAGAGTTAAAGGTCTGACCCTACCATAAAAATGGAATGATGTACTTCATTTTCAAGACTACAGCTGATAACCGTTAGTCTAGGCTCTCTGACTCTATCAAATATATGGATCCCGGGGCTTTTCCGGCTATCATATTGTTCAGGATCTGGATGAATTACGGTTACATTTTTTAATATTATTTTCTTAGCAATATTTTGAAATCTTTGTTTCTAGACATCTCTTAAGTTTCAGGTCTCCTCATTTACTATTGTTTAAGGATTTCTTAGGATCTTAGGATTCTAGATGGCTACAATAGCCTCGCTATTGTTTGTCCTCACAAAATCCGTGTGTACCATATACACGTGGGTTATTGTTTCTAGGTTTGGACGCTAAAAAGAGCGAGGCACTAATTTGTAATCTTTGAAAGTTAATGCTACTGATAGTTGCTGAGTGAAAAGGCGACAGTTTACGCGTCTGCACTAGATAATGTAAAAATGACTTTACCGGGCCATGTCATAAAGTGCTAAAAGAGGAAATAGATAACTAGCGAACCCTTATCTATTACGCGTAATCCAGGACAAATTGCCTCACCTCATGAGACACGTTTTTGTATTCTTATCTATTAATCAGTTCTATCAAAATCAAGAAATCTGTGTCAGAAGTCACTGAGTATACCTCGCTTGCACTACCAAGTGCACTCTAATGAAAAAATGAAATTCTTCCTCAATGGTACATTTTCTATGGGCACCGTACCGTATTGATACTAGATGAGGAACTCTCGCAATGTCAAAAACAGTCCACAAATAGGAAATGAATAACTTGCGAACCATAATCCTTTACGCGTCATGTAGGACCGCTTGCCGTATCCAATATCATGTTAAAAGCCAATGCAATTATAAGTTGCCGAGAAAATTTAGATGAAGTTATACAAATATTCAAGACCATTTCTGAAAAAAACAAACTGAGTCGCAAAACAGGAATTAGATAACTGGCAATCCTAAATTTCGTGTTCCAGTATAACATGAATACATGCGAAGAACTAGATGGTTGTCCCAGGAAAATTGCTGTCGAGCCCGCAAAGTTTTGACCATCAACTTGACCTTGACTATCAATCTCTTATAACAGATGATAAATGTGTCAATTTTTTTTCAAATCAATTCTTAGATGTGGACAATACTTTTTAATTTAATTTGAAATCCATTCATAATTGTAGTCATCAAGCTCCGGACAAGCACAATTTTAGTGTTTGACCATGAACTTTGAACTTGTAGCTATCCAAAAGATTCTTTCAAATGGCACATCTACTGATGATGGAGAATAATTGTGCCAAATTATTTTGAAATCCATCCATAATTGTAGGAGAAATGCTCTTGACAATCACAGCTTTTGTGTTTGTCCTTGAGCCATGACCTTGACATTAGAACTATCCCATTTTTTTCAAACGGCTCATCTTCTCATGGTGGTGAATAATTGTGCCAAGTTATTTTGAATTCCATCCATAAATGTAGGAGTAATTGTTCGGACAAATTCGGGCGGACGGACTAACGCACTAACGCACATACACCGACTTGTCATAGTGACAACTATGCCTCGCTCACCGCAAGCGGGCTCGACAAAAAAGTGTGATGAAAAAATACCAAGAGCTTTTTTAAGCCTCGTCCGAAAAATAAATCAAGTAAAAAAAAACCCTCGTCAGCCTAGATACTTCTTACCATCTTCTGTTCACCTTGCAAACTTTCAAAGCTTCCATTTTCCTTCGCCGACGGTACAAAGCCATAGAAATTGCATTTTCAGCTGTCAACGTCTTTATGAAATTACGGAGACGGGATCCCAACCATGTTTGCTCGCTCATTTCTGACTTGATCATCGGCGTAATTGTCAATTTCGAATGAAATAAATATAGGATAGTTTTAGGAGCACCTCCCACCGATCTTTCGTAAGATTTAAATCGAGTAAAGCTTCCAGAGTAAATTTTTCCGATTCGTATTTCGAGCAAGTTCAGAAGCCATTAATTTTCTCAATATTTTGTTCAATTCATACATAAATTAAATATTGGATTTTAAGACCGGGAACCAATGCATGTTTCAGGTTCGAGACTTTTTCGACATGGGAATGCTATTAGCAGACCTAGAAAATTATAAAAAAAAAGAAATATTTGAAATGCTGATCGGTGATTTTATATTCGTTTTTGTTTGCTTTTTTACCCAAAGAGTATTTTTAGTCTTTTGCAATACGTTTTTACGCAACTCGCATCTTATTTGTAGCTCTTTGTCAGTGGTGACCGTATACCAGTCAGAATCTAGTAGAAATTCCTTTTTCGGATATCGGTTAGAATGGTAAAAACAGTACCAGTCAAGGTCATGACCTTAATCACTGCCCACATCAATGATTCGGCTCTTTCGCAGTTATTTTCATGACTGGACTTACTTGTTTCAAATAGTACTACAAGATATAATGAATCAATTCTCTTTTAAGGATACATAATTTTATAAATCCCTAGCTGAACTTCCATACCAAGTTTTAAGTCATTGCTATTTATAGTTGCTGAAAAAATTGCTGCGAAAATATACCAGTGTACCGAACCATGTCCGGAGAATAAACTAAGTCTTTAAACAGGTAGTAGACAAGCCACAAAAGACAACTAGCTCACCCCCACGCCAAGGTTCAAGTCAACGTCTGATCTATAGGTATTCATGCCAAAGCTTCAGATAGAGTTCGGTTTCCTCAGAGCTGGCCTCACGCTTCCCCTACAATTTAAGTTTGTCAATAGTTTGTTTCATAGATAATTGAATTACGGGCCGCCAGCATGCGAAGCCGATAGCGCATCAGACTCCTAGTCTTCAACAATGGGATGCCCCGGCGGCGGCACATATACATTCCGATATTTGTCTCTCATTGTGGGCTGATAATCGTAAACCTAAGTGGGATAGCAGCTTGAGGATAGGAAAGGATGTAGTGATAGAACTGGTGTGAGAAATACCAGGAATATATTGTAAGGTGCTCCAGCCGTCGCGATATGACTGAAATACTGTTAAACCTCATTCAATCAAATAATCTTGAACTACTAGGATCTAGATTTTAATTTGATAATTGCAGTGAAGCCTGAGATCATCTCTGGGAAAGAAATTTCAAAACAGGCAAGAGTTTTCAGGCTTCAAAGTAGCTATCGATGTTTCTGAAACCTTGATTTAAAAAATGCCAATCGCCTAAATATACGTTCGAACGGACGCTTTACACTTAAATTGGAGTCAGATATTGGCTTTACGGTAATCTGATAGATACCTTATTTTCATATTATTCAAGGTTTACGGAAGGTAACACAACCGACGTCCTAAATCATGTCACACCAAAATGTTAGCGCAAAACTATGGTAAGTGTCTTTATTCGTATTGACGCTTACGGTAGTTTTTCATTGATCTTTACAGAATTTAAGAGCAGCCAGGGAACATAACTCCAGATGACGTAACGATGACGTTGGTTTGAGCAAATTCAAACTGAATGCGGGATTCAATCGATTATACGCAACGCACAAATTACCCAATATTCTTGGTGACTTTATCGGCTTTTTCTAAAATTATATTAATAGCCTTTGTAGGCTATTAGGGAAATACCCATGTTTATTCTGATAAACGAATTCTGATTTTTACTAAACTACTTTTAAGAGTATTGTTATGAAATAGGTTGTGAGAGGGAATGAGAAAAATCAAAATCTGTGACATGGGAAAAAAACATCGATACCTTCCTTCAAAAGCATTTGATATTGCTTGGCTTAGAGAAATAAAGCTTGGGAAAAACTTGGTCTGTTGACTCGCAGAATATTGAAACTGCAATTCTTTCTAAGTTTTCACTGAAACCTAAATATTCTGCTTACAAGAAGAAAGAGGATGTGAATAAAAATGCAAGTGAAGGTTTTGTTCACATTACCAAAGAAATAAATGCGGTCACAAGGCAGGTTCCTGTGATAGGTATAATAAGGATATTCGTCAGTACTCAAAAATTGTAATATTGTACAGTGACAAAACCAAGTTTATCGTTCAAGATATAACCTTTCTTCTGAATATCCATCATAAAGTAAAAAAAGAGGCTCATGAGGACCTGTGATGCTCTACTTGATATCAAGTTTTCAGGTAAAGTAATCTAATTTTTAAGAAGTTGATTGCTTAAAGAACAAGATGTGTTTGTGAAACACCATGCCCCCGGACCAGGAATTCTTTGGAAACGGGTGATTTTTATTGTGTTTTTTTATCTTTGTTTTAGGGAAAAGGGTTAAAATCTTTACCTTGACATTAATGAAATGACCTTCCTCAGTTGCGCCTTGATGAGACCTATCTACATATCAAATATTAGCATTGTAACTTAATTAGCGATGAAGTTATAGAAAAATGTTTAGTTGGCATGTCAAGTTTTTGAGTAACGTTTTAGGGAAAAGGTTTAAATTTTGACCTTGACCTTGATGAAATGACCTTCCCAAGTTGCGCCTTGTTGAGACCTATCTACATATCAAATATTAGCATTGTAACTTAATTAGCGATGAAGTTATGGGAAAATGTTTAGTTGGCAGGGTAAAGTTTTTGAGTAACGTTTTGGGGAAAAGGGTTAAATTTTTTACCTTCACCTTGATGAAATGACCTTCCCCAGTTTCGCCTTGTTGAGACCTATCTTCATACCAAATACTAGCATTGTAACTTAAGCAGGGTTGAAATTATAAGAAAATGTTTAGTTGGCAGGTTAAGTTTTGCAGACAGACAGACAGACGGACAGACAGTCGGACACCGGTAAAACAATATGCCCCCGATCTATCGATGCGGGGGCATAAAAAACATAAAATGAAAATAAAAAATTCGAGTTTATCCCCTTTACTATTTTGAGCAACAATCCTTAAGGCCGATTTTCCCGTGTTTCATGACAGGTCCACTCCATTGTTTAGGGTGCAAATCCATATGACCCCTTTTCCTGTGTTTTTTAAAGGGTCCACTTCATTTCCGAAAAGAACTTTCCTTACAACCCTACACTCGTCCTGTGAAATTTTAAAGACAATCTGATAATAACTGTGAACTTCATCACATAAACAAGAATGTTAATCTGTAAACCCCCTTTTCCTGTATTTCTAATGCCTCAATTATTGCATGCACCTTTGAAGAGAATCCGATAAAAACTTTGGACTTTATAATGTTAACGAAGATATTTCAATCAAGTTCTCATAAAGACCCTTTTGCCGTGATACTTTAATCTGGGTTTAATTATTATGTGAAAGCTTACGGTGAATATGGGAACTTCATAACGCTAACTAGGATATTTTAAAATAACTTTCATGTGGCCCCGTTTTACATGATACTTTACGGGCTTCACCCCATTTTAAAAAAAAAACATCATTATTATTGTACAACCATTCTGTGAAATTCTAAATGAATCCTGTGAAATCTAGGGACATCATTGTCTAGACTATTTAAGAAAGTTTTCCATAAGGCCCCTTTTTATGTGACACTTGCCGTATCAAATCCAATGTCAAAATCATCAATTGTTTTGATTGTTCAATAAGTCTGTGTAATCTGTGGAATTTATTGTGTTAACAAGGATTTTATAGTGAAATTTTCATAGGGCACCTCTCTTAAAGTTAAAAGAAATCAATGAAAATAGCGGATTGACTTGTGTCAAGAAGTCCTTGAAATAAAATTTTCATAAGGCATCTTTTACCGTGAAAATTAGCAAATCAGATCCAATTTACAAAGGAACAATCTTAAAAATAGATATTTTGAAGCAAATGTTAAAGACTTAAATTTTTATAATGACGTTTTTGTAATAAGATTTTCAAAAGGCCCCTTTTCTTGCGTTACTAAACAGATCAGATACAATTTACAAAGGAACGGTCCAAATGATGGTACAATCATTCTATTAAAGTCTAACGAAAATCTGATAAAGATTAAGAACATTCTTGTGTTAATGAGGATTTGGTAATAATTTTTCATACAACACCTTTTCCTGTGATATTAGACCGAACAGACCCAATTTGGAAAGAAACAATCGTACAGGCATTCTCTTAAAGTTTAAACAATATCTGATGAAAACAGCACACTTTATTTTGTCAACGAGGAATTTTTCAGTGAAATCATTGTAATGCCCCCTTTTTACATGATACTTGACTGATCAGACAGAAATATAAAGGAACAATCCCAATAATGGTACAATCATTCCGTGAACAATTGAAAAGAATGTTATTGAAACTGTTGACTTTATTGTGGTAAAAGATTTTAAAATGAAATTTTCATAAGGCAACTTTTCTTGTGATACTTGACAGATACTCAACATGAACGATCTTTATCATTGTATAATCATTCTGTGAATGTTTGAAGAAATTCCGATTAAAGCTCTCGACTTGGTAACAAAGATTTTTAAATGAATTCACATAAAGCACCTCTCCCGCGTTGCTTGACAGTTCAGATCCAATTTCGAAAAGAATGATCATTTTGACCTTACAATCATTCTGTGAAAGTTTCAACAAAATCTGATAAAAGCTTTGGGATTTTTGGCATAAATGAGGATTTTCTAATTGAATTTACTTACGATAGTATAATAATTCTGTGAGAGCAAAAAGACAATCCGATAAAAATCTGAATACTTTAATGCATTGACTATTTTTTTTGATAAATTAACATAAAGCCCCTTTTCCTGTATTTCCTGGCGGATCAGACCCAATTTCGAAAGGAACAATCCTTATGGTGGTACAATCATTTTGTGTAGTTTCAAAAAAAAACTGATCAAAGATGCGGTATTTATGGCATAAATGAGGATTTTTAATCGAATTTTCATACAGCCCCTTTTCCGATGTTAAGTGATCGATCAGACCCAATTTAGAAAAGAATTATACTTACGATGGTATAAATCTGTTAGAGTATGAAGACAATCCGATTAAATCTGTATACTTTATTGCATTAACTATTTTTTAAATTCTCAGAAAGCCCATTTTCCTGTGTTCAGACCCAATTTCGAAAGCCACAATCCCTTTGATGGTACAATCATTCTATGAAAGTTTCGACAAAATCTGATCAAAGCTTTTGGATAAATGGCATAAATGAGGATTTTCTAATTGAATTTTCATACGGCCCCTTTTCCAATACTAAGTGATAGATCAGACCCAATTTCGAAAGGAATTATACTTACGATAGTATAATAATTCTGTGAGAGCATAAAGACAATCCGATAAAGATCTGAATACTTTAATGCATTTTTTTAATAAATTAACATAAAGCCCCTTTTCCTGTATTTCCTAGCGGATCAGACCCAATTTCGAAAGGAACAATCCTTATGGTGGTACAATCATTTTGTGTTGTTTCAAGAAAAACTGATCAAAGATGCGGTATTTATGGCATAAATGAGGATTTTTAATCGAATTTTCATACAACCCCTTTTTCATTGTTAAGTGATGCATCAGACCCAATTTCGAAAGGAGTCATACATACGATACTTTAAAGATTCTGTGTGAGTATGACTACAATCATATAAAATCTGTATACTTTATTGCATTAATTAATTTTTTTAATTAAATTCTCAGAAAGCCCCTTTTCCTGTGTTTCTTGGCGGATCAGACCTAATTTCGAAAGGAACAATCCTTATGATGGTACAATCATTTTAACTAAATCTGACTAAAGCTTTTGGATTTATGGCATAAATGAGGATTTAACTAAATTTTGTTAATTAAATTCTCATAAAGCCCCTTTTCCTGTGTTTCTAGGCGGATCAGACCCAGTTTCGAAAAGAACGATCCTTATGATGGTACAATCATTCTGTAAAACTTTGAAGAGAACCTTATAAAAACTGTGGACTCTAGAATGTTAACGAGGAAATTTAATAGATTTTTCATTTAAATTTTCATAAAACCCCTTTTCCCACGTTTCTTGACGGATGTAACCCAATTCCGAAAGGAAAGATCCTTACGATGGTACTTTTTTTCGACAAAGTTTGAAGAGAATCCGATGAAAACTGTTGACTCTAGTGTGTAAACAAGGATTTTTAAAAGATTCTTTACTCAGTTTTCATAAGGCCCATTTTCCCGTGTTTCTTGACGAATCGGACACAATTCGAAAGAAAAGATCCCTATTATGGTAGAATCATCCTGAAAAAGTTCAAAGAGAAACCAATGAAAACTTTGGACTCCGAAGTGTTAACGAGGATTTTTTAATTAAATTTTGATTAAGCCCCTTTTCCCATATTTCTTGAGGGATCAAACCCAATTTCAAAAGGAACGATTTTTATGATGGTACAATTATTTTTTTGAAAATAGAACAAATTGAAAACTGTGGACTCTAGAGTGTTAACGAGGATTTTTTAATTAAATTTCAATTAAGCCTCTTTTCCCAAGTTTCTTGATGGATCTGAACCAATTTCGAAAGGAACGATCACTTTTGACGGTACAATCATTCGGAGAAAGTTTCGAGAGAATCCGATAAAAACTATGGACTCTAGAGCGTTAGCAAGCAAAAGTTAACGGTCGGGCGGACGACTTGACGGACGACGGACGGGAAAACGCTTTCGCTTTAGCTCTTCTGGCCTTTGGTCAGTAGAGCTAAAAGTCAGGAAAATATAATTTTTTAAGAGTATAGATCTATTGAAAATACGTTATTTACGCCCATTACTTACTGATAATAAAGACTATTATGATATGTTACTTGCTAGGTTCGCTATTGAATTTACTCGAGATATAAGTAATATTAAGAAAAATGACAGCAATTCCTTGTGGAAACAAAAAATCGTAAAGGAGCAGAAGAATTTACTAATGATATGCTAATATATTTACAAATAGAAAGTTTAAATAGAGCTTTTAAAGGTCCATTTAAAGAGAACCCTTTCGAGTCTGGGATGAAAATTTCTCCAGTGAATTCTCTTCCTACAATAAAAACGTGTGAAAGAAAGGTAATTTTATTTAGACTAAAGTTATCTTAAAGGTAAATCGGTGAATGATTTTTTACGTCAGGACTTCCATCTAGGAGAAAAAGTAGATTTGATTCACCCTAAACTTGACGATTTTATTCAGATCATCAAACAAAAAGGCAAAGGGTGCTTTATGTTTGAAACAGACAATAGACAATTCAACATATGTTCATCAGCTTATAATGTAGTTGCTTTTGTACGGAAAACAAACATATAATTACAGATGCAGTCTTAAGTATGGAGAGCCGCTCAAGTGCCTTTCGTTATCCAAGATTCACAAATGCACTATAGTTTTTGTCACGTTAAAGTTCGGGATTTCGGTACTGAATTATTTAGATGAATCAGCTTCTTCCGAGATGCCTGGTAAGAAGGTATTTGCATATAAAACTTTTACAATTAGATTTAGAAAGATTTGGGGTAGAAGGAGCAAAGAGTAAAGCATGCCCCCCGCAACATGTATTTCCTTTTATGAGTTTAATTATTTCCGTTATCATGACAATTGAAATAACGACAGAACGATTACAAGAATTACAAAGCTTACTCCAATTGTGGTTAGCGAAAGAGAATGCTACTTTGAAACAAATTCAATCTTTCAATCTTTGGCAAATTAAATTTTGTGTCATAATGTGTAAGATCAAGTAGAATTTTTGTGTCAATATGTTAAAAGCGTTGTACAAGGTTCATGGGGTTGTAAATCTTATTCCCGAGTATGAAAACAATTTTTAGCACGCAGCGATTTTGTATGCTTCCACACAAAATAGTCCCATACAAAAAGTACCAAAATTTGTAAAGTTTTTGCTTTTTTCGCTCGATGCTATTAGATTATAAGAAATGAAGAGAATATTTTTGTTTTCATAGAGGTATGAACCGAACAAACCCAAACTAATGTATCAACTAATGTATCAATCATCTTCGCGTATTCATACATTGTGATTAGTTTTTTCGGTTCATGTCTCTATAAAAACAAGAACATTCTCTTCGTCTTCTACATTTTATGGAATCAGCGTGAAACTTTCTTCCTCCACTCGATTAGTCTAGTGATGTCTACATAGTGGTCTGACCGAATATATCATTTAGTAACCATGCTTGTGGCCTGTCAATGATGTTTAAGCGTGTGGTCTGATTGTACTTCATAGAAATTGGTAACCTTTGTTGTTTAAAGGACAAAGTGCTAGAAAACTGCTCGAATCACCGCTTCGATTTTACTTTCTGCAAGTTATCAAACTTTCTCGATAGAATCCTATGATTCCAAAATTGCTGCTCAAATACGATGAGGTAAAGTTAATAAAAATACCTTACCCTAAGCTATTGTGATAGTGTTTAACCATTTCCTGATTAGCTAAATTTTGGACTCGTCATAATTCAAAGGTTTTGCAGACGTGAATTTATAGTGGATTTAATTTGAAAAATAACCATCCAACAGGGGAAAATGTTGTGGAAAAAGAAGAAATCATAAGTTCAGTGGTACGTAAAACCAGGACGTGAACAGGAAAGGGTTAAAAATAGCAACAATCAGTGAAAATAAGTGGTATTTCTAAAAAGAAACAGTACTAAGATTACTCAATAGTTTCTGTTTTGATAGACCTCCATCTATGGACGTTCTACACAGTATTTAGGTATTCGAGTGTGATTAACAGCGTTGCCAGCTATATAATTATTGGCAATTTGGGCTTCTTAAGTCTTATTACTTACTTTCAATTTGGTATTTTCAAACAAAATGACAATAGGGCTATACTATATTCCCAATAAGTATATTTCAGGAACGCTAAAAGAAGAAGTATAGTGGAGGAAAGAATTTTTCTTTGGAGGCATAATTTGGACAATCTTGGAAGCAGTCCACCAGATGATGCCGTATACCAAATGTCATGGCTGAAGGCCTAAGGGTTCTTGTAGAAGAAGAGTTTTAAAGTTGTCCCTACGCATGCTTGTGCAACCCCAAATTTGCCCCAACCTTGGTTTTTATTTTTATTCTTTTCTTGTACAAACCTTGTAGCACTTGCTCGAAAGACTCTAAATATCAGATTTGATTCTAATCCAATTGCTGGTTCATGAAACACGATTCTTCATTAGTACCCAAATTGGTCTCTTTTTTGTCCTTATGGTGCCCCAAGGGAAGATAACTCCATTACGTATACAAATCCATGACGCCTTATTTTGGGGATGCTTTCTGTCAAATTCGATCCATATCCATCCAAGGGTTCTGAAGAAGAATTAACAAATGTGAAAAGATAACGCAAGATGTACGATGTACGTCGCACGACGTACAAAGATGGACGAAACACTATCGCAATAGGTCACCATGACAACTTATTACATCTAGGAAATACTTTTTTATGGACGCTAAGGAAAAATAATATGGCGGTCATCGTTGAAAACAGCCGACGTTCTAATGTTTATCTCGGACACCGTCATTTTCTTTGACTATATATCGTACCCATTTTAATGTTTGCATTACAAAAGACATACCTAATCCTAGTTATCGGTCCGATTATATCTCTCAGTTGTAGAAATTGTTTTTGTTTACGTAACAAAGGTCTTTGAATTATGCATTGTAACGACTCTCTTGATATCAATAATTGTTTTGGACAAAAAGACTCAAACTATGCAATCAGATTTCGCAATTATCTTATTTTCAACTATCCGATAATAATTTAACCAATGGCAATAACAGGATTTTTTTCAAAGGGAAACCACATCCACGAGTTTTTTGGGGGATTTTTGTACTTGCGTCGAAGTGCACATATATTCCCCGCGGAGTTGTGTAAGTTTCTCGGGAGATAACAGGCATCGTCCAAAGTAGGTATTTATGATTTAACTTTCTGTAATTTTATTGTGATTGTAGATCTTAAAGATCGAGACTTTTTCATAGCTCCGAAAATATTTTAAGAATTATGATAATAATATATTTGCCTTTTTAATTTTGTTTATTTATGCATCTACTCATTCAATTAAGAAGTCCCGAGACTAATTTTTTTATTAAATCGCCATTCTTGAATGGCAGATGTTTTACAATTGTCTTAGTAGTGTGAATTGTGTTAAAGGGTTTAAAGATTATAGCGAGTTTCTGAGACTTCAAGGTTTTTGTGTAATGTATACATGGTTCGTCTGATTAACACCGAATGTCGAAGGAATACTATTGTAACTCAGGTTACATTCTGGTTAAGGTCTAAAACTCTAAAATCATATATTGTAGTCTACATTCATTTTCATTGGAATTCTGTGACTTTTTCATCTGAGGTCTATTACTAACCTCGACCCTTTAGAACATTACAGCCGAGGTCTATGCATCAGCATACAAAACACATGCTTCAAAATAAGTTTATAGAAAACCAAATGATAGCTATTGCTATAGTACTCTCATATTTAAATTTCAAACAACTGAAATGACTCTTCACTTGAGCTTTTCCCACAAAATCCCTTTTTCGCGCCTCGAAGAAAAATATTAAATGAAAACTTTGTGAGAAAAGGAGAAATTATAAATTATGGAGCAATTTAATTCTTTTCTCACGGTTGTTTCTATCCTATATGCAACATATTTTCCCATAAAGAAATAAAATCGTTGTCTTGAATCCTTTCAATTTGGCAGTCTTTAAATTTTCTGTCTGTAAACGGATTTTAAGATAAATGTTGTCCAGGCCTGATGATATACATTTTGTGTGGTCTAAACGTTCAAAATATTGGGATTTTTTAGGACCTTCAGTCATTTGATTTTCACTGGGTTATGGATCTAAAATCTTATTCGCACAGTATGATCACGCGAAGCGGATTAATACATTAGTGTGATTCAGTTTTTAGGTTCATATCGAAATAAAAACAAAAAATACTCTCTTCTTTTCTTACAATTTAACGTTATAATTTTACTATATTGAGTAATGGGTTTGCATACAAAATAGTTTAGTGCTCAGAATTCTGTTCATGGAAGTATTAAAAAAAGTTTAATCAAAATGCTTGAATCTTGAAAGACAGAACTAAGAATCAAATTGACCAATCGCTGGCCCCGCCCGCTGAATCAGTAGCATGTTACAAATAAGTAAAATGGTTGGTTGGCAACCAATTTAGGGTTCTACATGAATGATTTCGTTGGTTGACTGATTATTTGATTGATAGCAGCGGTACCGGTATTTCCACTAAAAAACAGTCAACACAAACGTCGAAAATTTGCTACGTGGAAATTTTCACGTTTTCAATTATTTCTACAGATCTTTTAAGGAAAAAAAGCAGTTACAATGAACTACCTCAAGGCGACTGGTAGATAAACAACGTATTATTTATTCGTGATACTTCATCGTATTGCCTTTGAAACATTCCAAAAATCTCACAAAGCATTTACCCAATAAACAGAGTTTTTCCCTCTATATAGTGCTGGGCTTGAAAATTAACATAGGTCTTATGGCTGTGAAATGTATATAGAAATGGAATGGGGGCTTTTGCAGCTTAAAAGATATTAAACGGGGTAATTTTGTTAAGCTCACATGATAAGCATCATGTAACAAAAGAAAATGGTAGACTGTCGGCCTAAACGTAGTACTACAGTTTGAATTAGCCATGGACCTAGTTATGACGTTTATGTCGGCAAACAAACAAAAAAATCAATATAATGGTCCGTTAATCTCGTAGTCCAAAGTCCATTTCCGGTGTAAATGTACGGTTTGATCGGCCTTGTGACTTTTTCATTGACAGTAGTGACTGCGGGGAAATTATCGAATATGGAGTCCGACTTCAAGCCGACTTATTGTTTCTTGGCAAGAGTTGAAAGATCAATCTTAAACTTAAGACATAAAAAGGGGATGCCGACACGTCAGCGATTCCTCTATTTCGTCGGCCGAATGGTAAAAAGCACCGGCTTCAGGAGAAATGATGAGGCTTTCAAACCGTATTGGTTTGGAAGTACACAAGAATACACTTATTAGGACTTTATTTTCCATCATATTGTCTATAAGATTCCTTTAGGCATTAGCAACATTTATCATTCCTTTACTTGAAAGCATTCCTTAAATATATAGCTGTTGAAAGGATTTAGACGGTACAATTAACCCGCTTCCACTCAATTACACTTTTAGTCGCTCCCAAGGTAAAAAGCGTTGTAAAACATAGTGAAAAATGAAGAAATTGCTTGTCACAAGCAGTTTCTTCATTTTACACAATGTTTTCTACTCGGAAAGTTGAAAAATTCCAAAATTTAATAAACTTTAAATTGTCGTCTGTAACTTCTTTCAATTTGGACTGGTCTAAAATTTCATCATCTGGTAATGGGTTAAAAGTAAGAAGTGATATTCAGAATCGATTTGATTGTATGAACATAATTTGCAATACCTGTTTAGGCGATCATTCTAGCATAACTACTAAATGCAAGTAAGAGATTGTAAGAGAGGTAATATAAACCTTCACGTTCCCTGACTTTTCATTATTTACATTGTTGGGTTTAAGGCCACTTTTAACAGTATTTCAATCACATCGCTGGGACAGCTGGAACACCTAACCATGGATTCCTGGTGTCTCTTACACCAGCAATACCACAGCCTACTTTCCGGGCCTCCAGCTGATCACCCTACTATCTATCTATCTATCTATCTATCTATCTATCTATCTATCTATCTATCTATCTATCTATCTATCTATCTATTTATCTATCTATCTATCTAACTATCTATATATCTATCTATATATCTATCTATCTTTATCTATATATCTATCTATCTTTATCTATCTATCTATCTATCTATCTATCTATCTATCTATCTATCTATCTATCTATCTGTCTTTCTATATATATATATTTATCTATCTATCTATCTATCTGTCTATCTATCTTTCTTTCTATCTATCTATCTATCTATCTATCTATCTATATATCTATCTATCTATCTATCTATCGGTCTATCCATTTAACTTATTGTTCGCATTTTGTCAAAAATCTTGGTATTATCAATAGTAAGATATATATTGAGGGCATCAGCTTGGGTATTTGAAACGCTAGAACGCCTGTATCGCTCCAACGGCCTATATTTACTGATTAATCATTCATCATTCAATCAGCCTTTTGATATCCCTGGAAGACATAAAAAATTAGTCAAATTAAAAAAAAAAAAAACAGTTTGAAACTTCTTTGAATTTGGAACTGTGTAATATATTGTCAACTGGTAAAATGCCTATTGTTTGTATCAGAACTTTTCAAAATGAAGGAAGCAAAAATTACGCATTTTTCCAGTTTAGAAAAAGTACTGGGGAGGCTTTTAGTTCCCTGTTATCAAGCTTACATTTTAACCGGTCCATCCTCGTGATGTCTTATGAAAGGTCACCAAAGGGATATTCATCTTGAATTTGGTTGATATTAGAGATTTAGCTATATACCATACCATTAAATGTTAGTCATTACTAAAAAAATTGTAATAATCAATCCAATAGTTTCTGAGATAAAGAATTTCAAAGTTTTCACAATTACCTAAATAGCGATTGATTGATTGTTTGATTGAATGGGGTTTAATGCCACTTTTGATAGTATTTCAGTCACATCGCGGTGGCTGGAGCACCTAACAATGGATTCCTGATATTTCTCACACCAGTACTACCACTACATCCTTTCCTAGCCACCAGCTGCTATCCCACTTAGGTTTACGGTTCTCCACCCATTGGTGAGAGACAAATGCCGGAAAGAATATGTGCCGCCGACCTGAATAGCGAAATTTAATTTTTATACTTACCGACTCAATTGGAAAACTAGAGGTGCTAGAGCGCCTGATTGGCTCCAGCGGAATGAATTAACTTATCATATTTCTTTAACATAGGAGCCACTCGTTTCAAAATGGATTACTCTTTTGTAACTTTAATTGTTGAAGGCAACTTTCTTTCATGCAACACATATTCTCAATCCAGCAATATTATTTCATTTTCATGCATCCCATATTATGATTCCTATCCGAAGTTTTGCAAAGCTTTATTATTAAAAATGAATAAAATTTCGCCAAAAACCTAATTAAGGATTATCAAACGAACATAACTGTTAAAAAACATCCCCCAGTTTTATTTCAAAATTTTCCTTTTATGCCATTTATGAACATTGGGCCTGCACATAAAAGCCTTGTTCTTAAACCAAGCAAAATTCATTGAAGGAATTTGATCAAAGGTCACCAAAGAATCATTCCTGTAAAATCTGGTTTTAAATCCATCAACTGGTTTGTGAGAAATATATTTAAGTTTTCACTATAAACCATATATCGAAATTATCTCTGCCAATAAAATACATGTTTTTATTCTGATCAAAAATTGTTTGAAGGAATTTTTGAAAATTATATGGGCGAACGGGTAGACGTCAGACTCTCCGCCATTACAATAGCCGCTGGAGCTAAAAATGGACCTGTTTGGGGGGGGGGGGTCCCTGTTTGGGGGGGAAAAAGTGATATATACATAACTTTCCTTTTTGTGTTCTAAGCATGAAAAGAGTTAGGAAAATAGTACTAGAAATTGTATGTGTTTCTCAAATTATTATGTTGATAAAAACGTTACCTGAAAACGGGAAATGGCGAATCACAAGCACTCTCTTCTAAGAATGTATTATAAGCTACTTTCTTTTTACAAGTATTACATTTAAAATTGACGCATGTCATATCTATAAATTTCTTTGAGGAACCCAAACATATTTAGCTATCATTAGAGGGTCTTATGGAAAACAACGTGATGCATGGTTAATTATTCGGATCTGAAAGATGCAATTTTGGGGGCAGGGGCTAGCTCCCAATCCCACTTCGAAAAGTTTGGTAGATATAGTAATAGGAAACGTTCTGAAAAGTAAATGGACACAATTTGTTATTGATTTAGGTTTCGCTAAAAAGCAAAATATTTTTATTGTTTTTTATAGATATTCTGAAGGTTTAAAGGTATGTGAACAACATGATATTCTCGGGGATTCTACTATTCCTGGTCATTATTTCGTGTCATGGAACTCCAATAGCTGACCTTCCTGGCTATGATCCATGGGTAATCCCTTCTTCAAACCGAACGGATATTTACTGTCCGAAAACTTGTTTGAGAAGTGGATCTGCTGAAAAGTTGGTATATAAAGGATGTTGCGCATGTGAGGCCCAGCCTTGTTGGGAGATAAACTCGACACTTTGTGATGTAACGGTAGAGTACCTCCAACTGGAATATTATGCAATAAATGGTGAAGCATCGGTTATTGGTAACAACAGCATCCTAGCAGAAATCCATATATTGACCCATACATCAGGACGATTAACTTATCTACCTACGAACCTGTGTGATTTCAACAAAACACTCGAGTATATCGACCTCAGCAATAACTATCTGACAAACGTTGATAACATAGCTTGTCTCGTTCAACTTGACACTTTACGATTGGACAACAACCTAATCGAAACTTTGAGTAACACAACTTTCTCCAAAATGCTTCAACTGAGGATTTTATCAATGAGGAACAATAGGCTAGAAGTTTTGCGACCAAATACCATTACGATAGCCTCATCAAACATTTTGTCAATTGACTTTTCCAATAATCAGCTTAGTCAAACAGACATTACAAATATCCTACAAGCCGGTACATTTTGTGAAAGGCGATTTGACGGTTGTGATCTTGGTGAAATAACAAACGAAAATGGATACATTATGGACCCGGCATTGCATGGACCCGGAAAACTTTACCTAAATGGATCAAATATCAGCCAAATAATTGACTTCACTACAGTCGGTGTACAAGACTACAAAGAACTACAGAAAACAACCATGAACTTATTTGTAGATCAGTCTTCGATTTATTGTGATTGTAATATCTACCAATTATTTCATGGTATGGAATCCAGTGTGTTTGAATTCTGGCCAAATTTAGGCGACACAATTGACCAGTTTATTTGTGAGAAACCTGAGAAAATGATAGATGTTAATCTACGAGAGTACTTTGAAGGGGGAAATTATAGCGATTTAACATGTGGGCTAACCAAGAAGTGTTCAGATGGGTGTGTTTGCGAGGACCGTTCCAGTGAACAAAAGGTTTTTGTCGATTGCAGCAACAGAACACTTTCTGCGTTTCCAGACCACGTCCCAATAGGAAAGTTTGGGGAAAAAGACGTTGTACTCATACTAGATGGAAACAGTATAACTAGTATAGGGGACGTATACTATCTATCTCGGATAACAGAGCTACGAATGGTAAATAATGCTGTAACAGATATAACCAAGGACGCCATACTTAATCTAACTAGAGCCAAGATTGACATTCGTAATCAAGAAATAAACCGCTTAGATCGACAGATGCAGTTATTGAATCCCAACTCAATTATTTTTGGCGATAACCCTGTTATTTATGACTGTACGAATACCTGGATTGGGGATTGGATTAGACGTTATGGGGTAAAGGAAAGTCTGTATTGTACTGTAAATGGAAAGAAGATTGCTGCAGAGCTCGTAACTGCTGAGAACCTAAACTGCTCCACAGAATCGGCTAAAATATTTCGAGATATAGCAGTTGGTATAGCTGTATTTCTGGCATTGTGTGTCCTCTTTGCAGTTTTTTACTATTTTCGACTGGAACTATTTTTGTTAAAGAGGAGACTATTTCTTGCTGCGCTAGATCGAAAACCAGTCGTTTTTCTGTCCATATGTACGGATAACGACGCCCCATATATTTATGTTCGTTATTATGTACAACCTTGTCTGGACGCTAACAAAGTAACATGGGTTCTGCCTTTGATGGATTCTACCCCTGGAGAAAACATAGAGGAATACATTAGCGAGGCGACAGATCGTTGTGACATATTTGTGATATTTCTTTGCGAGCAATACCAAGACGAAGAGCAGTCCATGCAAGAATTTGACACCATTTGGAAGAGTTTTAAATCAAACTCACAGAAACAAATTCTGGTTGTAATTTGGGCAGGATATGATATCGCAGATATTCGGGATAAGCGACTGAAAGCGCTTTGTAAGTCTGGGTCCTGTCTTGACTTCGGGCAAACTGATTCGAAACTTCTGGATCGACTTATGAGTAATCTTCTTCAAAATAAAGAATACACGATGGTAGAAAGTTATGAGCGTGTAGGGTTTGACATTTGCACTAAAAATCAGATAGACTTAACTGATGGACCAGGTGGAGTGAGGTACCGCCATAAAACACAAAACCTATCAAACTCGCCGACAACAGACTGTCTAAGTACCATAGATCTAGAGGTTTAGATGGAACCGGAAGCTCAACATTACAACTGACCTGTGATACTAACATGTTTATAATCTTACTTTCACAAGCCTAATTTGTTTTGTTACTTTCAAGTTAAATCCTATCTTAGACTATCAAATTAGTCATTCAACGAATTAAAAGATAATATGTGTTTGTGAAACACTAGGCCATCGTAACAGCCTGGAAATGTTACCTTGACATTGATTGATGACTTTTCTGGTGTTTATAAATACAAGGAACCTGTGTCCCAAATATGAGACAGTTATCTTGAGCGATGACAGAAAAATATTAATTTTTTGCATTAAGTTTATTGCATATAGACGGACAGACGGACATCTGAATTTTGTCAAAATCGTCTGTCCAAATGTTTTCTGGGGATGAAAAAAAGTCACGGAACTGGCAATACTTGATCCATAATGACTCTGATCAAGGCATGTTGCCCAATAGCTAACTTGCTTTGCAACTATTATAAAAATAACTTTTTAAAATGCTTTGTTCGTTAACAGAAAAATATAATTTAATCAATGAAAATAAAAGATATCAGTCCGACAGACGCTTTTCGGACACTACGATAGAACAAAATTCCTAGTGGTCTTCGGCAAGAGAAGCTATAGGGACTTTAAGCTTGTTTCAATGGCAACAAAGCGTTTAAAAAGGGAGAAAATGCACGTGTTTGGTTTAGATTTTATTTCGAAACAGTACAGAAAAGTTCATTTTACAAGAACTTGTTCGGTCGCAACACAATTTCAATATTTTCTGGTTTTGAGGTAAACATAAGTGACACTTATTTATCTTTTTGTTTTATTCGCTCACTGATAAATTTAGTCAAAGAATAACTTATATTATTTCTGAAAAATACTTTTAAAAAGTTTATCTATAAACTTGTCTCTGGTGTCATTAAGGGTCTGTAGTTATGACTAAAACTCGACCATCGTATTAAAGGTAGGTATCGATGTTTCTGAAACCTAGAAAAAAATACCAATTGCCTAAAAATACGCCGAAACGGACGCTGAACACTTAAATTTGTGTCAGATGTTGTCGTCGCGGTGATCTGATAGACATAAAGTGGCCTTTTTTGTTATATAGGAATTCCAAGTTATTTTTAGATATCACGGACTTTGGTTGTCGACACCGCGTGACCTTATTTGCATATGACACAATCAACGGAAAGTAACAAATTGACAAGGGAAACAACCGACGTCCTAAATCATGTCACACCAAATGGTCTGCTCAAAAATACGTTAAGTGTTTATTTTCGTATTGACACTTACGGCAGTTTTGGACCGATCTTTACAAAATTGAAGACCGGCTAGCGAACTTAACTCCCGATGACATAACGATCACATTGGTTTGGTCAATTCAAAATGAATCCGGGATTCCAGCGGTTAAACGCACCGCGTGAATTACCCAACTGTCTCGGCTTGATCTAACCTACGTAGGCTTTTCAGGAAATACCCTGCTTTATTCTGATAATCGATCTCTGATTTCGCAAAACACCTTTTTAGAATATTGTATGGAATGGTATAAGAGAGGGAATAAGAATAATCAAAATCTGTGATATGAAGTTAACATCGAACCCTACCTTTAAAGATTAAGCACTAAGCGTCGCCTGTCATTGATAGCCTTTAACCGAATTAGTAACTGCATACGTTTTGGAGGCATTTAATGTTAAAATAACAATTTAATCTATGAGTGGTAGGCGATATGCTCTACTTTGCAAAGATGCTCTTTCATTCGTAATTCCTTTCATCTCAAGGTCAAGGTCAAAATAAGCTTTTGAAAGAATTGACGTTCATGGTGTATTTGTGGTGAACTTGATAACTCATCTAGTTTAAGGGTTCCTTTATTAGAATAATATATGCAAAATGATGACAGATGGAGAATATGAAAATTAACCTAACAAATATACAATTATTTTTTGTAAGCACCGTAGCAATGTTGTCCTCCAAAATTAAATAATTAGAGGCGCTAGTTTAAGTGGCTGTTTTGCTAAAAGAAAGGTCTAGATTTGATGACACAGATAATTTTATTTTTAACAATCCAATTAATCCATCAATTTACCTGAAGAAAAATTACAAAGTTTACATTGTAGTTTCGATGCTTTGAAGGCCCACTGATGAAAAGATTAACTAACTTCTTAAGATTCATCTTTTTATTATCATTATTATTATATCTACAAAAACACGAATGGTCGGGGAGATCGTGAATAACTGACACGACTTAACGCTTGAGACGAAATGATTCATTTATTACTACTAAGAATTGGTTTATGATAGTAGAAAATAGAGAAACTGAAATCCCGTCTGAAATTTGCCTAGATATTTTGTTGTACTCATTTCTCAAAACTGATTATACACTTAGTAACAAAACCTTAAAACACCAAGAACGAGTTTAAAACAACGTGATTCCCGCTCATTTCGAAGAAATACAACAACATAATTAGTTTCATTTTTCTTTCCTTTATTTGCCATTATTGAACGTATGTGCTATTATAAATTATATGTTATGTTATGACAAATCGCGGTCGACCTTTGACCATTAGAGTTTATTATGCTAATTACGGTTCGTTGGTAAAAATATTTGGTTGTATGTCAATCCTAGACTTTTTTATCTGTAGATCTAAAACCTAATTACACAATTGCCATTCAATAACAAACAATTTGTTATGTTCTCACAAAGTAATTTAGCAATCATAATATCAATGTTCATTCGGGGTATTGACGATAATCCCCATTTTCACAGAGGAAATTATTATGGTTTTACCTATGGCTCATTTTGAACGACAAATCTGTATCTTTTCGTCTTTATGTCATTATCTCTATCTTTATTTCTCACTTTGTATGTCTGTCTCTCTTTGTCTGCCTGTCTCTCTTTTCTCTCTCTGTCTGTCTCACTCTCTCTCTCTTTCTTTCCCTCTCTGTCTGGCTCCCCCTCCCTCTCTCTTTCTTTCTGTCTCTCTCTCTGTCTCTCTCTGTCTCTCTTTTTCTCTCTGTCTCTGTCTCTCTCTCTGTCTCTCTTCTTCTCCCTGTCTCTCTGTCTCTCTGTCTGTCTCTCTCTCTCTCTCTCTTTTCTCTCTCTCTCCCTCTCCTTCCATGTATTACATGAGAAATATTAGACAATTGGGGAGATTGGTAATATGGGACAGTATTTTCAAGTTTGAAGGGAGACAACCCTGTATGAAATTTTCAACTACTCCAGAAGCATTTACATCCATAGCATGATCCATCCAAGAATGCAATGTTTTCAATCCAAAGAATCTAACAAAGGGTCACCCAATGATCTGTGAAACATATAAAGTATTATTTTGTGAAGATTGTAAAAAAATCACCATTTGTAACTTATTTAGAAATTAGCTCATATCATAAAAGATATAATTTTCATCTGATCACTTTTTTTCAATGCAACTGACAAAACATAGGTCTACGTCACGGTTCACGGCGGGAATACCAAAGCTCCAAGGAAGATGGCAAAAAATGCGTAGATGTAGGTGGAGAATATTTTGAAAAAGAGTAGAAAGATTTTTCTAAAATTTTAAATGGTTTTCGAGAACGAGCCAAAGTCCGCATTTTTTTTTTTTTTTTTTTTTACCGTTGCTCGTTTATAGTCAGGAGAACATTCAGGAGTGAATTCCCTATGATGCACCAGGCTTCTCTTGTGAAAGATGCATTCACACATTTGTTTTCATATTCAAACTTTTTATTGCTAAACCCATTCCCACATACAAACACTTTTAAACGCCCTCCAATATGAAAGCTTTGGAAAACATTGTGGAAAAAGGAAGAAATTGCTTGTGACAAGCAATTTCTTCATTATCTACGATGTTTCCTTCCCAAAAAAGACAAAGATTTCGCCGACTTAAAATTGTTGTCTACAGCTTCTTTGATTTTGGACAAGTCTAAAATTTTGTGGTGTAGGATTGGGTCTAGTGAAACAGGAAACACGGCAATGGCTAATAACAGTAATTGTATATGAAGTTTCCATGAACTAAAATTGTCCTTGATGAGATATATATTCAAATATGAAGTTTTGTATTCAATGCTAGTACACATCTGGAGTTATGCACCCCCCCCCCAATAAAAAGGTATGGAAAAAAAGGCCAATAACTCATCAACTAATCAAGGTAGTTTTATCGATTTTGCTCAGTGTACTTCCACTTTATGTAATCTATCTACCTCTGAAGTTTTATAGTCTATACTATACTTTAGGACATAAGGTCCGGATAAACCACAGCAAACGGGAGTCAAGGACGGAGATGGCCGAATCGAGCGTAAAACTATTAAACATATGCGGGGCTCATGAAAAAGTAAACATTTGATCATGTCGATCTCTATTGATCACTTAAAAGGCTGTTTTCGTATCGGACTAGTTTTTGTAAAAGAACTACTTTTACTATATAACGACCTCCGGAAGTAAATTCAAGTGACCTCCGGATATGAATTCCAGTGAGGTCACTCCTACCAAAGGATTTTTAACGATCTTTCCCCCTCATAGCGCAGTTGGTAGCGCGTTGGACTCCAATCATGAAGTCCTGGTTGTGACAGATATCCTTTCTAACATTAATCTCTTACCAATCGGTGGATAATCGTAAGTGAGAAATACCAGGGTCCTCGTGCCGCCGCGATACGACTGGAATACTATTAAAAGAGACGTTCTTGATCCATTCAAACGAGCAAACAAAACATGAAACTTGCTTTTTAAGGCATACCCTTTACATACAAAATGGGAAGTCCGAAAGACAGAAAAGGGCAACAACTCCAAATATTATCTTGATAGGTTTATTGTTCTTGTCAACTGCACTAAAACTTGATATTATATAGCCAACTTCCAAGTTACACAATCCTGTTAAGTATACTTTTGACAAAATGTATGTCTAACAAGAGGACCATTGGTCCTAAAGCGCTCACCTGAGTCGATGGCTATAGAAATAAAATAGCACAAGTGACCTTATTTTAGTCATAAAAGACCCGTTATCAAATCTTGTCCAAGATATCAAGAACAAACATTCCTACCAAGTATCAGGGTATTTGTGCAAGAAAAGAAGCAGTAAATTGGAAAGAAGATTTCTTTATATTAGTCATTGCGACTAAGTATTTGACCCTCTGTAACCTCATGTCAACTTGACAAAGACTTTTATTAAGAAAAAACATCTGAATGAATATCCAGCCAATAGAGTAAAAAATGTGGCCTCTAAGAGTAAAAACAAGGTTTTTCTCAGATCTGACCTAGTTTTTACCCAAAATAACCCAAATTTAAGCATGGTTGAGATATTTTGAAAACAGACATTCTGATCAAATATCAAACCAATTAGGTAAAAAAAAATTGCCCTCTGGAGTGAAATGCCCTAGTGACATAGTTTTTTTTCATCCTATGTAAACCAAAGTCTAACTTGGCCAAGATATTGTGGACGCAAACACTCGGACCAAATATTAATTCAGTTGAGCAAAAAAATAGGGTCTCCAGATGAAAAACAATTTATTTCTAAGATTTGACAAAGTGACACAGTTTTTTTTAGCCCTTGTGACCCAAATTTAAACTTTGCTGACATATCCTAGACACTAACATTCTGACCAAATATTATTTTAGTTGGGCTAAAAATTTGGACCTCTCGAGTTCACGAAAGGGATTTCTAAGATTTGATCTAATGACATTGTTTTTTACTAAATGAGATCTAAATTTGAATTTGGCTGAAATATCATGGATACAAACATTCTCACAAAAAAGCCATTGATTTGAGTCTAAAATGTGGCCTCTAGAGTGCACACAAGATTATTTCTAGGCTTTAACCAAGTGGCCTATTTTTCTAACCAACATAACTCATTATCGTACTTGACCTAGATATTATGCAGACAAAGAGTCTGACCAAATATCAATTCAATTGAGCAAACTATGTGGCCACTGGGATGCACACAAGGTATTTCTAAGATTTGACAAAACGACCTAGTTTTTACCCTATGTGACCCAAATTTGAACTTGACTGTGATAACATGGACACAAACATTCTGACTAAATATCATTTGACTTGAGCAAAACTGTGGCCTCTAGAGTGCACACAAGTTTATTTCTAGGATTTGGCCTAGTGACCTAGTTTTTTACTAAATTACCCAATATCGAACTTGACCGAGATATTATGCAGACAAACATTCTGATCAAATATAGACATTTTAGGGCAAAAAATATTATCTTTAGTGTGAATAAATGGTATTTCTAAGATTTGACCTAGTGACCTAGTGTTCGACCCAATTTGACCCAATATAACTTGTCAGAGGTTTCTTGGAGACAAACATTCTGAACAAGTTTCAAGACATTTGAATAAAATTTGGCCACTAGAGAGCACACAAGATGTTGACGACGAACGAAGGACGACGGAAACAGCTAGATCACAAAAGCTCACCCATGAGCACTTTCCTAGACGAGAAAATTTAGACTGCTCTTAATTCAAAGAGCTGCCGTCGCAGCGCAGTCGGTAGCGCATCAGACTCCTAATCTTCAGTTATGGTATGTCATGGGTTTGATCCCTGCGAAGGCACTTATCCTTTCCGACATTTGTCTCTCACCTATGGGTGGATAATCGTAAACCTAAGTGGGATAGCAGCTGGAGGCTAGGAAAAGATGTAGTGGTAGTACTGGTGTGAGAAATACCTGGAATCCATTGTTAGGTGCTCCAGCCCCCGCGATATGACCGAAATACTGTTTAAAGAGGCTTTAAACTCCATTCAATCAATCAATCAACCAAATTCAAAAAAGTGACATACAACAATTTAAAGTTAATAGAGTTACAAGTATCTCAGTCATTTTTGATAGATAACAATGTGGAAAACGCAGAAATTGCTTCTAATAAGCAATTTCTGTATTTTCCATATTGTTTTCCTAAACTATTTTCTAGAGAGGCATAAATGAAGGGATTGTGTGGAAATGATTTAAAACTCGAGAACTAATAGTCACTGCTCTTCTCCATCGAAAAAAAATCTATCCACCTAGGAAGCTTCAAATTCCTTCGCGTATTCATACAGTGTGATTAGGTTTTTCGGTTCATACCTCCATGAAAACAAAAAATATTCTCTCCATCTCTTAATCGAAAAAAGGGCAATAACTTCAATTAACCAATCGCCTCCCCGCCCACTTACTTCCTTTGCCACTGCCATCGACTCTAACAAGAAGCCTGCTTCAATTTAAAACGACTTGTAAAATTTATGGACAGTCACATGCAACAAAATTGTAGAATTTTGTAGTTGATCGCGACTTAAACGTCGTAACTACTGCTTAAAAAGTCACCAAACAAACATAACAGAAATGGAGGACAATAGCGTTCAAAACTCATTTCTAGTCTCTATGAATGATTCCATTGGTAGACGGGTAATTAAATTGACAGCCGCTGTTGGTAAGCTGTAGGCAATGTAGATTGATACATTACACAACAAACAGAACTACAAAGTACTTTATCCTGGCAAGATCTATCCGCCATTGAAATTTCACAGTTATAGCTAATGCAAAACATGTTTGATCTGTCACTTAATTATCTTTCCTAAGTTGTCGAGGATTTCCGATAGTCATACTATGAGTTTTACTATGTAGCATAGTAGTCTAAACTGTTTATCGTTTGTATGTACATAACTTATTGACCTAGGGTCGAATCCGCATGCCGGCGTATTTATTAAATAGTAACAACTTTATCTTTTTTTCTATTTTTTCTATTTTGAAACTTGCAAAACTATAAACGGCCATATAAATATTTATATTTCTGTTATTTCTATAATCTTCTTCATTGTTTATCGTCGCTATTTTTTTCGTTTGATCTTTTTATTCTCTTAATATTCATCAGATAGTTCAAGATGTAATCGAAAGAACCAAATCTTGTAACGACAGATTAGATAATCTGGAGTTACGAGGCTATGGTCATCACGAGGCTATTTTCCCGAAGAAAACAGCTGATTCATAATATCAATTTCGTATATGGCTTTGATCGAATCCTTATTTTACCCGAGTTTAATAGTTTTACTTAAGCATTATGGTAAAATTATACATACCTTTAATTCCTTCAATTCTTTAAAAAGCTCTGCAGCCTTCGATTGAAATTATATTTGCATTTTAACGTCTTTTATAGAGACGTTGTTCCCTATATTCATAGATCTAGATAAAAGGGAGTGAATGTAAGTAATAAAGTTGTGTGTAATCTTTGGAATTCGGAAGATATAAACATGATCTGTAAGAGGTTCGAACCTTCCACTTCCATAGTCCGCGACATTACTGCAATAGCTATTCCTAGGTACGTAACGATGTGCGCTATCGTTTGTTATTTAACCTAATGTTTAATCGTTGAAAGTCCATATTTGGAAGCTATTTCTGAGTACTAATTAGGGTCAAATGTTTATAAATGAGCGACTGGTCAATAATGTTTCACAAAAGTATATCAAAAGTGTAACTTTATTAATGTGCTCCGGTCAAAATTAAAGTTTGAAAATAAACACACAAAGGGCAATAACTTAGGAACTAAAAAGGAAGGGTTATGATTAATGCAACAAACACAACTACACTATTCAAAGTCATTCCAACTTCAAATGTCAATTTTATGATCCGGGTTTGAAGGGGGAAAAATGGACGCAATCCGCTCGCCTAGTCGAACGTCCGTACGCAATGGGTCACCCCTTAGTACGTCTCATTACGACGAGCAGTAAAAGTGAAAAGCTAAGGGTTTACAAATTTGACCTTGACCATTAGCATATGTCATTCATTTCCAGAGTGAGAGTGTGTGTGTTTCCGTTTATCTACCGTCGCTACCATAGCAGATTCTCATATGGGAAACGCCCCCAGAAGACGGTTAGTTGTTACGGGGGATAGTGCGAAGATAGAGAACAAAATTGCGGAGAGCTCCGACTGGTTTCTTAACGTTCATGGATGTGGCTTAAATACCACCCTTGGAGTAGCAGGAACATGGTGATTTCAGGGTGAAAATAAACAAAATGTAGAATCACGTAATTACGCCCCCTTTTGTATAGAATGGTATCATTTATCTAATATTTTGAATGTGCATTGCTTTAGACTGGTCCAAGTTGAACGAATATGCAGACGACAATTGTAGGTTGATGAAATTCTAAAATTCTTTGTCTTTTTGGGGTAGAAAACATTGTGGACATTGAAGAAATTGCTTGAAACAAGCAATTTCTTCTATGTCCACAGTGTTTTCCGTGGCTTTCTTTTTTAGGGGCGTAAAAGGAGGGATAGTGAGGGAATGGGTTAATTGGCGGATACGAGTCATGCCTACTAACGTCCGTTAGGGCCGTTTGACTGAAGTATTATTATTAACTTTTATTTCCGTCATGTAGGCGAGAAAAATTACAAAATACATAGATATACAGAAAAGAGCACAATAAAGACAACACAATGAAAAGAAAGACATTTAGATACAAACATTGAAACAAACATCGGAATTTTGAACCCTTTCCAATACAATTGTGAACTCATGAACTTTATCTGTAATTTTTCAGTAAGAAAACGTAATTTGAAATTGCTTATGACGAACCTTTCAGAATTTGGACTAGTCTGTCGATCTAAACGGGAAAGGTTCTAAGTGTGTCACTCCTTCACTTATACTTGATGTATTAATTGCGACACCGAAAAGAATACAAAACAAGGATGAAGTAGACACAAATTAAAAGTAGCGAGATAACGAGAACGTACCCTTGTCAACCGAAAGCGAACAACAAAAGCACCGCTCAAACGGTACACAGAGTTACAAAAATATATACATGTAGTTAAAAACGAACAAACAAACAGACAAACAAAATAATAATAAAAAAAAAACAGAAAACACAAAAAGGCTAAGCGGGCTTGAGAACATCATATGTCGCTCTACCTGACGTAATTATAACTGACCTTACTGTTTGTTCTTAAATTTTATTGAATAGACGTCTTAAAGCTTGTATATCGCATATCGTTGGTAGACGACCCAAAGCCCACAACCAAAGCTGTAGCTACGAGGTTTCAATCGCTAAACAACTACACGAATACTATAAATATGCCATAATCATGTTACAGATGATTATAAATATACCAAAGTTTACTCAAAATAGGTAGAACAAAGAATAATGAGTTTTCAGACAAGAAACCATTCTCTGTGATATTTTCAAAACCTGATACAAGAGTAATTATCTTAAAAGAGTCCGAGAGTTCTAGAAACCTGTTGAAAAGTGTTTCACCGTATACTACTCGTATTTGACTAAATAAATAATACCTTATATTGGCTGTTGTATCACATTCAAAAATAATATGTTCGCAAAGTGGTATGTTAATTATTTTTGTACATTTTGCGCAACTATGTGAGAAATCATCACTGAAACATTTAGCAATTATTTTAACTCCGTTATAACGGTGCTTTTAAAAAAAGGGACACGGCGACTTATCTTCCAAAGTTTTGAGGCATCACTTAATTGGGGTTTAAAGAACAAAAAATCTTTAAGAGACCGATCTTGCTCCAATCTAGCTTTCCAAGCGGTAAAAGCTGAGGTTTCGACTGCATTACGAGAAAGAATTTTCCATTGAGTTTTTGATGGAAAAAATCCAGAATTTATATAATCAAGCAAGTAATTCTCTAAAGAATATTTTCTTATGATTTCAACAATATTTGGAATAAAACCAGACTTCACATTGTTCCCAGTATAAAAAGATACCAGTCTATAATTAAATATATGACCGGTTACTAGTCTTCATAATTGACCAAGAAATAACAACTTACGGTACTCTATTTCGAAAACTACAGGCTTAAAGCCAATAAGGCTTAAACAAATGTCAGTACGGGTATAAGTGGGAAGATCTTGAATATATTTAATGCAAAATCTATGTGCTTTTTCTAAATTTGAAATTTGCGAATTGGTTAAATCCAATAGAAACTCACATCCGTAAAGAGCTCTAGGGAAGACTATAGATTTATAAATTTTGAATGAAGTTAAAGGATTTAAACCATTATCATGCAATCCTATGTTGGTAAGACTAAGTAAACTACCTCTTAATTTATTACAAGTTTCATCTACCTGAAATTTACTTTTCGTTGATTTATAAACGTTAATACCAAGATGGGTATAGCATTCAACTTCATTAATTTTACTGTCCCCAAGAAACCACGATCTATCATTTACATGATTTATATGTTCATTAAAAACCATCACTGCACATTTTGAGACATTATACAAGTATCTCCATTTACATGAATACTCATAGCAAATATTCAGCATACTTTGAAGTCCTTTTTGAGTTAAAGATACTAAGACCATGTCGTCTGCTACGCTAAGGGAACTGCAGTTAGATCCTGCTATACATAAGCCATACCCAGAGTCAGATAATTGTTGAATAAGGCCGTTTATATAAACTAAATACAGAAATGGGCTTGTTTTCCCCCTTGTCTGGTTCCCTGTAGAACTGGGAATGTTTCATTCATGATGTATCCTTTATTACGTACCGCGCTCTGCAGATCAGAATAAATACTCATCAAACAATTTAAGATTTCATCATCAATACCACCTTCAATAAGCTTATAAAAAAGACCGTTTAACCAAACTCGATCGAATGCTTGTTTACAATCATGAAAACATCATAACAATCTACTTTTATTTTCTTTTGCAAAGTGTATACACTCGCGAAGGCAAAATGGGGACATATTGCAACCAAGTCCGCTTTGAAACCCACCTTGTAGACTATGAACTTTCAAGGAATTAGTGGTTTGCAATCTTTGCAGAATAACAACTTCATTTTTTTTAAATACATGACGTGAGCGCTATCGCCTTGTAGCTATTCAGGTCCTTTCTATCCTTATTGCATCCCTTGAATAATGTAAAAATTACCCCCCTTTTCATAAGTGAAGGTACATGAGAACATTTTATCATAGCTGTAAGGAGTTTAGCCAAAAGTCGCCTAATCAAATAATGTGCTCATAAGTAATACCATCAAATCCAGGGGCTTTCTTATCAGACCAAAATTCTCTGAATGAATCTGTTAAAGGGCCACTAAAGCATTTGGTTAAATTCTGTTCAGTACTTTCTGAGAAGAAGATTTTCAAAGCTTTCACCATATATAGAAATTGGCCCCGCCCATAAAAGCCATGCTTTTCGTTCGATCAACATTCTTTTTAGGAATCTGGTAAAGGGTCATCAAAGGATTAAGTTAAATTCTGTTCTGTAATTTCTAAGGAGAAGATTTTTAAAGCAAAAGTTAACGAGTTGACGGACGCATAACGGACACCACGCCATGAAAAAGCCCCTTTGCTTCCAGCCAGTAGAGCTAAAAACCATTGTAATCAATTTTATCAGCAGTGCATGTAAAGCAAAAGGACCTTAATGGTCCTATATCGCTCACCTGAATATGCGAGTTCCAAGTTTTAAAGCCTTCTTCAGTATCTCTATGACGTATATGGGATCCAACATTTAAAGAAGATTGTGCCGTAAGTGTGGACGCTAGAGTGCTCACAAAAATTGTCTTTAATGCACCTTTTCCCGTGTTTTCCAGTGGAAAATTCGCACTTTCGATAGGATTCGTCCTTGTGACCTACCAAGCATTCTGACCAATTTTCATGCAGATTGGATCAAAATTATGGCCCGTGGAGTGCTAACAAGGAGATTGTCATTAAGACAACTTTACCCGTGTTTTCCAAAGGATCATACCCATTTCCGATAGGGTACATCCTTGTGATCAAACAGACTTTTTGACCAAGTTCCATGAAGATGGGAGCAAAGTTGTAGCCCCTAGAGTCCTAACAAGGAAATTGTCATTAAGGCCCCTTTCCGTGTTTTCCCAAAGAACCTTCCTATTTTCGATAGAGTTCATCCTTTTGCTCAGACAAACATTCTGACCAAGTTTTATTAAGATTGTGCCGAAATTATGGCCACAGGAGTGCTAACGAGGAGTTCTTGTGTGACTTAAAATGTCACGCTTATATATAAAGCTGTTGAACGTGAAACTCGTAGGACATGAAATCTACCACATCTCTCTGTAGGCCGTCCCCTAGACCATTACTAAACAATAAAAGTTTAGACTTGCATACTTTAAAGAGATGTGCCGTTACCAGCAATTTCTTCATTTCTGGCAATGTTTTCCAGACCGAGGGTTAAACTCAAGCCGTTGAACGATTTCGAGTGAAACAGGAGGGTGTATAGGTTGAATTCAATTATGACGAAAGAGGAATCACATAAACACTTTATATACAAAATCAATGAGGCTGCAGACGACAAAATTATTTTGTTGAGAATGAAAACTAAGAGTAACAATCGATTTTTTCTTTTCACATAATATTTACCATAGCTGTATTTCTTCATCGCGTAAAAATGCGGTATTATATGGTCATTGGGCTAAAATAGAGTGAAAAGGGTAAGTTTTGGCAATGATTGGTTCTTTTCACAAACGGTGCATTTTGTTTACCGGAAACAGTGTAATAAACGTAGCTTATAATTTAGTTAAGTCGGATGATTTAGGAAGCCTCAAATCGGCTGAAAAGTAGAAATTTCCTTTTGTTGTTTTATGATTTTACTGTTTTACTCCGATATGAAGTTTCTTTTGAAGATAAAACAGAATTCTTACAGAACTTTGTGAGATGTATTTTACCACAATTCCTTTCCATAACGGAAAGCGACAGTGTAGAGTTTGTCACTAGAAATAAAGATGTGAGACTTACACGTTAAACTCTAACCAAAGCATTTCACTGACGTCGGAATAGCCCCCTCCCCCGTTCGAATACTCGGACTAAAAATATTCAGCCTAGGAAGTGTGAAATAGAGGCAACTAACATGCCAAATAAGTAAACCGCACAGAAGAATTAGTTTCACTCCTTTAATGATTCTCATAAATCAAGCTAATTAACTCCATAATTTCCAACCGATCAAAGTGTTGAAGAAATCGAATTAAATTGAGTGACTTTTTTAAATTTCCAAAAGGCAGGGTTCACTATATAGTAACATGGTGATGAATAAAATGTTTTTGTCTGATGATGCCAGTGCTAAGTTACGAGACAAAATAATCGTGTAACTAAACAGTAAAACAGTTTTTAAGCATATAGGTGGCAAACTCCCATGAAATTTTCCATTTCCCAAGAGTTGGATTTGAACCTCGAGTCTTTAGCTAACCCATTTCTGGACGACTAAATGTTAGATCAGTCTAAAAGGAAAGAAGATGCAGAAGACATTTCAAATTGCGCTGAATTTGGAATATACGTGCAAAATAGGGTAGAAAGCATTATGACAATAGGATAAATTTCTTGCTAAAGCAATTTCTCCTTTTCCTAAAATGTTTTCCATGGCTGGTCATGTTCCCTTAGGACGTCAGAAAGAGCCAATGTGCGGGAATGGGTTAATATGGGATTCACCAGATTAGCAAACTTGGTGGAGGTCTACTAGATAATATTTCATTTAGATATCAACGCTCTGGGCTTTGTTTTCTGGGGAAGATGAATTTTGAAATTTCCCTGTATAATTTCTATGAAAAAATCAAGTGACCCAAGGGGCTGGGCCGATTTGACCCTGATAGTCATAATTTGAGCACACTTGTTAGGGGCCCTATAGATGAAACCTCTGGGCCGTGTAGTTTTAGATAAGAAGATTTTTGAAATTTGCAATTGTTGGACCCTTTTGGGGCTTCGCCGCCAAAGTGTACATTGGAACGGAACGATATGAACAATTTTTGTAACGGGACACCAAGGAACATTTACACGAAATTATTTCAAAATTGGTCGAGTCGTTTACGGAGAGATGTTGTTTAAAGCTAATTTTTAAAACAACTCCTAAATAAAGTCTATGTAAAATCAAGTGACCCTAAGAGCAGGGCTAATTTGACCCCGATAGTCATGATTTTAGCACACTTGATAGAGGTTCTCTAGATGATGCTACACACCAAATATGAAACTATGGGCCGTGTAGTTTCGGACAAGAATTTTTTTGAAATTTTCAAATTTTGAATCCTTTTAGGGTCTCTCAGCCAAAAAGCACATTGAACCGGAACGACATGAGCATGTTTGTTATTAAGGGATTTGGGAAGGGCGTGAGTTGGAATCTGACAAAATGTACCGTAGGATTATTCATCGGACTAGTTCTTATAGACAAATGACAATTACCCATGATTCTTGATGAATTTTATGAAATTTTGCACACGTGCTTATCATAATAGTAGATTGTGTAGTACACAAGAACCAGAGCTTTGACATTTTTAGAGTAATTGTATTTTTTTACTTGAAATAAAGAATTTGCTTGATTTATGTATCCAAAACCCCTGCTTGTATAGAACAATGATACAGCCAGACAAACAGCTACTTTTACCATCTATTGTATGTGCCTTATCTGATGCAGGTTCACAAAAATCTAGTTTTTATTAGCTAGAACAGCGTCGGCTTTGATAGCTTAAATTAACAGACAAAATTTGGAGGTAGTCTCAAAGTTCAACCAGTGGCAAACTGCCACTGGAGGCTTAACCACTAAATCCGTTAAATGTTTACGCATAAAAAATAGTTCTTATTTTTTTCAGGCATAGTGCAAACTCTATTCAAATTGTAGAGAACCAAGTCAAAAGTGTGCTATTTTAACCAATTCAACCCAGTTCCGCCTTTTAAGCATCCCAAGAAAACGATTTGGAAAACGTTGTAGACAATGAAGAAATCGCTTGTAAAAAGCAATTTCTTCAATGTCCACAAGGTTTTCTACCCAACAAGGGAAAGCTTTTCTAAATTCAACCATGCTTTGCTAGCTTACAGTACTTTCAGTACCTTGATTTTGGATTGCAATTCACAAGTTTGTGTAATATACTACTAAAAATTGATAGGCGGCACTTTTTAGATGAAGTTAATTCCTTGTGCGAGATAAAGACGTCGGAATAGTTGATTTGATTTTGAATATGTATTCATTTGATTAAAACAACATCAAAACACCCAAAATGAACAGAAGCGTAATGCGGTTGAAACTTGGTAGGAGCATTAACTCGGCATAAAAAGGAATGGTAGACAAAGGAACCTTTTTGAATTAATCAAGGTGGGTGCCTTACTCTTAGTGTAGTTTCGCATTCGCGCGATTCTTTTTGATATGTGCTTGGGTGGAAAACACGCCTTCAGGTGCTTTTGAGGAACTTTAGTCAACTGATCTATTCCACGTGCCTGATGCAGTACGTAAACCGGGTACGCTAGACGAGCGGGAACATAGTGCTGTCTTCACCGTGTCGCAGACATGTTTAACAAAATTATTGTCTACGATAGCACTCTCTCTAAATTTTCTGCTAAAATTGACTCGCTTATTACCATTACTTCGCTAAATGCTTCCTCAAATAGGCTTGAGTCAGTATCAGGTGAACGTTGAATGACTGGAATCCTTTTCAATTCAGCTATTCATGATCTTCACGGACAGGATTATTCATGTATTGAGATCTCTCAAGTCTGTTTTAAGCCATAACCAGATGGAAGGGATTCAGTTACGGTGTGGACGAGTATATGATTGAGATGGAAAAAAAACTGTAAATTGTTAAATTATGTATATTGACGTTTACATGATACATCGATTGGATCTTAAATGTGTATATTCTCTTATTCGACGGTGGTTAACGACCACATTTCAGCCTGAGACTAAAGGCTAAAGTTTACACGGTAAAATTCCAACTCACATAGAGTTTAATGAGAAACAAGAGCCGTCGGAGACGGCTTATAATCCCAGAATAAGGCTTTTGTCACAGAACCTTATGCCATTATTGGACAAAAAACTTTTTATTGAATGCAACTAGAGTTTGAGAGTTCAGTTCACAAGAAATTTGGTAGTTTGACAAACATTGAAGGAAGCTGTTTGGCTTCACAGGCCTGATTCTAGTAAAATTCAATATCATTATATGGTTAAGGGTTAAATATTTTACCTTCACTATCCAAGTTATCAATGAAAAATGTCTCCATACAAAAAATGAAGACTCTAACTTGAGTAGTCTTGCAGAAACAATAAACTGATTTATTTTAGAATAGGATATATACAAAATGTAAAGCTACATGGCATCAAGCCCCCTTTTAGCATGGTAAGGCTCATTGGGTCAAAAATAGAAATAAAAATTACCAAGGGCTTTTAATGAACAACATCTATGTAAAGTAACAAGAAATTTGGGCAATTAGTGGAGGAGGAATGTTAAAAATTAATGACCTTGACAATTTGACCTTCACCAATGATATTGAACTTAGTACCAACAGAAAGTTCATGTCATATGCAATGCACATGTAAAATATGAAGGCTATATCACTTACCATTGTTTACTTATGGGAGATGTTAAAGTTAAAATTTTCGAAATTTTGACATTGAAAAATGACCTTGACCTAGACAGATGACCTTGAACCTCATACAAACAGAAAGGTCATAAGCAAGGCACATGTAAAATATGAAGGCTATATCACTTACGATTGTATACTTATAGACAATGTTAAAGTTAAGCTTTTCAAAATTTTTACCTTGAGAAATGACCTTGAACTTGACAGATGACCTTGAAATTAGTACCACCAGAATGTCCATGTCATAAGCAATGTACATGTAAAATATGAAGGCTATATCACTTACCATTGTATACTTATGGGCTCTGTTAAAGTTTTTTTTTTGAAATTTTGGTCTTCAGAAATGACCTTGACCTTGACTGATGACCTTGAACTTGGTACCAACAGAAAGGGTTTGTCAAAAGCAATGCACGTGTTAAATATGAAGACTTCATCTGTAACCAATCAAAAGTTATTGCCAATTTTAGTTTTTGCGGGGAAAAAAGACAGTTAACGTAAAAGTAATAATATTAAGGCCCCTTTTCCCATGATGCATTTTTTAAACGAAAATTCCCGTTAGTTTAAGGTCAAGAGGATCTGATTTGCTACTCAAATATGAAATTTCATGAAATTCTAACAATTAGTCTTGGAGAAATTGGCAAAAAACTAGTTTTTACATTAAGGCCCCTTTTTCCATGACGCAGCCTTGAAATAAAAAAAATCAAATAACGGGTCTTGGAAATTTTCTAGGAAGATTATATATGAAGTTTCGTCCAATTAGGCCCAGGGGTTGCTGAGATATGACTTCGGACGGACGGAAGGACGGACGCACGCACGCACAGGCCGGCGACTATAAGAGGGGAGCATAAAAATACAGAGTAATTAATACGATCTTCTGTCGCATGAAAAGTAGATAGGATCGGAATTCACGACTTCGGGTATTATTTTTACGCCCGATCAAAGGCGACGTCTGCATGCAAACAATGATATCGCTTTTGGGAGGTGCAAATTATAATGTCAACTTGGTAATGACCGCCCGCCCTCCTGGAGACTGTAAGCCGTACATTTACATAACGAAATAGATCAATGTGGTTGGATACTCGCATCGCACGCGAGAGCCTCTTAGTTCAAACCTAGCTACTGGTTTATTTTTCCTTCTCTTTCTCTGTTAAGCTCCACTGGCTGAAAGCCAGCGATCTATTGTCGTGATTTGGTGTTAGTCATGCGCTCGTCTGTCCGTCAGCTCGCAAACTTTTACTTTCAAAATCTTCTTCTCAGAAAGAACTGAACAGAAATCAACCCAGATTTACAGGAATGATCCTTTTGAGGTCCTTTATCACTTTCCTTCAAAGAATTTTGATTAGATGAAAAACATGTAACGATTTATTCATGTATTCACGTAGAGATCGTTACAATACGTGCAAAGCGAGAAAAATATTCGACTATTTGTTGGGAGCTCGTATCCGTTAGCGCACAAGCTGACAGATCTGCGCATAATTGACATAAGTTCTGAGCAGAAAGTGAAACCTCCGATAATCTGAACATCAGCCTTTTCCTGCCCAGGTTATATATATATCGCGTATATGTATCTCAGGCTTTAAGCATTTTGATTTTATTGACGACAATGACCGTCAAATTAAGGTAAGGGTCAACTACGAGTACATACAGGCAGAATGACATGTCTAGCTAAGTTAATAGACCGATTGAGCATGTCTGCGGCATAACGAGGGCGATTCTCTTAAAACTTATTACAGATGGTTCTCATAAGTCCAGCTCGAAACACAGATGTTTATGAAGCAGGCTGAATTCGCTTAACCCATTCCCATACAATAAAATTTTAGACCGGTTCAAATTGAAAAAGTTGCATACGACAATTTAATGTTGATGAAATCATTGCGAATAATGAAGATATTGCTGAAGTTTTGGAAAGGATAACCCAAGATGCATTCTTGACAAATTCAGCCCAAATTAGCCCATCGGTTTAGGAGAAATGCTAAACAGCATTGTTTCATGATTTCTCAAAGTCTAAAAAAGCCCGGTCCTAGAACGCCCCCATTTTTTTCACTAAAAAAACTTCATCAACAAGTTTTTAAAAGTATCATCCAAGTAACATTCTAGAAAAAAATAGTACAAATTGGCCCGGGAGGAAAGGACTTTCAAACAATTATTTTACGATTTCTCTAAGTCTGATAAACTCGGCCCTGCCACGTCCCTATTTTACAGTAATCAAAATCTCACGCACAAGTTTTCAAAAGGGTCATCTACGGAACATACTGCGATGTTTGTTTGAAATTGGCCCAATAGTAACAGAGGAGATCTTTAAAGAATTTTTGACGACTTCGGACGTACAACGGACACAGGGTGATCAAAAGCTCACAATGAGCACCAAATATGGTTCAAATGGCCCAGTGGTTTGGTAGGAGATATCATTTAAAAATCGTTATTTCTATATAAACCCCTACCCCCTGGGGCTCCGCCCCTGGGCACCCGAGGATCATGATTTTGGCTATTTCGATAAATGTCAATATACTTATGCTTCATGAAAAATATCAAGGCTCTACGCCTTCTTGGTCAGGAGGAGAAGATTTTAAAAGATTATTTTAAACATTTCAGTTTTGTCGCCATGGTAACCAGAGTTAACGGATTTCAATTCTTTTAGCTACTTTTAAAGGGGACCACCTATGGAACATTTCTGCCAAAATTGGCCCAGTAGTTTAGGAGATGTCGTTTAAAGAAATTGTTGACCATGTTACAGGTAATTTTGTTTTCAGAAGGAAACTCGTTTGTTCATACTTTTGTTTTTTCAATTTACTTTGAGAGAGGCAAATTTCTTTCATACAACAACTATCCTCATTTAATTGATCGATTGATCGCGGTTAAACGCCACTTTTTTCAGTATTTCACACATATCGCAGCGGCTGGAGCACCTAACCATTGATTCCTGGTAGTTCTCACACCAGTTCTACCGCTAAATCCTTTCCGAGCAACTAATTGCTCATCCCAATTAGGTTCAGTTTACGATTTTCCACCCATTGGTGGAAGGCAAATATCGGAAAGGATATTCGCGGTGGCCGGGGATCGAATCCGAGATTTCTGTGAAATTGGTTGATATCAATCCTCCAAGATCAAGATTTTCAAAGTTTTCACTATATATAATATAGCCCTATCCATAAAAGCCATGTTTTTTTACGAACAAATTCTTTAAAATCTTTGAAGGAACAAATAAGTCATCAAAGGATCATTCCTTTGAAATTTAGCTGAAATGTATCACCAGGTTTCAAAGAAAAGTTTTCACCACATCATATATGGAATTTAGCCCCACCAATAAATCCATTACCAGACGATAAAACTTTACAATGGTCCAAATTGAAATGGGTGGTAGACAACAATGCTAAGTTATGAAATTTAAATGTTTTTTTTTTTTTTTCAAAGCATTGTGGAAAAAGAAGAAATGAAGTATTTTTCTTTGGGGTGTCCGAAAGCGTCACTGTATAGGAATGGAATAAAGCCATGTTTTTAATCATATACCTATAAACTTTTTTATGGGAATATGATGAAAAATCATCCAAGGATAACTCCTTTGAAATTTCTTCGACATCCATCAATGTTTTTTTAACCCATCAAAAATCTTTAAAGAAATCTTCTAGAGAATCAACAAAGGATCATTTCTGTCATATTTGGTTGAAATCTATCCACTGGTTTCTGGGATATTTTCAAACTTTTCACTATACACCATATACGGAAATTGGCATCCGTCAATAAAAGTCATGTTTATCATCCGATCGAAATTCTTTGAAAGAATCCGATAAATGGTCACTTAAGCATCCTTCCTGTGCAATTTTGTTGAATTCTGTTCTTTCTCAGAAGATTTTTAAAGTAAAATTTTACGCACGCGACGGACATTAATGCAACGATAATAAATCTATGGATTTCAGCCAGTGCAGGTAAAAAAAGATTACTTTATGTCATATAGTGAAATAAGCCTCGTCCATAAAAGCCAAAGTTTCCATCTGATCAAGTTTTTTTTTAAAGAATGTAATAAAGGACCACATACGAAGCATCCCTGTTAAATTTGATTAAAGTACACCCACTTGTTCCTGAGAAGATTTTCAAAGCTTTCTACATCCGCCCCTGAGAAAACGAGGATGATGATTTTAGCAATTCTGAAAGAGGTCATTGTACTGACGTTTCATGCAAAATATCAAGGCTCTACGCCTTCAGGGTCAGGAGGAGATAATTTTTATGTTTCTTATTAAAATTTTGAGTTTTGTTGCCATGGCAACCAGAGTTTTTCACGGATTTCAATTCTTTTAGCAATTTTCAAAGGGCACCAACCAAGGAACATTCCATCCAAATTTGGTTGAAATCCGCCCATCGGTTTGGGAGGAGATGTCATTTTAAGATTGTTGACAAACGACGGACGCCGGACAGAGGATGATCAAAATACCCTACCATGAGCACTTCGTGCTCAGGCGAGCAAAAAAGAGACCCATAGGGCCTTATCGGTCACATGAGTCCAAAGACCACAAAAACAAATGAAAGTCCACCAGATTATGCTACATACTAAATATCAAAGCTCGAAGCCTTTTAGTTTGGGAGAAGAGAAGTTTCACTAAACAAGCAAATGTTAAACTTGGGACACCTTGTAACGGGCTAATTCACATTCATGATGGGGGTCCACCAGACGATGCTACATAAAATATATTAAAGCTTGTTTGGGAGAAGAAGAGTTTTAAATTGTCACTATATAAGCCCTATGGAAAATTCGTGACGTCCGGGAATGGGCTAATTATGACCCTAGGGCCATATCTCATACAATATTGATAGAGATCCACCAGATGATGCTACATACCAAATATCAAAGCTCTAAGCCTACCTGTTTGAGAGAAGAAGATTTTCAAAGTTTTCACTATATAAGCCTGTTAAATTTGTGACATTTTTGGAATGGGCTAATTTTAATCCTGAGGCAATAATTTGTACAATGTTGATAGAGGTCCACAAGAGGATGCTGTATACCGTATCAAAGTTCTTGACCCTACTGTTTGGGTGAAGAAGATTTTAATAAATTTCACTATATAAGCCTATGTTAAATTGTGACATCCTGGAATGGGCTCATTTTAACCCTGAGACAATAACTTTTACAATCTTGATAGAGGTCTACCAGATGATGCTGTATACAAATTATCGAAGTTCTATGCCCTCCTGTTTGGGAAAAGAAGATTTTTAAACAAGAGGGCCGTTGGCCCTGGGGCGCTCACCTGAGATAAAGGCTCTTTTTCTTTCAACAGTCTAATTTCATGTTAAGGTTAGGATTATGAAACAAGTGGGCCACAATTACATATAAAGACTATGAACCTGGGGATCCAAAAGTCTAAATTACAATTTCCAGGGCTTTAGTGCTGATTTGAAAGAAGGAAAAAACTTTTTCCGTGGGTTACAATTTCAGAAATAAGAAAGAAGTCTGTGAACTGATGCTTCATACCTATACCCCCGCCCCCCCTTGGGTCCGCCCCTGGAGACCCGAGGATCATGATTTTAGCTAATTTGTAAAAGATCATTATACTGATGCTTCATGCAAAATACCAAGGCTCTACGCCTTCTTGGTCAGGAGGAGAAGAGGAGGAGATTATTTTGAAATTTCACTTTTGTTGCCATCGCAACCAGAGTTTAAACGGATTTCATTTCTTTAAGCTAATTTTAAAGGGGATCACCTAAGGAACATTTCTGCAAAATTTGGTTCAAATCAGCCCAGTGGTTTGGGAGGAGATGTCATTTAAAAAAATGTTCTTTATTTCTATATAACCATCCCCCCTTGGGGCTCCCCCCCCCCCTGGGGACCAGAGGATCATGATTTTAGCTACTTTGAAAGAGGTCAATATACTGATGCTTCATGCAAAATATCAAGGCCCTACGCCTTCTGGGTCAGGAGGACAAGGTTTTTAAAGATTTTTTTTAAATTTTTAAAGATTATTTCAAATTTTTTATTTTTGTTGCCATGGCAACCGGAGTTTTAAACGGATTTCAATTCTTTTAGCTACTTTTGAAGGGGACCACCTAAGCAACATTTCTGCCGAATTTGGTTCGAATCAGCCCAGTTGTTTGGGAGGAGATGTCTTTTAAAAAATCGTTCTTTATTTCTATATAACACCACCCACCCCCCTGGGGCTCCGCCCCTGGGGACCGAGATCATGATTTTAGCTACTTTGAAAGAGGTAAATATACTGATGCTTCATGCAAAATATCAAGGCTCTACGCCTTCTGGGTCAGGAGGAGAAGATTTTTAAAGATTATTTTTAAATTTCACTTTTGTTGCCATGGCAAAGAGAGTTTTAAACGGATTTCAATTCTTTTAGCTATTTTTGAAGGGGACCACCTAAGGAACATTTCTGCCAAATTTGGTTTAAATTGGCCCAGTAGTTTGGGAGGAGATGTTGTTTAAAGAAATTGTTGACGGACGACGCACGACGGACGGACGCCGGACAAAAGGGGATCACAATAGCTCACTTGAGCACTAAAAATTCACTATACAAGCCCTTTGTAAAACTTGTGACGTCCGGGAATGGGCTATTTTTATCTCTGGGCCATGATTTATACAATCTTGATAGAAATTCACCAGATGATGCTACATACCAAATAAAAAAGCTCTGGGCGCTCTAGTTTGGGAAAATATTTTTTGAAATTTTCACTATTTAAGCCTATGTTAAACTTGAGACGTCCGGGTACAGGCTAATTATGACCCTGGGGTTATAATTTATACAATATTGATAGACGTCCACTAGATGATTCCATATACCAAATATCAGAGCTGTAGGTATTTGGTTTAGTTGAAAAGGATTTTAAAATGTGTCACTATGTAAGCTTATATACCACATCCACCTTTCCCCTCTTTCTGTGCAATTTTGTACACAAGCCAGTCATTAATCAGATTTTCCACGTTTTCACTATATAGCATGTAAGGAACCAGCCAAGAAAAGCCTTTTTTATCAAGTCAAATCTATTTGAAGTAATCTGAATAAGGCCTCTATGGCTCATGTACTTGTTTGTTTGAATGGAGTTTTCCGTCACTTTCAACAATCTTTCAGTTAAATCGCGGCGGCTGCAGCACCTAACAATGGATTCCTGGTATTTCTCACACCAGTACTACCATTACATCCTTTCCTAGCCTTCAGCTTCTATCCCACATAGGTCTACGATTATCGACCCAGCGGCTAATGTAGGGACAACATTTCTTACAACAGGATTACTTGAATCTTTGCTAGAATTTTGCAAGAGATCCCTTTACAGACAATTTTAGAACAGGTAACAGGCCCGCTTTGAAAAGCTTCGTCGAAAATAACACCAAAATAAATTTGATTTTTTTATACTGGTAAAGCCCTTTATTCCTTGATGGTACCATAATTCATCAATTGTCAAAATAATCTCTTAATCACATGGTAACTTTCATTTTGTGAAAAATTGAGCATATTTTACCAGGAAATGTAGGAAGTTTTACCAACACAAGGAAAGCCCAACACTCACCCAGCCACCAACCTGCACACTGCCTGGCATTCACCTATCCAATAATCAGATTTTTCATTGAGAAAATATATCTAAAAGGTTTCCGGTCCATGAATTGAACGACACATGCCTGCCTAGGTACAGTTAGACAAAATACCATGACATACAGTACATGTATTGTAGTCATATCGCGGCGGCTGGAGCACCTAACAATGGATTCCTGGTATTTCTCACACCAGTACTACAACTACATCCTTTCCTAGCCTCCAGCTGCTATCCCTATCTATCTATATATACTGCCCAACTCCCCTTTCAGGTATTACTGGCAGGTACTTAGGTTTACGATTATCCACCCATAGGTGAGAGACAAATGTCGGAAAGAAAATGTGCCGCCGCCGGGGATAGAACCCATGACATCCCATTATTGAAGATAAGGAGTCCGACGCGCTACCGACTGCGCTATGACGGCGGCTACCATGGTAGTAATAATGCTGACATTCATCCATTCAAATTTGCAAAGCTTTCACTATATCCTATACATTGAAATTATCCAAACCAGAAGCAAATTGTTCAAGCAATCTGTAAATTAGTTATCCAAGGAGCAATCCTATGACATTCATTCAATATTCACCTTGCTTTTGAGAGGAAAAATTGCAAAGTTTTCACTTTAAACCAAAAAAAGAAATAATCCCATCAGATGAAAGCAGTGGTTTTTAAACAGATGGATTTTTACCCTCAAATATGACCTAGGCTCACAAAAAGACCACTCTTGTAAAAGTCCTTTATAGCCACAAAATAGTCTCAACCTAATAACACTTCTCTGGGAGCCACACAAGAAACACTCATCTGATAGTTGTTTGAATTAATCCAGCAATTGATTTAAATCAATTTCAAATATTCTTATGTATACCATACATTATCATTAACCCTACTTACTAAAATCATGTTTTTAATAAGCTAAAAGTTTAAATGAGTGAATATCTGAAATTTGGTTGAAACTATGTAATTGTTTTTTGAGGAGATGATTTTTTAGGACAAAGTTTACAGAGGGACAGACAATGCACACATGCAAGACAGACAGACATGCTATGAGGAGGTAAATACTAAGGTCTAATATTTTAAGAAGAAATTTGCATTTAATTGTTAGTCAACCCATAACAATGAAGACTGTACTTTCAACACAAATACAAAAATATGTATAAATCAATGACTGACAGTCAAGATAAAGGATTTTTCCGTCACGAGATAGGTTGGTATATCAAGGATAGGTTTACATGTGGCTCACAGCACTGGATAATGGCAACTATATTTACTGCAAAGGGACATTCCAACAAGGCAAGTAACTCCTGGAAATCAAACTCACAGCCTACCCTTCCTCTTCAGTAGCAAGTCCTCCTTTTTGCCAAAAGATGACACCAGATGACAGAATTTTACAAATTTAAAGTAGTTGCAGAAGACAATTGAAAATTCATTAAATTGTAAAAATGTTTGTCTTTCTGGTGAGAAAACAGTGTGAAATGAAAATATCAATAAATTCATCTTTCATAACATTTTCCACTGCTTTTTTCTTGGATTGATATGTGTGGGAATGTGTTAACCCATTCTCATACATAGACACTTTTTGATGCCTCCCAAATAAAAAGCTTTTGCCCTCCAACAAAAAAATTGGAAAACATTAAGAAAATGAAGAAAATGCTTGTTATGATTTCTTCATTATCCACAATGTTTTTACCTCTAAGAAACTATGAAAGTTTAATCAACTTAAAATTGTTGTTTGCTACATCTTGGAATTTTGTACCAGTCTAAAATTTTGGCTCTGGTAATGGGTAAATCAATTACAATGTGTGAAATCATTTTTGCACTCATATTGGTAGTTATGATTACATATCAGTCATGCAATATGGTACTAAAGCTACACAATACAGAAGTCAATCTAAGAGAAGAGAAGCATTAAGGTTTGATTTAGAACAGTTTATTAATTGTGAATTAGGATTTATATCCCCGATTAACAAAAACTTATATTGGCTTCTATGTGCTTATGATGCAACTCTCTGTAACATACACATATAAATTCTATAGGTTCATCAGTTCTTGACTTGAGATTTAACCAGAAATTCTTAACAAAGCTTACAACATAGTCCAAAAACAAAAAAAGTTACCCTCCCAATCACAATCTTTTGAAACATATAGGAAGATTTTCAAACACTGCTGGAGAATGAGAAATTGTTTGCAAAAACACTATTACTTCTGCATCAATACTCTCTCCCTCATAGTAAAATCCAATTTGTATGAACTTTGGAAGCTTGATTCAATTTGGACCTATCAAAAATTGGTAACGAAAGAATTTTGTTTAGAATCTGCATCTTTATTTGACCCTGTGATTTTATACTTGAGAAATATTCTGGAAAAAGGAGAAAGTGCTTGTAACAAGCAATTTCTCCTTTTCCCACAATATCTTCTACAACAGAGGATGGTTTCATTTAAATTGGCATCCACTTTGATTGTCTACAACCTCTTTCAACCAGTCTTAAATTTGAAAACAATCAGGAAATTATTAAGCCAATCAAGTCAGAAAATGTAGTTGAAATGATAGCTATGTGTATATATAATATGTATGTGACAGCAGAGTTACACAGCAGGCAAACAAGTGTACACAGTCAACATGGACAGACTGATCTACAGTACATAAAACATTTGTAATTTTCTCTTATAACAAAAAAGAGGTAAAACCATTCCATGATGTTAGTCAACATGCATTCTGTCACATTAACTGGAAAATTAGTAAATCATATGGAACCTATATCTTGTTGTTTACCATGCCAATACAGTGAATATGCTTTTTAAAGTGATAAGATTTCTCAAAACCAAAACTTTGTCATGACAGAACTTTATCAACTCTTGTCATGCTGAACCCAGAATATTCCTGTTTTGGCAGGAGTTATAGAAAAAGATCAGACTGCACAAAGGTGCATTATGATCTATATCTACATCTCCTGCTTGTCCCTTTTAACTGGAGTTGTTTATAAGATATATTCTCAACTGAACAATTCATCCATAATTATTGCATCAAGTATTATCAGCCCTTTGATTTCAATGAAATACTGTCAAAAATTTTATTCAGCATGACATGAGTTAATGTTCCTTTTAAAATTATTTGAAATTCTGTTAATTCCAAAACCAGAATCTTCTTACTTTGAAAGATTTTTTTTTAATAAGAACTCCATGAATAATATTCGTGTATAGAACAAGGCATGTCAATTTTTTCTGTCAAAATATCATTGAGAACCAGTAAATTAGAATGTGGGCCAAAATCATTAAAATGGCTCCAGAATGCATTCTGATACTTTGCTTGATGCTACCATCCCATGCATTAGTGAATGTAATATAGTCATGAATATAACATTCAAAATGAGAGTAAAACAGGCTACACTACACTACAATCTACACAGTGTACAACACACAATAAAGGGAATATACAGCTAAATTAAAATGATTTATATATATACAGCAAACATGAGAAATGAAGATTGTGATAGACAAATGAATATAGGGGTGAGTAAATGACTGTAGTATATGTTTTCTCTCATTACAAGAAGACGAAATTTTAGATTGGTCCAAACTCAAAGAGCTGCAGAAAACAATTTTCAGTTGACAAAATCTTAAGAATATTGGTCTTTTGGGGTAGAAATCATAATAAACCAACAAGCGATATCTTCATTTTACACAATTTTTTCCAAGCTTAATACCTTGAGGAGGATTGTGTGGGAATAAGTTAACCAGCCCACAGAACAAGATCTACCCTGGAACAACATGTGTCTATCTGAATGGACAGTAATTAATGCTCTCTCAGAATTATAGATTAGAGGGGGTGACATAAGTGTTAACACATTCCTAGATTACATATATTTAGACTAGTCAAATTTGAAAAAGTTGCAGAGGATAATTTCTAGTTGAAATTAAAAAATCTTTGCCTTTTGAGTTGATAATAAAGAAACTGCTTGTAACAAGCAATTCCTTCAATTTCCACAATATTTTCCAAACTTTTTTACCAGAATGGTGTGAAATGATTGGATTTTGTGGGAATTGGTTAAATCATTAATTTCAAACAAAAATCAAGTTTTTGAATATTTATTGTAATTGTGGTAAGGAGACAATTTCAATGAGAACCACAATGTTGGTTTGTGTAATGAATGTCGAAAAAAAAATCTAAAATATTCCCTCCGTCTGTAGCTTTGCATACACTTTTTGTAAAAATCTGTTTGTAATAATACTATTTATATGGGTTTTGGCCCAAATTGATGTAAATCTGACCTCTTTACTGGTTATTTACTTTACAGAGCTCCAGAATAGTCTCTCTCTTCAGATGATTTGTTATATAAAAGCACAAACTCACCTCTAAAAATGCTTACAAAAGCAGTGTTTGATATACAATGATTGAATAAGCAGGCACACTTGACTATTTCTATTCTGAAAACGAGACCTTTCTAATTACTAAAATGTTAAGATATTCAAATGGGTAAGTGCAATACAGTATTAAACCATTACCACTAAATAATGCATCCTGGCACCCTGAATAAATATTATAAATGGAAAACTTTGTGGAAGAGAAGAAAATGCTTGAAACAAACAATTTCTCCTTTTCTCACAATGTTAACTACCCCATTTGGCACTTATTTTCTAATTTGGGGACAATTTTTAATGTTGTATACAACTTCTTTCAATTCAGACTAGTACAAAACTGTTCTCTGGTAATAGGTAAAAATATATCATTTCAGGGGTATAAGCTCACCATAAACACATCTTGGTCCAGAGTTTGATCCCCAGTCAAGGTGAATTTCCATAAGTCTCCCATCAATGAGAGGATAATTGTAAACTTAAGTGGGATGAGCAGCTGGAGGCTCTGAGAGGATATAGTAGCAGTACTGGTGTGGGGAATACCTGGAATGCATGGTTAGCTGTTCTAGCAGCCGTGATATGATTGAAATACTGTTAAAAAAGGGCATTTAACCCGATTCAAACAAACAAATTTGCCACTTTAATTTATATTAAAATGGTCTATGACACTGATTGACATATGCTTTCTTCTTCTTTCAAATACTTAACCCATTATAACTCATATATGCAGGGGTTTTATTGGATGGAGCACATAAACAAGTCAATTTTTACTGAAACTAGGAACTTGCATACATTAATCAGTCATGATCAATCAACAGGTTTCTGAGAAGGTTTTCAATGTTTTCAGTACACACCATATATGGAAATTACCATCACCCCACTCAACCCCCTGGCCATTTTCATCCAACCAATTTCTTTGAAGAAACCTGATAAAGGCTCTTCAAAGGATTCTTCCATTTAAATTTGGTTGAAATCAATTGACTAGTTTCTGAGAAAAAGAAATTTCAGTTTTCACTATATACCATATATGGAAACTAGCCCCACCAATTAAAGCCATGATTTTCATCATAATAATCTTATGACACATCACCAAAGGATCATTAATGTGAAATTTTATTGAAATCCATCAAGTTGCATGTTACAAAAAAAAACAAAGCTTTTACCATATACGGAAACTAGCTCTGCTAATTAAAACCATGTTTTCATCTGATCAAAATTCTTTGAAGAAATCTGAGAAAGGGTAACCCAAGGATCATTCCAGTGAAATTTAATTGAAACCTATTCAGTACTAGTAGTTTCTGAAGAGAAGATTTTCAAAGAAAAGGTTTACAGACCAAGGGAGGGAACACCAGATTGATGGACACACAACAGACACTAGCCATGAAAATAGCCCCACTGGCCTTTGGCAAGTTTAGCTAAACATCTTTTAACTTTTATTTAGCTTTACAGTCAAATTAAAATTATTTTACCTTCTTTAAACAAACTTTGTCTAGATAAGGGTCCTTGACTATCAATAGATATATAGAACTATTGGGATAAAATAATTATATTGAAATGTTTTAAGTAATGCTGTCTTTTTCTTGTAAAATTTAAGTACCTTTTGTGAATGTAAAGGATTAAACACTTATAGATTCTAGCTTGCATTACAGATTCAAGTTAGAAAGCAATACTGTACCAAATGTCTTTACATAGACAGTTAACCTGTTCCCATACAATGTCATTTTTTGAAGCCCCTCTAGAAAAAAGGCTTTAGAAACATTGTGGAAAATAAAGAAATTTCCTGTTACAAGCAATTTATTCATTATCCCACAATTTCCACTTAAATCGGGACAAAAATGAAATTCAATCAGCTAAAAATAATTTTCTGCAATTTCTTTTAAATTGGACAGTGGAAGTTTTTGTCATCTGGTAATATTTTAAATTGTTCGGTCACCTTTGGTAAGAACTTATGGATTAATGGCTAAGATTATGATGTTGGCCTTGTATAATTGATCTTCAGAGATGTCTGACAGCGCACTCTTTGCTCTTTTTTTTAAATAATTATTTTTAGAGATTTAATTTGAAGTCCAATAATATAACAGATAATCAACAATTCTAGGATTTTATGTTGTAAACCATGTCATCACCTATACCTGGTAATTTAACCCATTCCCAAAAATTAGAATGGTCCAAATTGAAAGAGGATGCAAACAACAAAATCAAGTATGTTGAAACTGACAAAAATAAGGGCCAAATTTAGTAGAAAACATTGTGTGATAAGAAGAAATTGCTTGTAACAAGCAATTTCTTCTTTTCTCACATTGTTTTCAAATGCTTTATTTCTATAGAATGTAAAACTGTGGGATTGGGTTAAACAAGAATTGTGGCACAGGCAGAACTGTACAATATGTCTTATTTTTAGATATGACTTTGCTACACACAAAGTAAGAGAGAATGCAACTTTAAGTATCAGCACTTTCAAAAGTTTGTTTTATTGAACAGTAGGTTACCAAAATTAATTTACAGCTTGAATAAAGATGCAGTTATTATGTTTTATTCAACGAGCAATGATATATGAATTTATGATTGAAAATACGATTTACTTCTTAACACCTTACTATAAGGTTGATTGTTGACTGTATAGGGTTTAATGCCACTTACAACAGTATTTCAATAACATTTCATGGCTTAAGTTGCACTTAACCATGAATTGCCAGACATTTCAAGCAAAACTGCTTTAAACACTTAGAGTAAACACTCAAAGTTGATATAAATAACAAATTTCAGTCTATCTAAATTAAAGGTTGAAGAAAATATGGGTTAAGGAGAAGATTTATTATACAAGCAATTTCTAAAATTCTAAAAAAAATCATTAGGTTATCAAAATGCAAGATAAAGAGTGGTAATGGGTTAACCATGCAAAGCCAAAGGTAACATAGAACAGGTGCAGTGAAACAATGTTGTAAACAATCAGCACTCTTCTGATCATTTTCTTCTAGTTATCGCTATCCTATAGACATTTTAGGGGTAGGAGATTTATTGGCTCTCAAATATACTATTATGTAATCCCATTTACGTCAAATTAGAATGCCAATAAAAATCTGATCTTGAAAGAAGGATAGATAGAAAATGGTCTATTAAAGATATCATAGCTCCAGGAGCCTATAATTTTGAAAATCTATGATAAACAGATGAATGATTTGACAGATAAACTTAGTAAAAGAGTGATAGAGATCCATACTATTGCAATAGTTCTTCTGGCCTTTAGAACTAATTTCATTAACCTACCACCACACAACACTATTTTAGACTGGTCCTAAAGTGAAAGATATTGCAGGCAAAATATTTTAGTTGGTATGTTTGTATTTTCTTTTTTAAATAGCCTTTAAAGTTAAAAAAAACATTGTGGATATTGAAGAAATTGCTTTGTAATAAATTTCCTAAGTTTTTTCTTTACAGAGGCATCAAAAAGTGGGATTGTGTGGGAATGGGTTAAATAAGAATATTACTTCACACTGATAATGGTCATTAACTCAGTATTCACTGAGAGTTCTAAATGAAAATATACAACAAACAACTAATTTTAATAAACATCTGCATGTATTTGTGAAATAAATTATTATTTTGATTATCATTCATTTTGTTGTTTTAAAAAAATGACTAAATGACTAAATTATAAACAGTGCATAATGATCTAGAATAACTGGTCAAAAGTGACCTGTATCATAATGCTGTGGAGAAAATATTTAACCCATTCCAATTCAACAAAACATTAGACTGGTCCGAAATGAAAAATGTTGCAGACGACAATTCTTAGTTAATGGAATTCTGAAAATATTTGTCTTTTTTGGTAGAAAACATTGTAGATAATGAAGAAAGTGCTTGTAGCAAGCAAATTCTTCATTTTCCACAATGTTTTCAAAAGCTTTTTTCTTGATTGGTGTCTAAAAGGAGGGATTGTGTTGAAATGGGTTAAGGCTTAAACACAATAGGGCTAATATTTCTGTACAAAATTACAACAAAATGTGTAAAAAGCTTTCCAATATTATTCATGTCATATTTTCACACTTTGTTAGCAAAAATGGTTTGCTCTTAGAATTTTTACAGCAAATGGGTTTAACTCCCCTTGGCAATATGAAATAGTATCAAAATGATTCAAAGTTGACAAAAAATTATCTAGACGCAACAGCTGTTACTGAAGAGTAATTAGAATCTTTGGGTGAGGTGTTGTGAACAAACAATAGAGAGGAAACCAGGACAATGATTCCCCAGCAATCTTTGTTTTCTTCCTATCATTTTCAATATGTCTCATCTGTGAGCAACTGAAAGTATGGCTTAAGTGGTATTGCATTCAATCAGGAAGTGATATCCTGAAACTATTTTTGAAAGATGGGTAATTTCACATAAAGGTATTATCATTTCAATTGAATACCAATGTAGTTTTGTACAGAAATATTGAATGTAACTAGTGTGTCAAATAATAACCTTAAAGAATCAAAATCACATTGATTCTACACTAAAGTAAATCATGATTTAAGACAAAATGTGAAACATATATTCAAATCTTTGAAGAATGGTTTTTCATTGACCCCGAGATGAAGTCAATAAAAACATGGTGTATTGCTTTCTAAAAAGTATGAACTATCCAGACAACTCTGACAAACAGACAACATTGTTGCTGATTCTCTTCAGTTGAGTATATGGTAACTTTCTTAATTGACCTTTAACTTTCAATACACTTATGAGGGGAAAAAAAGGAAAATGCTGTTATAAGAGCTAGAGTAGAATTATCTTTTTTGAACATAGTTATCTTGTCAATCAACATTCAAACTCAATCCCTCCTTTTTACATCCTGAAGAAAAAAGCTTTGGAAAACATTGTAGAAAATTAAGAAATTGCTTGTATCAAGCAATTTCTTCATTATCCACAATGTTTTCTGTCCAAAAAGAGTGTCACCAATACACAATGGGTAGTAGGCTAGAACTTTTTCATTCTACTAATCATTTCTTTTTTCATTACTTTACTTCTTTTCTTGTGTTTCAAAAAATAGTTCAGATGCTTAAATCTTTGAGAAAGCATTTTATTTCAGCTAATGTCATCTGCTATCATCATTGTTGCCTGGAAATGGCTTGTGACCAATTTTTCTGATAATTTTTATTATGTTGTGAAACTAAAATAGTTTATAAGAGAAATGGAAAAAGAAACTAGGCATTCATTTATCTATAAAAGCCTTCTGGTTGTAAAAAACTCAGTTGAGGATTTAACCCAACAAGCTTTTATCAACTATACCACCTGGTCTTAGTCTATGCTGCCTTCCAATGCAGAAATACCCCTGAAAGAACAGCACAACTTTGACCTGTAAGTCAGCTTCAGACATACACTTCTCTTTAAAAACTAGGTTGTCTGTTTAAAGCTGAAATTTTGTATTTAAGAAGATGCATTCATAAACCCCTTTTTTAAAATCTCTGAAAATATTGTTTGTGCATATTCAGCATATTTGTACAAAATTTCTGCAATATATCAACTAAAGGCTTTTGTTATATATGAAGCTAGGTGAAAGTCACATTAATAAAGCCTGAATTTGTTAAATTAGTGAAAAAAATATTCTTCACTAATAGACAAATTCTTCTTTTGAAACTTAAACAGACAAGAGGTGTTTCAATAATTGAGATCCTACTATTGCAAAATGAAAATGGGTCACATAGCACTTAGAATATATCTACAATAAAAACAGAGATTCAACATATTGTATGAAATAACAATTGTATTCACAGACATACACAAAAATATATACAGGCAAGATCATTTTGGCAAGATTGTTTTTAATGGAAACCCTTTTGATACTTATTTATGATGACAACTGTCACTTCCATGCACTCACTTAACACTTCAGGGGTGTGTGCGTTGTTGGTGAGATACCAAGGTAGAACTACAGCTCATCTTTGTAGTCATACCTTCCTTCAACCCATTCCAACACAGCAAAATTTTAGACCAGTCCAAATTGAAAGAAGCTGCAGACGACAATTTCAAGTTGATGAAATTTTGAATTTTTTTGTCCTTTTGGATAGAAAACATTGTGGATAATGAAGAAATTGCTTGATACAAGCAATTTCTTCATTTTCCACAATGTTTTCAAAAGCCGTTTTATTGAGGGGCGTAAAAAGGAGGGATTGAGTTGGAATGGGTTAACTAATACTGATATCTAACACATGTGCCAGTTTTTCATTGTTATTATTTTGCTCTATGATGGCTTTTCTTTTTTTTTTTTTTTCATTTTCAGTAAAATAGACAAAGAAAGTTTTTGGAAATAAAAAGTTGACCATTTCATTTCAGGAAGAAGAATACTGTGGGACTGCATGACTATACTCAATTGAGTGCATGGAAGTCTGGGATATTTAATTGGTGAATTAGTTGTATAAATTAAATGACTACACTTAGATCAGTAGACTAGAACTTTTAGTAATACACAGGAATATTATCAACATTCACACAATAATTCAACTAGCATTCCAAACTAAGTGATGTCTGTTGCATTCTGACAAGGAAGTTTGCCCGAGATATCTAACAACATAAGTTTGCAGTATTTTATGAGGACACAATATAAAAAGAAAAGAGTTGTTTGGGAATATCAACTTCCTCAATAAATCTTATATTCAAGCAGTATTTAGAAAGTTAATGTTCCCTACCAACAATATTTCTTTCTACTTTGGAAATGGATTAATTTAAAAGCTGGAATAAAGATAATAAAATTCTGCCCTAAACAAATAATTTTATTGGTCAATAAATATTTGGTTGACAGTAGCAATTTGTCTCTTATATAATAATGGTCTAGTAGTCAGTGCAGAGCAATCACAGCCTATACATACTGTATAAGCCTTTACAACTGTTTTCAATCTATTGCTATTGTTTTTCAAAAAGTGATTCAATAGGTTGATCACATTAAATTAAGATGCACAGTAGAAAGACAAGTTACCCTTATATCCAAGTCTTCATCATAAAAGGACAACAATAACTATTTATTGAAAAAGAACACATACCAAAAAGTATGCAGTAATTCATTTGAAATTATTTATATGCCACTCTGCTTGATAGTGAGAGCATAAAGATGTCTTAATCCATACAAAAAAATCCTACACTGGATAAGAATATCTGTAAACAACTCCCAGAGGAATTTCCATTCAAATAGTGTAATTTTTCAAAAAATTTTGCCAATGCCATGTAACAAAAGAATAAAGTTGTTGTTTGTGCACCTAAATGTTGTACCTATAGCTTATTTAAGCTGTAGTTACGATGCTTTAAATTGCCAAACCTATAAATTTGCTTCATAAAAATGTCGTCCAGGGTTATTGTTCAAATTCCTAGTGCTATCAAAAGGGAAAATTTAATTGGCCGTATTTTTGTTTGTTTTTGTCTTTTTTTCCTTTTCTTTGATTGGCAGCCGTGATTGGTCAATTACTGGTGGTTTGATAGAAAGTCAAGTTTTGTGTAAAATAACAACCTGGTTTATGGAAAATAATAGCTAAAGACTATATTTTTTCAAAGGATTAGATCTGTCATGAGATCAGAAAATGTGCCATGTTTGAGAGAGACAAATGATCTGTTCACATATCAATGGCTCAGCAGGAAACAGTTGTAGCTGCCAATATGTTTATAGGCAGTTACAACTGTTGGCGCTGACCCATAGAAAATCTCATTATCAGACAATAAAACTAGAGCACAGTTACATTGGTAGCACATCTTCGGGTATCTCAAAAGGTTGTATATCCTAGGACAAAACTTACTTTGAAATTCATAAACAAAATAGAGTTATTTTTATATAAATATCTCAGTAAGCTTAAATAGGATTGCTTGAATTAAATATCTGGCCCTAAAAATTGCATTCACATCTTAACCCATTCCCATGCAATGACACTTTTTATTACACCCTAGGAAGGAAAAGCTTCAGAAAATTTAAGAATTGTGTAAAATGAAGAAATTGTTTTATAAAGCAATTTATTCATTCACTACATTGTATTCTACCCAAAAAGAAAGAATTAATTTTAATCAACTTAGAATTTTAGTCTGCAGCTTCTTCAAATTAAGACTAGTCTACAACTTTGTTGTCAGGTAATGGGTTAAAAATGATGGAACAAATTCAGTGAATTTCACATAAAGTAATATGGGATGAGGTAATAAACAAGAGATATATGGTATATATAAATACAATTTGACTAGAAATGTTTGTTCTGAATAAAGCTGGCCTTCTGAGTATTATTTCATAATTTGAGGGGTAAGCACACAACTGCACTAATTCACTATACAATATAGACACATTAATACAGTCTCATGCTAACTCTTCAATATCTGATATAATCAGTAAGTTGCTAAGCAACCCACTTGAAATGGAAGATATCTTGATTAACACATCATGTTGCATTTTGCACATTATCTCAAGACTATCTAATCATTCTGAACCTTGCAGTTTTTATCTATAAAACTTAAAATTTAATTTAACAGCAAATAATTAATCTTTAGTTTCGTCTATCACAAACGGGCAATCTGATTGGTCGAAAATACCTCCATGAACTAATTTTTTTATCACAAAAAAGTATCAAAATTTATAAAGTATTTGAATTTTTTGCTCGATTCTATCAAACTATAAGAAATGAAGAGAATATTTTTGTTTTCGTGGTGGTATGAACAGAAAAACCTAATCACATTTGTGTATGAATCCGCTTTGCGTGTTCATATAGTGTGATTATTTTTTTCAGTTCATACCTCCATGAAAACAAAACATATTCTCTTCATCTCTTAAATACTAGATTACTGACAGTGTGTTGAAATTGTGTAGTAGTTTAACATAAGATAAAACTAAGATGAAACTTTTGGATGAATCTCAAAATTAGGACAGTTTTTGATGTACACAAGGAAATAGGTTATAGAAAACATTGGAAATAATGGATAATTACTAAGAACAAGCAATTTCTTCTTTTCTCCTAATCCTCTGACAGATGACAATAAGATGTTACTCAAATCTGCTTTGAAATTTCATCTCTTTCAATTCAGACATGTCTTAAATTTTGTCATCCGCTAATAGGTCAACCCTTTCCTATACAAACCCATGATTTTATGTGGCTATGATTTTATACTTGAGAAAAAGATTGCGGAAAAGAAGAAAATGCTTGAACAAGCAATATCTCTTTTTCCCACAATATTTTCTACCTCATAGGATGGTTTTATTTCAAACTGCATCCAATTTTCATTGTCATCAGCAACCTCTTTCAATCTAGACCAGTCTATAATTTAAAAAATCATGAAGTGTTTAAATAAAACTTTCAGTAAAAGATATAAATTTCAAAAACACTGTTCTACTAAGGGTCTTTCAAACTCAAGTATTAGAATTTGTTGAAAACATTCATTTAGGCTTGACCAAAATGGTTATATAACTGCAAGATAGTAGGACAGGCCCTTTCAAATAATACTTTAATTTTCTAGATTCAGAACAAAAAAACAAAAGGAAATAATACATTGAAATAAAATTAAAATGTAAACATGGCAGCTGTGTAAAGAAAAAAAATCTCAGGGCTAACAGTGCCTTCAACTAGGTTCATAAATAATAACAGAAATTAGAGCACCGTATCAGCACTGTTCAGAAAACACTAAAATTGCACTGTACATCCGTTTGTCTTTCAATATCTCTTGAAATAATACTTGAGTTATGTGCTTGCGAAAGTTACTATTACACAGAAGTCCTTGCTTCCCTTTCGCAAAGATTTGTTCCTCCATAAATCACAGATCTAAAGATCACATGACCAAAGTCTTTAAACTAATTAATTAATTCTCTGATCACATGATGTTCAGTATGGAGTAAACCGCTGGTATGCACCTCTATATACTGTTGCCTGAAATAAATATGGATTTTTATTTAATCTATCAACAGACAACAAAGTTATGACTGGTCCAAATTGAAAGAAGTTGCAGAAGACTTTTTCAGGCTAATGAATTTTTCAAAATACCTGTCTTTAAGGGCAGAAAACAGTAGAAACTGAAGAAATTGTTTGTTTCAAGCAATTTCTTCACTTTCGCCAACGTTTTTGTGTCTTCTTGAGGGGAGTAAAAAGGTGGGATTGAATAGGACCCACTGTGAGAAGCCGGTAAAATGGTTCTTACAAGTGATTTTCCTTTTCCCTACAAAGTTTTCTAAAGTTACCGTAATTTGTCCATATATTCGGACACAATTAAATAATTATTTTTTTTCATGTCCGAATACATAGATAATTACTCAAGCCAGTGTCCGAATTTATAGATAAATCGTCGTGCGGCCGGGAACAACAATTGCCGATTTTCATGAGGCACTAACTGTTTTGCTCAGACACTGAATTCATTTCAACAGTAAATAAACTTGATATGTGTTACGCATTACGTTCGTAAATTTATTCATTATTATTTTATTTTTTCAGATTGTTTCAAGATACCGGCGAAGACGACGTGAATTTAATGATCATTCACCAATTAAAAACCTTAATAAACGATTTACTTTTCTAAACTGTTTTTTTTCTTCGTTTTAACGATGGATAGAATCCCACATATCACCGTAAGAATACGACAAGATCATAACAGCAGCATGTTCAGGCAAAAATTGTTACGACGTTTCGGTAGTCAAAGTCCGATTTTGAGAGGATGGTAAATTCTTTTTCTGTCATTTATATACAATCATCGTCGGTTGAATTGAAAAAAAAGGGATATTTATATAGAGAGATAAACAAAATCTTCGCATTTTAATTGTTCATGTATTAAAGTCACCAAGAGATAAGAAGTAATTTGTCAAAATAAAATCACGGCATCGGTCAATTACGACAGTTTTTCTCTGATCTGCTTCACATAAATCATCGCGTAATATTGCCCGCAAATTTAAAGTAAATGCGGTGGCTTACCTATGAGAAAAATCCTTTTTTTTAAATTATATCCGTAATGTTTGAAGAGTATTCAGACAGTCAATTAAACCATGTAAACTTTCGGCATAATGACAAGGGTAAAAATTCGGTCACCAAGAATTCTCACGGGGTACGCGTCTGGCACGTGCCAACTCCGGAAACTCTCCCAAATATAGCTGAACATCTGGCGGTGGCGCCTTTGATCACCTTTCCTCCCTCGTAGTAAAATAAACTGTACCCGAAAACCTTTACTTTATATTTGTCGAACGAGACTTGTTACGTGTGTTTTATTGAACAGTATGAGATTAAATTTTCGGATTATTAAAAGAAGCGGGGATAAAAAAAAAAGGTAATTTATTTTAATCTAACAATATTATATATCGGATGAGAGGTTAATGATTTTGTGATAAATTAACAAGCAAAATTCTCGCATTTTCCGTATTTAGGGAAAACGTCGTAGTTACGACTGATTCTTCTCAAAGCATATCATTGCATTTTTTTTTCTTGATTTGATACGGCCGATGACAATATCCTCGATGAGCTCCTGATACGAGGAAAGTGTAGAAATCGAAAGTAGGTTCAGGTCAATTTGACTAATTTCATAGGGTCGCACATGTTAATCGTAGCCATCCTTTCAGAGCAGGTCCTGTTGGGGATAGAAAATTAGGAAATCAGAGAGAAAAAACCAAGCGTGATATTTTAATTGCATCACCTTCACGGTTCGTAGCTTAAGCATATCGAGGTGCGTGCCTATTCTCGGTCACTGTTATAAACAATATACACCTGTTGACACTTAACCTAGACAGTTTGGAGATACTGATCGCCAAGATTCCAAATTACCGATAATGGATGCGGTATTTGTTAACCTGATATTTTATGTTCGTAAATTCGGTGTCCGAATTTATAGATAAATTCCAGACACCATTTGTCCGAAATTAGAGGCACAAAATTAATTATTTCATGAAATAATTAATGGTGTCCAAATTCTTGGAGTGTCCGAATATATGGACAAATTACGGTACTTATCTTCAGCTTGATGAAATAAAGATTGTGTAGTAAATTTGAACAGCTTTATCTTTCATGTGATTGTTGATCAAAGTCTCTAAGTTTCATGAGAAAAGACTTTCACCAGCATTTCCCTTCAACAACAAAACAGGTTGATCTAATGCAATTTAAGGATTGTATCACCTCATTTGCGTGTGTAATATCTTGCCTAGAATATTCTGTATACGGACTGAATTATTAGAAAGTTCATTTTAACAACAGTAAAGGTGTCACAAATGTTGCATATAAACAATATCATAAAGACTGGCAAAAAATAACTCATATAAAACTAAATATATTTTGAAAAGAAGTATACCATATTTCATTTTTCAATATTTGTTTTATTTCAACTGACAGATTTCTAAATTAACCCTTTCCTGTTTTAAATTTTTTTAAGACCTGTCGAAATTCAAAGGTTTTGCAGACGAAAATTTATTGATGATTTAATTTGAAAAATAGCCATTCAGTAGAATAGAAAATATTGTGGAAAAAGAAGAAATTGCTTGCTACAAGCAATTTCTTCTTTTCCCACAATATTTTCTCAAGTATAAAATCACAAGGATGTAAAAACCAGTGATTGTACAGGAAAGGGTTAAATCCAGGTCTTATGTCACTCACTTACAAATGTTAACCCTTGTCATGCTGAATAAAATTCTCTTCAGAATTGCATTAAAATCAAAGGGCTGACAGTACTGGATGTAATCATTGTGGATTAATAAATCTATTTAAAATATATGTTAAAACAATCATGGCTGAAAAGGGATAAGCAGTATGTGTAGACTAAGATCAGACTGCACATATTTGCAGGCTGATCTTTGTCTATACCTCCTGCCGAAACCAGAATATTCCCGGTTCAGCATGACAAGGGTTAATTTTTGTTCTGCTGGATAAAATCCTTTGTGGAAAGATGTGAAAATCAAAGAGCTTAAAGCACCAAAAAACTTAAGTGTTCATTGATATATATTCTGAATATTAATATCATTAAACAATATTGGCTTAAAGGGGACAAACAGGCATTGTAGACTAAGATCAGACTGCATTTATGTGTAGGATGGTAATTGTCTATACCTCCTGCAAAAACAGGACTACTCTGGGTTTAGTATGACAATGGTAAACCCTTTACCAATTTTTCAAAATTTTTAGATTGGTCCAAATTGAAGGAGGTTGCGGACAACAATAAAAATTGGATGCAATTTAAAGTGAAATCAACAGTGCCTTCAACTAGGTAGAAAATATTGTGGGAACAAGGAAAATTGCTTGTAACAAGCAATTTCTCCCTTTTCCACAAGGTTTTCTTGAGTATAAAATCACAGCGCTTCAAAATCCTGGGTTTAAACAGGAAAGGGTTAATATCTTATAAATGACTATATTTAGAGATCATACCCCATAACCTGGGACTGGTCCAATACTGTGTCCTAAATATGGATCTGCAGCTGCAGCCGCAAGCTCTCGGCCTGGGATCCTGAAAAAACAACATACATGTAATCTCACATTTTTCAATCTATTTCAGAATATATTAACCCATTACCGCACAACAATATTTTAGAACGGTCCAAACATATTGATATTACAAATGACAATTTTCTTTTTTCTTTGAATAAAATGCTAATAACAAGCACTTTAACAAAAGGTAACAAACTGTGTAATCCCATAACCAGATGGCAAAACTTCTAAATGGTCTAAATTGAGGGGAGCTGCAGATGTTAATGAAATGTAATTCTTGCTTTTTTCAAAATTCTTGATAAAAAACATTGTGTAAAATTAAGAAATTGCTTGTTACAAGTAATTTCTTCATTTTACAGAATGTTTCCCCAATTGATTTTATTTAAAATGACATCAAAAAGCATGACTGTGCGCAAATGGGTTGATAATATATATTTTCCTAAGACATTGTTAAAACACAAATAAGGGCAAGTACATCTATACAACATTTGTGCAGATCAACCACGAGTCTATCGGGAAATAAGCAATGTTTGTTGAATACCAGAAACGAGAAGTGAAAATTCGATCAACCACCAGACAAACTGGCACTTCTTAACCACTATTTGATCAATTCTATATGATTAAACATTTCTGGATGTCTGTTTCAAACTAGCTGAATTGCAAATTAAATTTTACAGCCCACAGGAAACAAACCCAACATGACTTGTAGTGAATTTGAATTATTTATCTCATTACAATTACAAAATATAAATTTGGCTTAAATTTTGCTTCTTTGAAAGAAAGAAGGGAACATTAGAAAACAGATTCAAAAACAAGTTTACAGGTAGCAGCTGAAAATTAAAAATGTCCATCAAATCTTTTTGTGTTATACCAATTTAGACTTAAATTGAATTTTGTAACTAGATCAAACTATAATTTTTACAAAGGTACTATTATGCACATTGGGCCAAAAGAATTTTTCCATTTTTAGTTTATGGAATTTAACATTCAATATCACTAAACCTATTCCCTAATGAAAAATCTTAGACTGATCCGGACTGAAAGAAGTTGCAGGTGACAGTTTCTTGTAGGTTGAATTTAGAAAAGAGTTGCCTTTTAGGGTAGATAACATTGTGGACATTAAAGAAATTGCTTGCCACAAGCAATTTCTTTATTGTCAACAATGTTTCAAAAAGCTTTTTTTTCCAGATGCATAAAAAAGTCAGACTGAGTGGGAATGGGTTAAACAATTCCTACTGTTCCTGCTTTATAACACCCTCAAGAAAAATGTTAAAAAAAAAAAAGAAATTATGGAAAATGAAGAAATTGCTTGTAACAAGTACAAACAGATTTTCCATGTTGTTTGCTTCCCAGAAAAGTAGAGATTTCTACTTTTTGTTTTGCAGTAATGGGTTAATACATAACTCAATAATTCCTTTCTGTGAGTCTGCTACACCATTGAGGAAAAGCCCTATTTTTGGTGTCTATAGACAAGTTGTGATAAGGCTTATGTCCATATATAAAGCTAAAAGCTGAGGTATCAGATATATATGCCTGTCCAAATTCACTCTAAATTGCATGTCTAGATCTGTGATAACCCATCAGATTTGTTCACTTTGAGAACTGATATCTTATAATGGAACCACAAGGGGTTTAAGAGGGGGACAGTCACATGAGACTTATTCATTACAAGACAACAAAATTTTAGACTGGGCCAAACTGACAAATATAGTCATAAAACCAGGTTTTCAATGACTTTACTAAAAGCTGTCAAGAATAGTACATGTAGTTAGGCACACAAATAATTTAATGATTTACCTTTTTTTAAAATTTGCATCGAATTACACGATGTTGATAATATGCCTTAGGTCGCATTATGAAAAACATTTAATGAAAATTTCATCATAATCTGTCATTAATTGAGGGAAAGGTTGTGAACACAAGAGTTTTGATAGTAAGTCTCCTTTTTGCATGACACAGTATTGAATCACACATGTCATATGCACTAGTGACATAAGACAAACACTTGGTGAAAATCAAAGTCCATCAAAAATTGTGATAAGTTATCGTGAGATAGGGAAGAAACATTGGGTGAAAAGTAGTTATTCATTGCTTCAAGCAATTTCACCTTTTCTAACACTGCTTTCTTCAAGATAATTTTCTTAGCTCCATCAAAATGCATGATTGTTTAGTAATGGGATAAAGAAATGGATCTAGGTATTATATATCTCCCAGTCTTGTTTTCATATTAACCCTTGTTGTCTTGTAAAATCCTTTTCTAAATAAATGCTTAGAATAAGAGGGCTGAAAGCACTAGCAAGACAAATTATGGGATAGCTATTCTTTTGAAAATCAATTCAATAAATAACGCTGGCTTAAAAGAAACAATCAATTCAATAAATAACTCTGGCTTAAAAGAAACAATCAATTCAATAAATAACTCTGGCTTAAAAGAAACAAACAGGCATTGCCATCTGAGTCTAGGACAAGACTGCACATATGCACAGACTGAACTTTGTCTAAACCTTCTGCAAAAACTGGACTATTCTAGGTTCAGTATGATAAGGGTAAAGAAATACAAGTCTTGTTCTTCAATTGATTTAACCCATTCCCACATATCAAAATTTTAGATAGGTCCAAATTGAAAGAAGATGCAGATGACAATTTTAGTTTGATAAAATTCTAAATTTCTTTAACTTTTGTGGTAAAAAACATTGTGGACATTGAAGAAATTGCTTGAATCAAGCAATTTCTTCTATGTCCAAAATGTTTTCCCTATTTTTTTTCTTGAGGGGCATAAAAAGGAGGGCTTGAGTTGGAATGGGTTAATACAGGACAAATGTAATGATGGAAGCAATTTTAAACAAAATTAAAATATTGATTAAAAGAAGTTAAAAGGGACTTAAAATAAATCATCATTGGTGACCAAAACTGTAGTCCATAAGCGTCTTTGTGTGGGATTGGGTTAAAAAGATATTTTAACCCATATTATTACTTTGAGTCAAAAAACAATGGAAAGATTACTCAATATTGGACAAGGGAATCAAAAAAGGCAATTCCAAGAAATTCATCATTTGTGGACAGTTTTTGGAATTAATTCTTGCAAGTCTTGTAGACATTTGGTATCACATGATCAATACGTCTGACACCAGATGAATTTCCTAGCAATAGGGCTGAGTTGAACAACTCTTAGCCAAAAAATTAAAGTTAGATACAAGTTTATTTGAAGTAAATACAATTAAACAAAATAATATTGAATATACAATTGAACTTTGGCTTTAACAAATAACCAACAAGAGGACCATGATGGTCCTAAATCGCTCACCTGAGGCATCTCCAAATTACAGTACTTTTTAGTATAAAAAAGACACAACTTGAGCAAAATTAATAAAAGATATATAAGATTTTGGGCTTTGTACAAAACAATCCAGTAATGCTTTACAATAATAATGAATGCCTTTGGCTTTATAGTTTAATCCATTACCAAACTATCCCAGAATTTGTCACCTTCAGGGAAAACAGATTTGAAAAATACATAGTGAGAAAGGGAGTGACAAGCAATTTATCCATTTCTCACAGTGTTTTCTACCTGAAATTCTTTGTATTTAGATTTCAATCAAACTCTTATTACTGTCTGCAACTTCAATGGGTGCAATTTTAGCAACCTTGGTAGAGAACAATCTGGATGTACTATAAATCAAAATATGAATGCATTACAACTTATACATGAGGAGAGGAAAATATCTGAACATGCTCTTATTGGGCGTTTTTCATATCCTTGGATGCCTTGGGAAGGGCCATGTTTAAATATTTAAAAAAAACTTCGTTGAGAACAATATGATTGAGCTCTATATAAAATATAAATGCCTTTGGCCTTGTAGTCTGTTAAAAAAAAAAGACAACAAAGATTTTCTAAAATTTCCATTTTCATATGCCGCAGTTACAAGAGTTCACGGAATTAAATTCTTTTAACAACTTTTGAAGAGCTTCACCTAAAAAACATCCCTGCAAAGTTTTAGATTGATTGGCCCAATGGTTGAGGAGGAGAAGATTTTTAAAGATTTTTACAGATTTACTAAAGATTCCCATTTTCACATGCCGCGGCAACCAGAGTTTTTGACGGAATTAAATTCTTTTAACAACTTTTGTAGAACTTCGCCCGAGGAACATCCCTGCTAAGTTTCAGCTTGATTGGCCTACTGGTTTAGGAGGAGAAAATTTTTAAAGGTTTTTACAGAATTACTTAAGATTCCCATTTTCACATGCCGCGGCAACCAAAGTTTTTGACGGAATTAAATTCTTTTAACAACTTTTATAGAACTTCACCCAAGGATCATCTCTGCAAAAGTTCAGCTTGATTGGCCTACTGGTTTAGGAGGAGAAAATTTTTAAAGATTTTTACAGATTTAGTAAAGATTCCCATTTTCACATGCCGCGGCAACCAAAGTTTTTGACGGAATTAAATTCTTTTAACAACTTTTGTAGAACTTCACCCAAGGAACATCCCTGCAAAGTTTCAGCTTGATTGGCCTACTGGTTTAGGAGGAGAAGATTTTTAAAGATTTTTACAGATTTACTAAAGATTCCCATTTTCACATGCCGCGGCAACCAGAGTTTTTGACGGAATTAAATTCTTTTAACAACTTTTGTAGAGCTTCACTCAAGGAACATCCCTGCAAAGTTTCAGCATGATTGGCCTACTGGTTTAGGAGGAGAAGATTTATAAAGAAATTGTGGACGGACGGACAGACGGACAGACGGACAGACGGACGACGGACAACGACCGATCACAATAGCTCACCTCGCACTTTGTGCTCAGGTGAGCTAAAAACACAGTTCTTAAGTGGTCCAAATTGAAAGAACTTAGACATTCAAAGTGTAATAACATATAAGATTGGAAACCTTGTGAGAAATGAGGAAATTCTCTTTACAATATTTTTTCTTAACCCTTGACGTGCTGAATTATAAATCTTCTTAAAAAAATGAATTATGAAAGCACTTGAATCACTTATTATGGGTAAATTCTTATTCTGAGATTTTCTCTTATAAACAAATCTGGCTTGTTGCAAGCAATTTCTTCATTATCCACAATGTTTTCCGAAGCATTTTACTTGAGGGATGTCCATATGGGAGTGGGTGTTTGTGTTAAGGGAAGTGCAATTTGCCCATTTGTCTGAATACTCAATCAAGCTGTAGACTGTTGAAGTGAGAAAGGTCTCAGACATAATTATATCCATTGTTATTTGTTCATTATCTGACATTATCTTCAAAACTAAATTTGGATACAAAACTGACTCTTTTTTTCTAACAAATCTAAATTTCACTGGTGAATTTGGTGTGGATAAAAATTTTTACAAGTTTCAAATCCATACCTTACAGGCAGAAAAAACACAACATGCCACAATTAGATTCCAAGAGATTTAAAAAGAATACCATTATAATGAAAGTTTTTCAAAATGTCAAAGGTATTGCATTACAGCATAAAGGCTATAAAGCAATGCCTCTGGTTTCTCGAAAAACATCAGAGCTATTAATGTCTCAACAACATGGAAGGACAAGAATCAAACTAAATAAGATGTAATTGTGACACCCTAAAGCTCCACTACTGCATCTCTTTCCAAAGTTTGGCCTTGATAGATGTCCTTAACCTTGTCAGATGACCATCACCTTGGTATGAGCATGCAAGATGTACCTTCATGCTAAATATGAAATCTGTAATGCACATTTTTGAGGAAAAACAAAAGGCTCAGTTTTCAACAGACATATAGTTTGTTTGAATGAGGTTTAACAACACTTTAACCAATATTACATTACGGCAGCTGGACGAACTAACCTTGGATTCCTGGTATTTCTCACACCAGCACTACCACCATCCTTTCATAACCTCCAGCATTTCATCCAAGTTAGGTTTACCATTATCTACCCATTGATGGGAGTTACATGTCAGAGAGGGTATTGAATGTCAGAAAGGATATTGAACTCAGGACCTCATGATTGAGAATCTGTCTTGCTACCAACTGCATCATGGCTATGGCAAGAGACATACAGATGGACAAAGATGAGGAAAGCATAGGCTACCATAATCTTATCTATGTGCATGGTCATTAAAATTCTAAATTGATACGGTAATTTCCGATTCAGAAGCCCTTCAGACATTCTTATTTCCGGCTTGATATGAGGTTTAGATTGAAAATGACAAAATTGAGAGAACCCAAGAAATAAGAGAACAAAATATCATAAAAATTAATCTTTGCTCTCTTCATAATATGCATAGCTAAAACACTAAGAAATTCATATCTTATAAATGAGGGTGATTCTTGATTGTTACAGAATCTACATGAAGATTTAATTCCTTTATCTAATGACAAATTTTAGGTTAGTCCCAATTGAAAGAATTGCAGATAACAAGCTTAAGGTGGTGAATTATAAAAAAATCTTTTCCTTTAGGGGTAAAAAGGCATTTTTATCCTTTGCTTTTTTCCTTTTAGGGGCAAGTAAAAGCCAAGTGGTAATGCATTAAATACACTATTTAAGCAGTAGGGATTAAAATAACAATTTTGAGATGAAAAAAAGAGGAAAAAGAGGCATTGTTTTGAAAAGTTAATTGCAGTGATACAGCGGTGATGGGGGGAAAAATGAGACAATGCACAAATAACCACTGAGTGCAGGTGACCTCAAATTTTAACTACCATTGCCTGCCAATAATTCATGATTTTTCCATGATTCATACAGAAAAATGAAGTTCTCTTGTTGCTTTCCTACTAAAACTATTATTATCTACTTACGCTGCAGCTGTTGCCCCGTATGTTGCGGCTGTTGCCATGGTAGGGAGGGCTACCCGTGTGGCCCCAGCAGGCAGACCTCCTAACGGTTGTGATGTGACTACATATCTGTCACCAGCATAGGCAGCCAGAAGTGGATCAGCTGCTGCATATTGCATGCTGAAATGAAACAAGACATGTTTGTGAGAGTATTACTGCAGTAGTTACCTTGAACTTAACAAATGCAGATCAATGAGAAATTCTTTCACACCATTATGAGTAGTGTATCATATATATTTTGAAGTATAATGAAAACGTTAAAGGGTTAAGTTTCAACAGACTGATAGAAATAAAAGACTGATGAATTAACTACATTAAACTTAGTCTAATAATCTCAAATCTTACTGATTCTTAGGATAAACAATAACATTTTTCTTTTACTATCTTTACTCTTTTGACTCAGATAATGCTTTTAAATAGAATGGTGAATTCAAAGCTTTTATTTTTGCTAGGCTATTTCAGAATAAAGACATGATCATTATCACCTTTATCCTGTTGGTATAGGCTGGACAAATTTAAACTTGCTACTATCTCAATTATTAACCCTTGTCATGCTGATTAAATAACTTTACTGTATTGCTGTAAAATCAAAGGGCTGAAAGCACTGATAGAATTTTTCATTAAAAAATCAATATTTCTTTTAGAAATCAATTTCATAAACACCTCTGGCAAGAAAAGTACAAGCAGGAGGTGTAGTCAAGATCAGACTGCACTCATGTGCAGTCTGATCTTGGTCTACACCTCCTGCCAAAACCGAAAATTCCGGGCTCAGCATGACAAGAGTTAACGCAATCATTTGTTTGAAACTTTACATGTATATGTATTTCATTATCAGAAGAACAATCAATACCATTTAGAGACAACTCTCATCAGCCCCAAGATTAACTGATGCAGAGATAAAAAATAAATTTTTTCTTTATATTCCTGAATGTAAAATAAAAATAATCTAGTAGTTTCTGAGATTTTTACAAAAAAAACCCTAAAATACATGTACATACATGTTGATAAAAGCACTGTGGACACAATTCAATGACAATAGCACTGCTAGCTGTTTCTTTTATATTTTTTTTTTTTTGTATGGTTATCCTATCAGTGATTTCTGACCACAGAATTGCATATTAACCCTTTCCCAAACAACAAAATTTTAGAATGGTGCAGATTGAAAGGAGTTGCAGAGGACAATTTAAAGTTTGTGAAATTTATGCTTTTTCAACTTTCTGAGTAGAAAACATTGTGGAAGATGAAGAAATTGCTTGTAACATGCAATTTTTTTCATTTTCCACAATTTTTTTCCAATAGTTTTTCTTGAAGGGCGTCTAAAAGATTTATTGTGAGGGAATGGGTTTGTCACAAAAAAATTCAGAAAGTCTTTGAGTCAATCATATTTCTAATGTATTTTCACAAATGAATTAAAGAGCCAAAACAGGACAAGGGACACCAATATGAACACAACACCGGTCAAAATGATCTACTTTCCCTTCAAGTAAACATCGATAAATTTAGGGAGAAGAGGTAGATAAATAGCATTTTATCACACAAGACTAAAATAAGTTTCTATTAGTCTACACAGTTCACCATTAACTGTTAATGGATGGCCATGGAAACATTAGTCCATGGACCATTACAAATTGCACAGGGACTACTTTATTAATGATTATTGTCTTACTCAATACCGAGATAGTTTAGTATTCTAGACAACTGAATATCACCATCTTATTTTATGGCAGTTTTTCTAGCATCTCTTTTCAGAAGTAAAATGACAGAAATATATTTAGCTTATATTAGGGATGTTCCTAATTCCATTGAAGACAATTCAGTAAATTACGGAATGGCTGAATTGTAATTGTAATCTTTAAACTGGAAACAAATAAGTGCTCATATTGGCCTGACTTTTTGTTTGATATTGAGAACAATATCACTATTCCTTCATCGGGAAAAAAAGGGTCAGGGAAACAAGTACACAAAGGCAACGCCCATGGGTGCCAACGCTTGGCTGCAGGTCCTGGATAAAGCAAAAATTTTAAGTTAAAAAGAGCATAACTCTTACAAAAATGCTTTTAGAGTTATCACCCTTGATAGTCTAGATAGCTCTTGTGATTGTCAATGAATATGCCAAGTTTCTTCAATAAGAACAGAGATATGACCAAGGTTAAAGTTTGTCACGTCAACTTCAATGCGAATGACGCCAAGGTGATGACAATACCTCGGGTTTTCTCTAAAAACAGCCAAGCAAAAAATGTAGAAATTACTTGTTACACATTGTTTTCTACAAAGAAAGGCAGAGTTATTCAGCCAATTACCAAAGGGTGAAATCTTGGACTGATCTAAATTGAAAGAAGTTGCAGACTAAAATTAAAAGTTTATGAAATTTTGGATTTTTTCAACTTGCTGGGTAAAACACAGTGTAGAAAATGAAGAAATTGCTTGTAACAAGCAATTTCTTCATTTTCCACACTGTTTTCCAAATCTTTTTTCTTCAGGGCATCTAAAAGCATCACTGAGTGGGAATGGGTTAAAATTGTATTAACTTAAAATTGTTATCTGCAACTTCTTTAATTTTGAACCAGTTTGTCATCTGGTAATAGTTAGAGGGATCTTCTAAAAGACTATACACATTTACATTTTAAAACTTTTTTAGAAAGAAGTCTAAAATTTGTACCTTATAGTGACAAAAAATGAAATTGGTAATAAAATCCTTATTGTTTGTTAATTGGGCAAATGTCATCTTATTCAATATAGATCTTTTCTAGCAATCATCCAGGCTTTGATTTAACCCATTACCAGATGGCCAAATGTTAGAATGGTCTAAATAGAAAGGAGTTGCAGAAGACATTTTAAAGTTTATGAAATTCAAGATTGTTACAACTTTCTGGATAGAAATCATTGTGGAAAATAAAGACATAGCTTGTTAAAAGAAATGTCTTCATTTTACGCAATGATTTCCCATTTTTTTTCTTTAGGGGTGTCAAAAAGCGTCATTGTGTCGGAACAGGTTGAGTTAGTTTTATACGAGTTTAGCTCAAAAAAGACCTCTTAAGTGGTAAAAAAGCAAATTTTTTACAGGCCCCTTTTACTTGATGTAATGGAACAGAATGCCAAAACATTAAATGGAAATCTTCCTAATGTGTATGCATACATTTCTAGTCAGTAAGGCAAGGATCGAGCAAAAAAATTACCTGAAGACTGTATTCTCAATTGAATGGTTTGATTGATTGAATGGGGTTTAATGCCCCTTTTTACAGTACTTAAGTCGTATCGCAGCGGCTGGAGCACCTAACAATGGATTCCTGGTATGTCCCACACCAGTACTACCACTACATCCTTTCCTAGCCCCCAGCTGCTATCCCACTTAGGTTTACGATTATCCACCTATTGGTGAGAGACAAATATCTGAAAGGATATGTGCGGCCACCAGGAATCAAATCCATGACATCCCATAATTGAAGATTAGGAGTCTGATGCACTATAGACTGTGTTATGACGGCATACCCCTTTTCAAATGCCACAATATTTGATTTGGATTTTCTGATCATATATACATTTTCAAGAAGACTAATATTGATTTTGTTTCAAGGAAATTCCATTAATTTTTGCTTGATATGGCACAGAATGTCACAATATTCAACAGGGATCTTCATTATACCAATACATCTTTTCTCAGCAAGTTTAAGATGGGGCTAAATTTGTTAGTGGTTTCAAAGAAATGGTAAGTAAGGCCCAATTATAATAGAAAATTTTCAATAAGGCCTTGTTAAACTTGATATTTGAGGAGTTTTGACCTAAGGACTCTCTAAAATTGAAATCTGACGGCAACTTCCATGAAGATTTCTTGAAATTTACAGACAAACAGAAAGACAGACAGACATACAATGAATCATATGAGCTTTTATTTCTTCAGGGGAGCTAATAAAACAGCAGGATATAACAAAATTATACAAAACTTAAAAGAAACTAATTTTGCCTCATAACATTCTTTTATGATGAAATTTTCTTTGAGAATACTCCCAATGGAGAAATATCTTTCATTCTATATTTTAAAAAATTTAATTATAAAATTGCAACTAGAAGTGCTTGAGCCCCTGGATCACTCAAAAGTCGTGGATTTACTAAATACACAGATAATTAGTTTTCTTTAACTCTGGTTGGATCTTATTAATATAAATTACTACTTTTGCAGTTCACATAACCCATTCTCACACAATCCCTCTTTTTTTACACCCCTCAAGAAAAAGCTTTGGAAAACATTGTAGACATTGAAGAAATTGCATGTTTCAATGTTTTCTACCCAAAAGAAAAAGTATTTAAGATTCTCACTAACCTAAAATTGTTGTCTGCATGTTCTCTCAATTTGGGTATTCTAAAATTTTCTCAAGTTGGAATTGATTAATATAGATTGTTCCTGTGAAATTTTGTTGAAATGTAAGTCAATAGATCCTCAAATTGTCAACTATCAATGATATATGGAGCTATGGAAATTATCCCTGCTAATAGAAGCAAACTTTTCAAACACAAGAGCCATCGGAGACGGAGTATGCTCCCCGAATAAGGCTATATGCCATTATTGGACAAAAAACTTTTTATTGAATGCAACTATAGTTTGAGAGTTCAGTTCACAAGAAATTTAGAAATTTGACAAACATTGAAGGAAGCTGTTTGGCTTCACAGGCCTGGTTCTAGTAAAATTCAATATCATTATATGGTAAAGGGTTAAATATTTTACCTTCACTATCCAAGTTACCAATGAAAAATGTCTCCATACAAAAAATGAAGACTCTAACTTGAGTAGTCTTGCAGAAACAATAGACTGATTTATTTTAGAATAGGAGATATACAAAATGTATTGCTACATGGCATTAAGCCCCCTTTTAGCATGGTAAGGCTAATTGGGTCAAAAATTGAAATAAAAATTACCTAGAGCCTTTAATGAACAACATTTATGTAAAGTAACAAGAAATTTTGGCAATTAGTAAAGGAGGAATATTTGAAAATTAATGACCTTGACAATTTGACCTTGACCAATGACCTTGAACTCAGTACCAACAGAAAGTCCATGTCATAAGCAATGCACATGTAAAATATGAAGGCTATATCACTTACCATTGTTTACTTATGGGAGATGTTAAAGTTATTTTTTTTCAAATTTTGACATTGAGAAATGACCTTGACCTTGACAGATGACCTTCAACCTCATACCAACAGAAAGGTCATGTCATAAGTAATGCACATGTAAAATATGAAGAGTGTGTCACTAATACCATTGTAAACTTATAGACAATGCTAAAGTTAAACTGTTCGAAATTTTTACCTTGAGAAATGACCTTGAACTTGACAGATAACCTTGAACTTAGTACCAACAGAAAGTCCATTTCATAAGCAATGCACATGTAAAATATGAAGGCTATATCACTTACCATTGTATACTTATGGGCTCTGTTAAAGTTATTATTATTTTTTTGTTGTTGAAATTTTGACCTTGAGAAATGACCTAGACAGATGACCTTGAACTTAATTTCACCAGAAAGGTCATGTCATTAGCAATGCACATGTGAAATATGAAGGCTATATCACCTACCATTGAAAACTTATAGACAATGTTAAAGTTAAACTTTTCAAATTTTGACCTTGAGAAATGACCTTGATCTAATAAGATGACCTTGAACTTAGTACCAACAGACTTAACATTGTAAACTTATAGATAAGTTAAGATTTTCTAAATTTTGATCTTGAGAAATGACTGTGACCTTGAATGATGACCTTGAACTTGGTACCAACAGAAGGGGTTTGTCACAAGCAATGCACATGTGAAATATGAAGACTCAATCTGTAACCAATCAAAAATTATTGCCAATTTTAGTTTTTGCGGGGAAAAAAAGACAGTTAACATAAAGGTAATAGAATTAAGGCCCCTTTTCCCCTGACGCATTTTTTTTAAACGAAAATTCCCGTTAGTTTAAGGTCAAGGGGATCTGATTTGCTACTCAAATACGAAATTTCATGAAATTCTAACAATTAGTCTTGGAGAAATTGGCAAAAAAATAGTTTTACATTAGACCCTTTTTTCCATGACGCAGCCTTGAAATAAGAAAAATAAAAAAACAGGTCTTCGAAATTTCCTAGGAAGATTACATATGAAGTTTCGTCCAATTTGGCCCAGGGGTTGCTGAGATATGAGAAAAATTTTTCGGGGAGCATAATAAAACAACAAGCATTCTGAAGTATTGCATAGCAATACCCTCAAAGAATTGCATAGCAATTCCAAGTCCCCTACTGGCTATAAAATAGGATATCTGTGTATCTGCACAAGTTCAAGGCTAGTAAGTTTGTGAAAATGGATCAAGTGACATAAAAAAAACTTGTTCTTGAACTGTAAGATACTATTGTCAACCCAAACACAATAAATCAGCTCTATAAATACCAGTCTTTAGAAAAAAAGTCTTATTTCCTACAGATGTATTGCAAAAACTCAATGGACCATAACAAAATTTGATTGATTGATTGAATGGGGTTCAACGCCACTTTGGACAGTATTTCAGTCATATGGCGGCCACTGGAGCACCTAACAATGGATTCCTGGTATTTCTCACACAAGTACTACCACTGTATCCTTTTCTAGCCTCCAGCTGCTATCCAGCTTTGGTTTACGATTATCCACCCATTGGTGAGAGGCAATTGTCCGAAAAAATATCTGCTGCTGCCAGGAATCAAACCAATGACAACCCATGATTGAAGATTAGGAATCTGACGCGCTACCGACTGCGCTATGATGGAGGCAAAAAAATTTGAACATAATCTGTATACTCAATATTGCAAGCTCATACACCAGAATGAGCTCAATATTCTGAACTTATTTACCAGACTGAAAGACACACAGATTGATTGATTGAATGCGGTTTAACGCCGCTTTTAACAGTATTTCAGTCATATCGCGGCGGCTGGAGCACCTAACAATGGATTCCTGGTATTTCCCACACCGGTACTACCACTACATACTTTCCTAGCCTCCAGCTGCTATCCCACTTAGGTTTACAATTATTCACTCATTGGTGAGAGACAATTGTCGGAAAGAATATTTGCCGCCGCTGGGGATCGAACCCATGACACCCATGATTGAAGATTAGGAGTCTGGCTCGCTACTGACTGCGCTATGACGGCGGCGAAAGACAAACAGAGATCGTACTGAAAGCCCCGTTCACAAAAAAAACTTGTTTTCAGAAGATTAACATTTCTTCTAAAGGAATCTGAAAGTCTATATGCATTCATTCCCCCCCCACACACACACACACAAATCTCCATGTTCCAAAACATTGAGGTTGTAAATAGCAACTAGCAATAAACAGACACTTTGATCATAAAGCGTCAAGTCAATAACAACAAGGAATATCCATGTAAATATTACTTGCTTTCTATTAACATAACTGAATCATTCATTAAAAGTATTTTGATCAGAATGTGCAAAACGACAGGAAAGTGTCAAACATTTCTTAGCCCAAGAGAAAGGGAGATTTGCCAAGAAAAACAGTTATAGACTTAATGATAAATTCCAGATTCTTTGTATAAATTGAGAAGAAACTCCTGTTTATTTCACCCCATCTGTTATCCTGGCAAATTTACACAGGTAGATTAGTTTCTGATCTTCTCTTACAATTGGAATTTCATACCCATAATAATTTCCAGCTAAAAGTTTTGCTGCCAGCCTTTTAAAAAAATAATTAAAATTGTTTTGTCAAAAAAGCCATTAACATCAAATTACACAATGACCCATGTTGAATTAGGTAAAAAATGTCCTCATTAGTAAATTCTTATTAAAACCTTTCAAGAATTTCAGTAAAACAAAAACAAACACATTTTTCCTATTCCCAAATACAAACTATTATTTTGTTTGCTTTTCCTTTCAAATTAGCATGTCTTATCTGAATCTTATGGAAAAATGATATGACCTGACACCAAGTAGAGCCTGCTGAAATGGATAGATGTTGTACTTTACTTCAGCCTTTTATATACAGTTGTCATTTGTTATCTCGATTTTTGCATGCATGGCAAAAAGCTTGAGATGACTAAAATTTGAGCTAAAAAATAATCAGCTTTGACACTTTATCAAAAATGAGTAAGTTATCATTGTTTGTTGCAGGAAAAACAAAAGAAATAATAATTTTGTCTTTTTTGTCCATGTTGTGTATTTTTCAGTGCTTTGTCATTGGTACAGAAAACCAATAGCTTGACAGTGATAAGCTGCAATTCGAAGTCTTTCAAATCTCAAGCAAATGACGACAAGCAATCCCATAAGTGTAAAATGGTGGTTAATAATGTTTATAATAATCATCGAAAAAAAATTATAAGTCATATTGTCTGCTGAATTTTTACTTAAACATTGAAATTTGGCTTGAAAAACAACTGGACATAACAAGAATTGCAGATTTTACTGGTTTAAGATAAACATTTAGTTTTATGTGAAATAAAGAAGGGTTAAAGTTGGGATTGAATATTATCATCGCAATATCCAATCAAAGCCCTGAAGGGCCTGAGAGTCGCCATAACAGACAAATTGTTTTGTATTGGCTATTGAGCATTAACTTCAGGCTGTTGGCCTTTGATCACTTGAGATTAGTTTCATGCATAAAGCGGATTAAATCATGTAAATTCTGTTAATGAAGTTAGGTCTTTTTTCATTTGATTAAATGAGGGTATAACACTGTTCAAAGAACAACGTTGCAGTTAAATCACGGCCAAGTTCACCTATTCATGTACTTTAGCCTAGGTCATAGCACAGGGTAGGATATAGGACTCCTAGTCATGGGGTCCAAGGTTTAACCCTCGGCCACAGCAAACTTCCTGTCCGACATATGTTAGCCCATCAATGTGTGGATAGCCATAAACCTTTGTGGGATGAGCAGCTTGAGACTCAGAGAATGTGGTGGTTGAACCGGTTTCAGAAATACCAGGATTCCAAGGCGCCAGCTGCTGTGATATGACTATAATACTGTTAAATTGAGTTGCGTTAAACTTCATTTAATCAATCAATCATGTACTTGCTCAGTATCTCTAGTACTATGTTGTGACTGAACGCCTTGCCAAAGGACATACACAGGTCCTGAATATACCCACATGATCAGTGGCATGGCTACCCCATGCAGAAATTAAAGCCTACGTATGAAAAATCGAATTTCTATTTTTCGTCATTACAAGAATGCTTGTAACGCTATTCATTTACAAAATACGAATAAATAAAAAAAATATGGTAACTGTTGATAAAGCTTTTTCAATAAACTGTATGCTACTTTGAAACATGCCTATAACAGCCTTTCAGCATATTGATTTTCGACAATTATACATTATTCGATGAACTTTCAAACTTGTTGAACCATCAAGCAGTTATATGCAGATGCTTTATAAATTCTTTATGAAGTATATGACAGCCGATAAGCTCATTTGGTAGAGCACTTGACTTCTAACCGCACCATAATGGGCTCGAGCCCTTGCTTAACCAAACCAGCAAACTGATTGTTTTTTTGATAAGACGTTAAATTGAGAGCCCGTGTGACGTTGATTTACAACCACGGTAGCGGCGATAGATGAACGAAAGTACCCTTTATGCAGTGCAAATTTTAAATATATTTGGACAAATTAAATTACCGGTGTCCGTTCGCCTAACCAGTTTAACAGTTAAGTCCACTACATGTCCTTGACCTAGATTTTGTTCAGGAGTTTTAAGAAAAGTCAGTTTAAAAGAAGAAACATTCCACAACCTTACTGCTTGAATCATGAAAAACCTATTCAATATTATCATTGGAACAATTTGTGATTGCACCAGTGGGATAATTTAAGAGATTTGAATTAAAAAAAAAATTCAGAGATACTGTGTATATAACCATACCCCGGACGGATGCGTACTTTAAATAATGTTTGACTGACCCGGGATAAATTTAAAAGAGATATCCGAAGGTCAAAATTATTTCAATTGCATATCAAGTAAACAGAGACAAATTCAGTTTGCATATATTATAATTATGATTTCAGAAGATCCATGTGCATCCTGGGTAATTCAACTTTAACATATTCATAGATAAACAATGACGGTAGTTTTAGTATAAAGTGCATACTGACTTTCTTTGACGATTTCACATACGCTCGGACTCCCTATAAGCAAGAAAATATATTCTTGAAAATATATCCTTGAATTCCAGTAGATTTTTCATATATTAACATTTATGAATATTTATTGTAATGCTCCGGGACCTTAATATCATTTTATTCAATTCTTAAGAATAAGAAGATGCATTCAGATCCATAAAAAGTCTATTACATCTTCGGATTTCTATCAAAAACGTCATACCTACAGTTTGACAAGATATTGTTGCGTTCTTAATTAGTCAATTATAAATGGAAGTTTGTGGAATTTTTTCCACTCTACACATCGTCATATATCGACCCGGGGGACTGATAACCGAATATGAATATAAGTCCCAGTGTAATAAGTCATATTTGTACAAGAAAGGAATTCCTATGTTTTGTAAAGAAATTGATGTATGTGAAGTCTGAGAACATCTTTGTCATGCATTAGAAGCCAGAATAAAAGCAGAAAACACTGTAACAAGTTCAACCCCAAAGAACATTGAGCGGAAAAGAGAAATAGTGGAAATAACTTTTCTAACCTTATACGAATGCTTAACTCTTTCCCAAATTTTATTAGGATAAGAGAACCAGTGACGAGAAAAGACAAACGTGTTTCATATGGTGTCTCATCTTATCGTACAATCTAATATCAGTGAGTAAATCCAATGACGATTGGTCACTTATTCAATTTTACGTCGATCGCTTCGTTTCTTAAAACACATGGGAACACAGGTACCTCAGGACTCTTTCTGCTTCATTCCGGCGGCAATATTTACTCAATGTTGCCATAGCTATTTATTTTTTCGCTGTATTGAACGTGTGCATTACCTCGGGACTCTTTCGGCTTTATTGCGACGGAAATATTAGTTCTAAGTGCTTTTGTTCAAATTGAAAGCACGACAGCGACAATTGTTTGTTTTTATCAAACATTTACTTAATATGGCCTAGATTGTTTCATTCAAGGTGATTTTCACAACCTTCTGAACAAACTTACCATTGTTCAATTATCAACCCGGTACTTGGACAATTAAGACTATGTTTGGTTTGTTTTCTTTTTTCTCTATACATATATTTTTCATTCATTTAAAATATACGCTCAAAGCAACGATGATGCCATATCAAGCTCCGAAAAATAAACTAATACCTATAGATTTCATATATATGTATTCCAAGCGATCATTTCGTTTCTGAATTTTCCCCGATACTTTGAAATTAAACTATTTACAACTGGATTCATTTCCCCTATTCTGTGCAATCAATATCAATCAGCCCCAAAGTAATTCCCTTGAAGCTTTACAAATGCTTACAACTTTCGTCGGTAAATTTTGTTGTTGTTGTCTTCTCACCCAGAGACAACGCCTTCAGTACTTCGAGATTCTTTACATTTAACTTACGGAAAAATTAAGTCAAACTGGCTATCTTAATTTCTCACATAAAGAACGTATTCGCTACCCCGAGACTCCCTCGGTTTGCTTACAACGGCAATTGTAACTCTATGAGCCCAGGGCTAAAAGAATTGTTAAGATTGATAACATCAACCCGGGACGTGTTTTTTTTTCACTTATGACCCGTGAATGTCCTACTCATTTGTAAACAGGAAATACGGTTAGATTAAGTAATAAACATTCTCAATTCAAATAAAAATAGAATTAAAAAAGAAATAAAAAAAAATGCCAGAATAAACATGGATTTTAAGTTTTCTATTTTTTTTTAATACGAAACACGCTAATCCAAAATTGAGTCGAAGATTAAAATGTTATTAAGATTTACTTATATATAACCAAATATATGAAAATATTATTACATATGTCAGGCATCTCAGGGTGTCCTGGTTTACAGTTAAAACGACCGAAAGTCAAAACGGCCCAAACTTGTATTTGCATTTGGTCCAAAAATCAGAAATTCTTCATAAAAGGCAAATTTGAATATTTTTTCAAGATCTACTTTTTGAAAATTTCCTTTTGTTCCGTTTTGACAATCACTTTCGGGTCATTCCGGCAAAATTACGGTCTTCTTTGACATTCGGTCGTTTTGACTTCGGGCCGTTTTGGTGTCCCGGGGTGTCCCTGGGCAAATAGTAACACAGTCCCCAACTACGCGGATGATTTATTTTACCTCCGCGAAATGATGAACAGAAATCGATTACATATTTAATTTTTGATTTAAAATGAATTTTAACATCTATTTTATCGGAAAATGCAAAACGATTATGATGTTATGCAAAATACAAAGGGAAGTATGGTCATTTCATAAGAACTGTCGACCTCAATTTCAGTACGTACTTTGGCTTTTTCCGCGCTATAAGTAGTTCGCGTTTAAAACTAAAAAAATGACAAAGTTAACGATTGTTTTGATTCAAAACTGTTAAATATACAAACATCAATCTTCTAACTGTATCTTAATTGTTCTTATTTATCAAATAAAGATACAATGGCAGAGTTATAACATAGGCATTTAGGGGTGGAAATTGGTTCGGGACTTTGTTAAAGAAATATCGTGCGATAGCAATGAGTCGCTTCCGAAGCTTTCAGCTTCAGCGACTCAAAAATAATGGATTTTCAATTTCAAGACAACAAGTGTCAACTGTGTAGTCTTCTTGACTTTTGCTAACACTAATAGAAATCAGCCATTTCTTCCTTACATTCACAGTACATTAGTAAACATTGTGATTGTTAAACATGTCAAAGATATCCCCATTGAAATAAGTTTTGTAGAGATGACTCAATTCGACCATTTATTTTAAGTGTTTGCTTTCTATCCCACAAAACTATAATTAAGAGAAATATAAAGCCCTATCACAAAAAAATAAATTTTGTGCATCTCTACAATCTGCTGTCAAAAATATATATCAATGTCTTCATTATTTTTGTCCTTGAAAAAAAACTAGTGTCTATGTTGTACCTTTTTTAGTATTGTAATTTTTAAAAAACATAAACCAGCTTAAATTAATTTCATGCAAGAAGAAGTTAACTCAATCAAAATGTGAATGGAAATTTTCAAATCTTTGTATTGAACTATAAATTTACAAAATTACTTAACCAATGTCCTGCTGAATCAAATGAAATCACTCAAGGCTTGATTATGGGTCATTATTTATTTTGAAAATTTATTTCATTCACAATTGACTTTGAACTGATAAATAGGTGGCATGGCCAGTCTAAGATCAGACTGCAGATTTTTCCATGCTGACTTTTTGCTATGCCTCCAGCCAAAGCAGGAATGTTCAAGTTCAAAGTTCCACATGACAAGGCTTAAAGTAAAATGACGGACAGAACCTATGCAAACACCTACATTCAAGATGTATGCGAAAAAATAAAATGGGCTAAAATCAAATAAACAAGAGGGCCAAAATGGCCCTAAATTGCTCACTTGAGAACTATTTCATAGTGTCTCTTAAGATGGATAAGCTCATTTATTTTTGACAAATATGGTCCAATGTTTACAAAGGAGATTATTAAAGTACTGATGACAAATTCAGACAATACATGATGAACAACGTACAACAGAACCAAGGTGATACCAAAACCCCACCTTCAGCACATTGTGCTATGAAGAGCTAAGAACTTGCAGGTTTTAAATACATGTACATGGGTCAAAATTTGCAAACAAGATAATTATAGCATTGCCATTTCAAATTTTGGTTGTTTCAAGTTCCCTATGAAGTGATATGATAAGTCACTCTGTTATCAAGATATATACCTGAGGCAATTTTGTCTAATAACAAGAATAATAATTTTTCAGCTTACTTCATATTGAACATTCCTTTAACCAAATAAAGTACTCTTAATATTCTGATCTGATGCCAAGGCTTAGACCTTGTCCTATTGATTCCAGAATATTCCTGCATCAGAAGGGAGCAAAAATTAACAGGATGTGTTTGTTAAACCCCATGCCCCCAAAACAGGAATTCTTTAGAAACGGGTGATTTTTTTTCTTTGTTTTAGGGAAAATGGTTAAAATTTTGACCTTGACCTTGATGAAATGACCTTCCCCAGTTGCCCCTTGTGGAGACATATCTACATACCAAATATAAGACTTGAAACTTAATTAGGATGAAGTTATAAGAAATGTTTAGATTGCAGGTTAAGTTTTTGTGGAACGTGTTAGGGAAAAGGGTTAAAATTTTGACCTTGACCTTGATGAAATGACCTTCCCCAGTTGCAGCTGTTGAAACCTTTCTTCATACCAAATATTAGCATTGTAACTTAATTAGGGATGAAGTTATAGGAAAATGTTTAGTTGACAGGTTAAGTTTTGAGTAATGTTTTAGGGAAAAGGGTTTAAATTTTGACCTTGACCTTGATGAAATGACCTTCCTCAGATGCACCTTGTTGAGACCTATCTACATACCAATACATATAAGCATTGTAACTTAGTCAGGGTTGAAGTTGTTTGAAATATTTAGTTGGCAGGTTAAGTTTTTGAGTAACGTGTTAGGGAAAAGGGTTAAAATTTTGACCTTGACCTTGATGAAATGACCTTCCCCAGTTGCGCCTTGTTGAGACCTATTTACATACCAAATATTAGCATAGTTACTTAATTAGGGATGAAGTTATAGGAAAATGTTTTGTTGGCAGGTTAAGTTTTTGAGTAACAATTTAGGGAAAAGGGTTAAAATTTTGACCTTGACCTTGATGAAATGACCTTCCCCAGTTGGGCCTTGTTGAGACCTATCTACATACCAAATATTAGCATAGTTACTTAATTAGGGATGAAGTTATAGGAAAATGTTTAGTTGGCAGGTTAACTTTTCGAGTAACATTTTAGGTAAAAGGGTTAAAATTTTGACCTTGACCTTGATGAAATGACCTTCCCCAGTTGGGCCTTGTTGATGCCTATCTACACAGCAAATATTAGCATAGTAACTTAATCAGGGTTGATGTTATAGGAAAATGTTAAGTTGGCAGGTTAAGTTTTTACAGACAGACAGACGGAGAGACAGATGGACAGACACTGGTTAAACAATATGCCCCCAATCTTTCGGTGTGGGGGCATAAAAATCAGCCAACATTATACATGCACTCTGATATTTGTCTATGCTAACAGCCTGTCGTATTTAGTCAACAGCATTCCAAATATCTACAAAAGGGAGAGGTCCAGAAAATTGACAAGTAAAGCACTCCCACTACAAACTGAGACTTACTGTAATCTTTGTCTGCAGCATGAAAGAGGAGCACAGACATGTTAGGAATCAAGTTTTATAGTTTATTAGCCAAGCTAAAGGAAATAAAAGAAAAACAGCAACCAATAGTGATATTCTCTAAACACCTGACAAAGGCACTGGGATCATTATTCAGAGATGTAATTGAAGAAATTGCTTGCTCCATTTCCCACAATTTTTTCTAATTGAAGATTTTTGAAATTTTATTCATCTACAACTTCTTTCCATTTATGCCCGTCTAAGATTTTTAAATCTAGTAATGGGTGAAAGGAATTAGTCACAAAAAGCTGTTTTCAATCATAGAAATTTTTAGGATAATTAAAAAAAATTGACGTGTTAAAGTACTAAGCTGTATCTATTGGTCCTAATTGCACACAGACGTGTTGGTATCTAATTGTCCTTTAACTCTTTCCTGTTTTTCCAAATTTTAGACAGATCCAAATTGAAAGAGATTGCAGTCGACAATGAATTTTGGTGTAATTTGAAAAGAAACTATCCAATGTAGTAGAAAATATTGTGGGAAAAGGATAAATTGCTTGCAACAAGCAATTTCTCCTTTTTCCACAATATTTTCTCAAGTATAAAATCACAGCAACGTTAAATCAAGGGTTTGAAGAGGAAAGGGTTAACTAGACTATATGGTCTTTCTATTTGTAATTTTCTTTTCTTCTTTGATCTTTATTTTCTTTCAGTATTCCCATTTGTATTTGAGTGGGGAAAATGATAAAGGACAGAAATGCTGAATGAAGAAGAATCAACAACTCATTTCACCCATTCCCACACAACAAAGTTTTAGACTGGTCCAAATTGAAAGAAGCTGCAGACAACAATTTCAAGTTGATGGAATTCTATTTTTTCCCATCTTTTTGTAACAAGCAATTTCTTCATTATCCACAATGTTTTCCACAGCTGTTTTTTTAGACGCGTAAAAAGGAGGGCTTGTGTGGGAATGGGTTAACTATTGAATTTTGACTACAATGGTTACAACATTTTATTCCTGCCAATGCTATGTTAATTATGTTAAAATAAATTATTCAACATTAATGCTATAAATAAAATTAAAAATAATGTATCTAAAGATGGCAGGTCAAGTAAATAAACCAAGCATTGTTTATGAAAATGATTTTTATGCTCTAAAAATCATAAATCTATTCTTAACTTCAAAGGAGTACATATATAGAGAGATATTTCTAATTTTATGTTTCAAAATGAAGAGAGTATTCCGAATAATAATGATTAACTTGTTTTACCTCCTTACCCTTATATAACCCAGCCAAATATTTACCCTTACAGACTTTCAGAAAATTATCTAATATAGTTGCCGAGATGTGATGTCGAAGGCTAACAGTTTAATTAGGTTAACCCATTTTAAGACAACAAAGTTTTGGACTGGTCCTAATTCAAAGAAGTTGCAGATGACCTTTAAAAGTGTGCTAAACATGAAATAAGTTAAGAGTAATTTCAATTTTTTCCACTAAGTTTTCACAATCATTTTGTTTTTCTCAGCATCCAAAAACTTCATTGTTTGGGCTAATAACTGAGGGAATCAATAAAAATAGTAATAGATGGTATATGATTTTTTCTCTAAATACTTACGTGGCATATGGCAAAGCTGTGGCGGTGGCAATTGGAGTTGGACCTCTAAGAGCTTGTGAGTTTAGGGCCTGAAGTTGAGCTGCAGCAGCTGCATTATACACTCCTCGTGCTGCTAAAGTCGCTCGACCCCGCGTTAATGCTACACCCCTTAATGCTGCTGCAGACACTGGTGAGATTACTACAAATGAAACATAAATCATCTAAATCAGGTTAGAAATTATGAAGAAAATCAACCAGAGGTTAATTTGAAGCATTCAGTCAAAGTCACAAGGCATTCAGTTACAAAAAAGAGAATAGAAAAAAATTATTGGACAGGCAGATTAAAATTGGGCATTCATTTTGTACATCAATGCAAACACGTTCCCCTTAGCAGCAATCCTTGCATTCTTAATGTTTTGCAGTTTAGAAACAAGGCATAAAGGGGAGGTAATTGACTACTTGATGTTACATGACTACTCACTCTGAAAATTCCCAACACCATAATGTAGTAACCTTGACCCTACCATACTCATTTAATTCATAATTCATGTTAAATTCAGACAATCGAACATAGAAGCCTCTAGTCTGAATTTAATAGCCCTCTTGAGCTCGAGTGTTCATCTATATGGCAGAATAAAGGTCTTAAAAGAGTTCCACTGGGGTAACAAGCAAATCTATATTTATGCCAAAATCTGTATTAAATGCCAATGATTAGATATAATGCATAAATGTTAAGTTCTCAGTTGGGATATTAAAAAAGAGTTACTCAGAAATATGCATAGAGTGCCAAAACTTGGTTCTAAACGACCTTGGTTCTGCTTAAAATTGTCATGCTTACATTCAAGCCATTAAAATATTGGGTTTCTGGGTTCCTGTTGTATTGTTGTTACATTACCCATTACCAGATGACAAAATTTTAGACTGGTCAAAATCGAAAGAAATTGCAGATGACAGACTAAAATTGGAATGAAATTTTGGATTTGTTCAATTTTCTGTACAACATTGTGGACAAAAAAAAGAAATTGCTTGTTACAAGCAATTTCTTCATTTTGCACAATGTCTTGTAATAGTTCAAAATAGTTTTTCTTCATTGGTGTCAAAAAGTGTCACTGTATGGGAATAGGTTAAGGAGAAGCCAAATATTCCTTATAGGTCTTTAATTCAAGATTCAAAAATATTGTTGTTTAGACATCAGAGCATCTTTCTCCCATCTATTCTTATATGACAACCTCTCCTCCCCACATAAAGTTACTACTTTATTTCACTCCAATTTCTAACTCAAGAGACCTCTGAATTTCATAATTTACCAAGAGAGCAATATTGCCAATTGTGGTAGCCTACAGGAGAATGAAATCAATATGGATACTTGAACATCTAACCACTATAGCCTAATGAATTCCCCTTGCCTCTCATGGGACTTTTCTTCAAAACATATATCTTTCTCAAGCTTAACCCAGTACCAGACAACAAAATTTGAGACTGCTCCTAGTTGAAAGGAGTTGCATGCAATAATTCAAAATTTATGAAAAATTTAGATATTTTCAACTTTCTGGGTAGAAAACATTGTGTAATATGGAGGAATTGCTTCCAACAAGCAATTTCTTCATTTTCTGAAATGTTTTCGAGAGCTTCTTTTTCAGGGGCATAAAAGGGAGGGATTGTGTGGATATGGGTTTAAGGCTCTTTTCTCTGATAACCAAATAAAATATTGCTACAGTAATATGACCTCATTACATGCTCAAGAGCAAAAGGCTATGCTTGGCCAATAGTGCTACATTAACATAGAAATTTCTGGAGACTATTTTTCCTTTCATTTGAAAACTTATGACAAATATAATAATTTGTATATCAATTATAAATTTAGTCCATTATCAAAAATGTTAAAAATAACAATTAAAGATGTCTGCTAACTATCCACAGTGCTGCTTCATTTTAATGTTTCTCTATATTTCACAGGCTAGGAAATCACATACCAAGTTTTGACAGCAATTTAATAGTTTTTAATGACTTTGAAAGTAAATGTTGTCATGGAGAATTACAAACTGATCATTTTGATAGAGAAATAAGATGAACAAGAGGACAATGATAATCCTAAATCGCTCATCTGAATAGCAATTATACACACACAAAAAAACATAGTGAGCCAAAAGACAATATGATATGCCTAGGCAGCAGGGACATTTCTCAAAAAGTTTTAAGAAACACAAAACCCAAATGATATCAGAGGGAAATTATTCTACTATACCAGGAGATGCCTCATGCATAATATCATAGCTCAAAGCCTTAAGGTTTGTCAGGAGAAGAATTTTCATTATTTCCTTCTTTATTTCTGCATAAAAAAAGGTTGCACCTGGGTAGATCCAAGATGACACCCCAGGGGCATTCTTACTTATTTTGTAGAGGACCACAAGGGCTCTGGGAGAATATTTTTCTAAAGATTTGCTTCTTTGTTTCTATGCAAAATAGGGTGTGCCAAGGTGAAGCCCTAATGAGACTCCATGGGCATTATTTTAACCCTTGTTTAACCCTTGATCGTAAAATATTGCTGCTTTGGTAGGAGGCATAGACAAAGATCAACATTTGTGCAGTCTGATCTTAGTCTACAACACCTGTTTGTCCTATTTAAGACAGAATTGTCAAATTGTCTATAAGATCAATTTCCAAGCTTAATATTGACCCTGACAACCAGACCTCTAATACCATCAGTCCTATGATTTCAATTCAATCCAGAAAGATTTTTATTCAGCATGACAGGGATTTTTGCAGATGACCATCTTGTGATGCCTCATGTAAAATATCTCATCTCTTAGCTCTCTGGTTTAGCAGAAGATTTTTCAATATTTCCTTTTTAGTTTTTGTATAAACAGTGTCAACATTTCTGATGCCATGGCAATCAGAATTTTTATCAGCTATAAAATCAACTTCGGAAGATCCTCATTTTAGAAATATCCCTGCAAATTTTTAGCTTGATAAACTCAGTGGTTTTAGGGGGGACCTTTTTATAGATTGTGCATGGATGGATGGAAGACAGACAATGATCAATCACTTAGTGTTCAGGAGAGCTAAAAAGCTTAGAATGAATACTTGGCAAAACAAACGTTATTTCTTGAAATTTTACAAAAGGACAGTTTTTCCTTACTAAATTTTCATCCTTGATATTTGACCTTTAAGAGGAAAGACATTTTTGTGGCTTTTATCACAATGCTGGATGAAAGGGGTGCAATACCTCAAAGATATACTCAAACTCAATGAAAAGGCAGAAGAAAATCCATCAAAACCAATAATTAGTACTTCTAGACTCCAAGAAACTTAGTTTACAAGATAAAAGAAAATGATTCAATCAAGACCATGAGGAATGGACTTTTCTCCTACACACTCAACAAATACATGCTAATTTCCAGAACAACCCAAAGTAATTGAAGTCATTGTACCATAAGCCATCTCCACATTCAAACTCAATCCAACACAGCGATTTCATCTTAATACTATGGTAAAAGTGACTAGATCCATTTTCATTTTCTAAGTTATAACAGCACAAAGTTTGGAGTAGATAGGGGCACTTCTGTACATGTTGGAAATTCTGTACACTTTAATAAATGGGAATTTTTCCTCATGAAACTTTACTCTAAAACAAACAGAGAAAAAACAATTCCTTTCTGATCTCTAATTTTCCAGACACTTCAACATGGCAAAAAAAATCACCCTACCCTCATCAAGACATACTCAAAGTCATCTGATTGTTCCATGTAATAAATTCTCATGTCTAATTTTCTATCAGTTCCTTTTCAAAAGATAGAACCAAATTTTGCAATTAAACAAAATATTCATAAATTACCCCCCAACCCCCTTCCACTGCAATTCAAATTTTGTTTGTTTATGGTGAATAATCCAGGATAATGAAATCTAGAAGTTGTTGTATGGGACAATAAACAAGATAAAAGACAAAATAGATTTTGGACATGAAAATAAAGAATGCAAGTTCTTCTGTTCCTTGCATCCTTATGTGTGTTAATGTATCTTAATGGATGTAAAGCCTTACATAAAAGAAACAAATGGTTCTGTACAAACTTATTCCAATCTGTACAAATTATCCAGACTTGACTACTATCCAATTAGATGAAAATTACAAATTTGTGAGCATCACTAACAGATGATGAAGTGAATACTGATTTTTGCCCAAAGATGTACAGAAATACCTTGACCAACTTGGTTATATCAGAGAATGAAGTCAAGGACAAACAACAAAAGTGAGTGAGGGTTTACCAGAATTGAGGCTTGCCTAAATAACAAGAACAACTTCGAGAATGTAAATCAGAGATCAGATAAACCTTTCCAGTTCAGAAATATTATCAAATTTTTTTTCTTTTGCAATGTTCAACCTATTGGGCATGGATCAAACATTACAAAAGATGTATTAGAGCATTAACCAAACATTACAAAAGATAATATCACTTTAAATATTTCATCATGTCAAAAAAGCTGGAGGGGCTTGAATCAAAAGCGATAACCAGCAAGTTTGCAGATTACACCCTTAAATTTTATTACATCAGGTGTATTTGAGCATTATTTCACCACTGCAAACTGTACTTCAGAAATAGCATGTTATAGAATGAAAGAAGCCAGTACAACTTTGGAGAGAATATAAAGCTTTGATTTTGCTAACTTCAAATTGATAATGGCCAAATTTTGGAAACATCATAGTGTATATTTATCTTTATTCAAAAAGAAAAATAAAACACCACAAGGAATTTCAGGATTATTGAACATCCTTTGTACCTCAACTTTTCAGAGAATATGCTGCCCAAGAAATATATTGTCACTAAATTCTACAAAATTATACCATTTCTCTTATTGGTTTGAAATGTCTCCATATTATGAATACAATGCTCGAAACGGCAAATTACAATCTTGCAATGTTGAAATTCTCATTAATTGGAACTTTCATCTTTTGATTGATTTCAAACTCAATATCTCTTATTATTGATGTATAACAAATTCACCTAAAAGGTCTCAGTAAATCATTTTTTGTAATCTTTTATTTTCACATGCACATCTAGTTTGGTAAGGGAGAGGTAGGCATAGATGAATTAACTCAAAAAGTGATCCATTACTAGTAAGTCAGAACATCAAACTTTGGTAATTGACATTTCTTATCTACAACCACAGAAGCCAAACAAAATTCCTTGGTATTGAGATAAGAGTAAGATATCTCAAAGAGCAACTTGGTTTATCAGGAAATGCATGCATTCTGCTATCATAATATATACTTAGACATCATTAAAATTTGAAAACTTTGTATTTTACATGCAGGCTTCTACTACATTGACATAAAATACATAATGAACTACAATGTCTGTGATCTGAATAAAGAAATACAACCACACAAGATCAAACTAACGATTTCACTCAACTAAAGTGAGATAGAGAAGATAGAGCAAGATAACACCACTATATGGTTCATCAAATTGTAACACAAACAGTTAAAGCAGAAATCTTAAATAGTTTGTTTTTGAACAAGGTATAATTAGTCCTAATTCATCCAATCAAATAATTCATAACAACATAACATTCACTAGTTAGGGAATCCAGTTCATCTCAAGTTATCAAAACTTGGTATGTGAGAAAGTCATCTTGTATTTTTCATACCGTTTGCTGAATATAAAATGAAGCAGCAGCAATAGACATCTCATTCCTATTGGAGGATTTGATTATCATAATACATTCAATTTGATGTCTTACCATTTGGGATAGTAGGTACAACAGCAGTTTTTTTGGTCATAACACGAGCAGTAGCATTGTTCACCTGATGAAGGAGGATGGTAAGACATTAGCATTGAGGAAACGAGCACAGACCTGGACAAGGGGCATTACTCCTATAAAAACTTTGTACTGCAGATCCTTTTATATCCATCAACAGACAAGATATAGAGAGAATCGAAAGATAAAAGTAGAGAATGCTTTTTTTTCGTGCCTCTTATCCAGACCTTTAAAATGAGTATACATACAAACATAGCATACAATCAACAGATGATGCAAATAGGAATTAGTGCATTGAGAATCTCTCCTCTTGTTATTTGTGCATAGATTCAGACACACCATATTACAAAATTTGTCCTTTGATGACACTGAAAGACAACTTTTGTTTGCTCAAATTGAACTAACAAGAAATATCAAAAGAAGAAAATCTCAAAATAGATTCTGTCATCTTGTATCTTAGTTTCTCTCTGTCATTGTTTTCTTTAGCTTTTCTCTTTCGAAGGACTTTTTTAAATTGTGCTTTAGGCTGGAAGCAAGGTTATCACTTTAATTGAAATAAATAGTATTTCTTCTTGTGTTTCCTGGGTTTGCTAGTCTTGTACTGTTGTATGTGAAAAGCGTTGATAAAGAATATAAGAGGACATCACCTCCCTGACCATCATACTTCATGAAGTATGTGTGATGTCATCATTTAGCCTGGTACAACAATAAGGCCTAGATTGAATATTTATATTCCATGTCATAAACTATTTTAAGTTTTGAGTTTGTGCAAAATATCACGGAAATACATTATTACAAAGTAATAATTGGATACATGCATACAATAACATTCACCTGTCCTTTTTGATATAGGTGTTTGTCTACAAAAGAAGCAACATGCAAATTGATTTATGTTTTGGGCTTCTAAAATTTCATGGTCTAAATTTTCTTTGCATGAATATTTCACATCTGTAAGCTTCCTTTCACTTTTCCCTAAATTGTTGTAAATTGCTTTAAATTTACAAGAGGACAGAATCTAATCAAACTAATTCATAATTGAAATAGGCAAAAAATAAGTTCTCTACATATAAACACCAAAAAGGCTTCCCATAAGCATCCTTAAAACTTTTAAAACGGCAAAGTTGAACAAGATAGTCAATCTATATTGGACATATTGTAACTTTGAATTAATGAAATGGTCAGTTACATTTAAATCATTTGGTTAAACACTAAATAATAAACTTCTGTCGTTATGATTATTGTTTTAATTCAGCATGTTGAGAAAGCCTTTTTGATATTCATGTTTTCAGACATCAGAATTTATGGTAAATTTGTACTTGATTGACTGATTGAATGAGTTTAACGCCACTTTTAACAGTATTTCAGTCATATCACAGTGGCCGGAGCACCAAACAATGGATTTGTGGTATTTCTCACACCAGTACTACCACTACACCCTTTCCTAGCCTCCAGCTGCTATCCCACTTATGTTAACGATCATCAATTCATTGGTGAAAGACAAATCTCAGAAAGGATATGTGCTGCCACTGGAGATCGAACCCAATTTTGTACTTAAAAAAAAATCTTCTATGCATTAAGGACAAGACCATGACCAGGTATTTAATGCCAGAGGTAAGGACTAGACATACATCGATTTTAAACCTGCATGATAGATTCATCATCAAAGCTTCTATAACTTTGCTAGTAGAGACATTTTTGTGAGCAAGCAGGATAACAGCTGCAGAAACAGAAGTATTTTGTCATTTGTGTCAATTAGAGAGAAAATAGAAGTCACAATTAATTAACAATCCTATGCTTGATTAAGTCTTAGCAGACAGTAAAGCCTACATCCAATACTCGGCATTCCATTCTATCCACAACAATCTTTACTCATTTATAACTTTTACATTAAGGTATACCAATAGAGAAAGGTAAATTCCCATTCACTGGTAAGATAATTTAAATGAAGAGGTGATATCAAATTTGATATACAGTAAATCATTGGTTTTATTAATTAGCAAACAATAACATTCCAATCATTAACATAGTAGGGGATACCAAGAGTCCTTGGTAAAAATTTGATTTTTTAAGCTAAAAATTAACAATCAAGCATAGGTAATAGCTAACTTTCATTACATCTAGACAACATATTAATCGTACATTTGACAAAAATGCAATCTTATTCATTTTTCGCGGCAAAATTAGATTAAATTTTTACTTTTAGAAGAGTAAATTATCCAATTCATTGAGTATTTCATGTACTCTTCATCAAGTTAGGGCAAATATTACACAAAGGACCTATGTAAGTATCTCTAAGTGAGTGTGAATTCCAATTTCAGACAAAGTTCTTTCATGAATCTTTTATGCAAAGTCTAATTATAGGGAAGTAAAATTATGAAGCCAATAAAATTCTGATGTCTGGGAGAAGCTAAGAATACCTTCTGCCTCCTGCCGGTAAGATTTTAAATAAATCATCAATTCTAGAAATATTTCTGTTACTAAATGTCTGATTTTAGAATAAAGCTGGCTTGTTCAAGGCATACAAGAGGTCCAATATTAACTAGAGGCACTTGAGTGCCTGTATCCCTCTACTTGCCTGAATTTACCAATGAAGAGGGCAAAGTTTTCAAAGTGTACACTTTTTTTATAAGTATAATACACTTATGCCCGTCAAAGTGATTATTTTCTATGAATAAAAATTCTGTCAAGGGCCCAAAAAGAATCATTCATACGCAATTCAAAATTGCCACATTTGTTTCTAAAAAGATGACCGTTCCAAATTCAGTTTTGACCCCTAGAATTTAATGGGCAATGAATCAATGACTCAATTTCAAAAGCTAGCATAAGCCTCGAATAACATATTTTTTTCTGTGAATTTGATAAATGGTCATTCACATGTAAAATTTGATTGGATGATGACCAAGTCGTTACCAAGAAAAGGATTCTCTATTCCAAAACAATTAATATTTCTCATCTGATCAAAATCTATCGTTTACTTTGTAATCTACTTGAAATCAAGTGATTTGAATTTGCGAAGATTATCACTGGGCAATACTGATAAACAACAGACACACAGCCATGACAATATAGCCCTCAATCCTTTTGTCAGTGGAATTAGAATTAACAATATCTTGTATTTGATAAAGAGATCTTTCCTTTCAAAAAGTTAACAATATCCCATCTATTTGTCAACATTACTAACAAAAGAAGCAAAATTTAGAGGCACACAAGAGCCATGTCAGACATTGCCATCCCCGGCCGTAAAAGCTTGATAGTAAACTGAAGCAAGTTAGATTTAGGCTTCTTGTGCACTGCATTTCTTGTTAATGAGTTTGATAATAGCTATTATACTTTCAGAGATGCTCCGAAAATTTTAGCTATTTACAAGGTACGAACTCAACCTGACTAATGAAGGCCATGTATTTCAAGCAATCAATATATCAAGATTTTGCTAAAGAGGAATTGAAGAGGATTGAATTATATTTATATCATACCTGTCAATAGATTTAACAGACACACAGATGTGTTCTAGCAGGCACTGACATACAACAGACATAAAACCATTACAATAGCTTCATTGGCCCTTGGCCAGTGGGAGTAAAAAACTTAAATTGACATGACAGGGTATCATCCTTTATACTATATACTTCAACTGATTTTTCTAGATATGTTTAAAGATTTGTGTGCCAGCAGGAGGCCCAAGTATCAGAAATTCTAAACTCATCATTTCTACAGTCACGATTTACTTGAATTTATTTATTCAAAACACTTCAATCTTAGTTGAGACAGAAGCTAGGAAAACAGCAGTATTTCAACCTGTCAGTATGGTAGATGCAAACATCTTAAAATTTGAAACTATCTGAAACACATAATTTTTTGGCTTATGTCCCAAATGATAACAACCTTGACAAAGAAAACTATTTAAGATATATAGAGAAAGTGTAAGTTTTATAAATGATCAGAATTGATTGAAAAACACATGTATTTCAATCAAATTGCAGCAGATGGAGCACCTAATTGATTGAATTGGGTTTCACGCTACTTTTAACATTATTTCAGTCATATCTTGGCAGCTGGAGAACCTATCCATGGATTCCTGGTATTTCCAACACCAGTACTACCACTACATCCTTCCTGCACCTCCAGCTGCTCATCCCACTTACGTGTATGATAATCTACCCACTGGTGGAGACAAATGGCAGAAAGGATATTTGCTGTGGCCGTAGATCCAACCTGGTACTCCACGACTAGGAGTTCCAAGTCCTAAGCTTTTCCACTGCACTATGGTCACGACCTTGAGACCCGCATTCCGGGTAATTCTCAAATATAATATGTGAGAGATGTAAAACATCAGGATTTTGTGGGTTAGTCAGTGTTCTCCTTTTCTATGAAATATATTGTAACCATGGCGATGGTCTCTTCCTCAAAATTTTTCCTGTTTGTGGACCTTTCCTATCTGAGTTTTCTTAGATCTGTTGCTAGTAAATCATGTGTATGCTGGTTAACCTTTTCCCACACAAAGATACTTTTAAACACCCCTCAATATGAAAGCTTTGGAAAACATCATGGAGAATGAAGCAATCAATTTCTTCATTATCCACTATATTTTCTATCCTAAAAACAAAGATTTTGAAGATTTCTTCAACTTAATATTGTTGTCTTCAACTTCTTTGAGTTTGGCCGAAAATTTTGTTGTATGGGAATGGGTTAGACATACAGCTACTTGGAAACATTTATCAACTGAACCATCTGTTCTGTACAAAAGTCTTAAAACCAATTCAAACCTTTCATTTGCATCTACATACTGAGATTTGTAATCTATCCACAAGACGCATCATTTGATGTTCAAAAAAGAGAGATATTGCAGACTCAAAAGATGGAATCAAATTCCTAAACAATGAAGTAATGATTAAATAACCATTTTCAATTTTCCTTCAATTCATGATTTAATCCATTTCTAATGAACACTTTACATGTGGACACTTACTATTCAAGAGGCATAAATACACAAAAAATATGCTGATGCAGGTCCTTATGCAAAAAAAATCCATATACTTTGACTTGTTTATCTCTGATTTCTTTTGCCTGCCAAAAAGCTATTACTGATAAGCTTATCTTTTATCTCCCCAGATATTTGTGTATAGATTTTATACCTGCTGAAAGTTTTAAGCACTTTGTTTTTCCAGATGACGTCAAACAGAACAATTTGTAAAGTTTTTACAGAATTCAATCAATGTTCAAAAATGTATAGGACGTATTCTTGACATTTTAATATCCTCTCTTTTCAGTTTCATCTTCTAATATCAATGAGGCTTAGGATGTATGAAGCAAAGAATTATCATGGGGGAATTATTTGTTATTTTAAATGTAGGGGGATTTTGGATGGAATAAGAGAAGTCAGTGTTCAGTTTCCAAATCTAAATTTCCGTAATTTGATCTTTTTTAATTTTCACTTTCCATCTCTTTGATCTTTCTCACTATCATAACTCTAATTCTAAGCCAAATGTTCTTAATACTAAAATTCCACTGAATCCAAAACCTAAGTTAATGTCACAATAGTCAAACTAAATCTGTCCTTTTCACACTAAAATTTCCTTCACAGCATCTCAGACATCATGTGACCTCCTACTCAATCCTCAACCATTCAAAACTATTTTTACACCTCTACAACTTAATCACTTTCTTTCTCTCATTCTCATTGGTCAATCATTAAGCATTTAGTTTCCCACCTTTTCTTACAGAGTCATTTGACATCAGAGAGATATAGCACCTACTTGTAATAACTGGAAAGATTTGTAGATAAACAACAGGACTCTTACTTAACCCATTCTCACACAATCACGCTTTTTTACGCCCTTCTAGAAAAAAGATTTTGGAAAACATTGTTGATAATGAAGAAATTGCTTGTTATTCAATTTCATATTCTAAATTATCAAATTATTTTCTTAATTCCAGAATCATTTGCTTTATATTTCAACAAACAATTACAACATTATCTTAATAATGCTCCTCTAAGGCATTATAATTATCCTCATAGGACAAATTAAATGTAATAGCTAATAAATTTTGTTTAAAATCATTTATACAAAACTAATTCTAAATAGATCTCATGATTATAGTGGTTGGCTCAGGATACAATTGATATAACTTTGGACTATTACTCATAAGCTGCAAAGCTCAGAAGCAATTGGTTTTGATTGTTACACTTTGCTAAGGATATGTCTAATTCATAAACACAAAAAATTTGTTTACATTTTTTATGTGTGTGTGCTTACAAAAGATCACTAAAGTGTTCCTTTTTTTCACAGTACCAAAGAAATATGAATCTGTAAACATGGTGTCTGCAATATCCCTCTCCCTAAACCTAAACAGTTATACATGAATACGAATCAATATTGATATGAAATAAAATCTTGAGTTTCACCTACCTACATCTGTTCATCTCCTAGAAGGTTGAACCATGAAGATAGGAATGTATGGCCTTACAAATAAAATCATGGACGGATCAAAATGTAGTAGTAGCCACATTACTTAAATGTCCTTATTCTATCCTAGAGTTACTAAAAGATTTGTTACAGTACAGAATGAAGAAATGCCAGACACAGAAACTATACAGATATCCAAAGGGGGGCTAAGGTCCCCGTATCATGTATAGTTATTGGACTATACATGATATGTGACTACTTACAGAGTAAATATAAAGATACTTGTGCCAAATATAGCCACTGAGTATAGATAAACAAAACATCTACTTCATATTCAAAATGCACACAGATCGTATTTGATTTCACAAAATAAAACATTGAACTGCCCTCACAAAACTCAGTTTACAATTAAGGCATTTTGACAAGAAAAATATCCAATACATTTGTGGTGATATCAACTCAAAATGCACCCATACAATGTCTAGGTGATCATAATTAAAAAAGGTATAACTGTCCACTGACATGAGGATTTCAAAACCAGCGAGCTGCTTATAGATCTCAAACGACAAGGCAATACAACAAACATTGACGAAGGACAGGCATTTCTTTATACTGCACAGAAGTTTGGTATAGAAAGGACTTGAATAGCTTTTAATGTGTTGTGCTACCACAGAAATAATAAATAAACATGCACCTCAATTTTTCGTCCCTCAACCACTGTGCCGTTCAGTTTTTCTCGTGCTCTGTCCGCATCTGCACTATTTTGGAAAGTTACGAAACCAAATCCCTACATGCATCAAGGAAAAAAATAAGGAACATGCTTTAAATTCGTGCAAACGAATCAATGTCAATACATGTATCAATTCAATAATAATCATTTTTAATTATTAAATTAAACTTATTATACATGCCTCTGATCTTATACATTACATAGAAGATAACATTAAACAAAGATGTACAAAGAGTAAAAGAGACAGGAAATTTTTTGTTTGCACTGCTCCACATATTTGAGCATGCTAGTGCCTAATAAAGCGACACAATCTACATGCTTCTGAGGGAATTTCAGACAAACATGGACAGATATGTAGACAGACAGCTGGGAGGTGTAAACATACAGTTGATTGACATAAAACACTCATTCATACACAGTAGCATTCAGTCTACACACTCATCTACACACACACTTACACTTGTACACACTATCCAAATTAATTAAATACATTTATCTAAACAATAAACAGACCAATAAACAAAATATTTTTCTATAGCATACTACTGAACAGATGTCAGAGTGTGCTGAATCTCAGACCAGGAGTTCTTTATTTCAATCACCATAAGAATTTATCAAATGATGTCAAATAAACAAGAGTCAAGAAATTTGTTTTTTGGTCTTTTACATTGTTTTAAATCATCTTGTGCTAAACTTCAGCCCATTTTAACAGTATCATACTTTTTGAATATTAACTTTTTCAACAAAAGAATGACAACAAAACCACCAGCACCATAGAACTTAACTGTGGTGTCATCTTTATGTGTCTTAACTTTTGTTTAGCACAAGTGATGTAACAAAGTTCCTATCAGAGGTCAAATAGATTTCTTATAGTAGTAAAAAGTAAGGTCATTGAACAGTGAATAGTATTCAATCAATTACCAGTAAGTAATATTTTAGACTGGTCCCAATTCAAAGAAGTTGCAGGTGACAATTTTCAATTGATGAAATTTTAAAATCAATGTTTTAAAACATTCAGGATAATTAATAAATTGCTTGTGGCAAGCAATTTCTTACTTTTCCACAATATTTTTCCAAAGCTTTTTTTTCTTGAGGTGTGTCAAAAAGCGGCATTGTGTGAAAAAGGGTTAAATAAGTAATTTTCTTTTAAAAAGGACAAGATTTATAAAATTCAATTAACTAAAAATTGTCATCTGAAACTTCATTCAATTTGAACAAGTCTAGAATTGTGTTGTGTGGTAATGGGTTACCACTAATTTCATGCCAGTCTAAAACAGTGAGGTTCAATGACCATCTTTGAAATGGCAACACATAATATATGTATGCAACGAACATAAAAAAACAGCATTTCTTGACATCTGCATATTCTCTTGTTTAATACATCTTGCTTTGATACCCTGTTTACCCATTCCCACTCAGTAACACTTTTAGACTCCCCTAAGGAAAAGGAGCTTTGTAAAACATTGAGGAAAATAAAAAAAATTGCTTGTTACAAGAAATGTCTTCATTTTCAATAATGTTTTCTACCCAGAGAGTTGAAAAATAAAAAAATTCATGAACTTTAAATTGTCATCTGCAATGTCTTTCACTTTGGGCAAGTCTAAAATTTTGCCGTCTGGTAATAGGTTAACACAATGTGAGACCTCCGTAACAAAATAAAAGTATCTTCCATTTGGCAAAGGATAAACCTCAAAATACTTTTTGGATTATCCTGCCTATTAAAAGACACCCTTCTGTGTGCTTGCATTATTATACCTTCAGCTGTTTTCAAACAAAATGTCTACAATCATCAAAATAAGTAAATCATAAATTAAATGATTACACATGTTTCATAATTTTCAATAAATTCATTGACACAGGCCATATTGTCCAGTGAAAAGGATAATATGTTATATAAATTGAAGAGTGCAGGCAAGAGGTATCAACTTCAGAACAAAAGGGTTAAAACAGCATAAAAGATGCAAATTCTTTGTGTTTTCTGAAGAACTGATATTTCAAACTGTTAGAGAGAGTCAATTGGCTTGTCAGCTGTAATACCAGTGTAATCCCCGATTCTCCAAGTCAAGTTACTCTATAACACATTACAGGGCCTCCCTAAATCAATTCTAACAATACGGCACTTCCTTATATTTCATAATCTGAAACAATAGTTTACCTTCTTTCAAATGAATTTAACTTAGAAAATTGAATTCAGACAAATAATCAATAATTTAGAATTGCTGATATTCTTAAATGATCAAAACATAGCAGAAGAAAGTTTTCAGTTCATATTCATTATGGGGTTAGTCTTTTTCAATCTGATCAGTACATTATTTGATTTTGTTGGTATGGATTTTAACATCGCTTTGAACATCTTTCCATTTATACTGAGACAAAGTTTGCACTTGAATGGCTCTATTTGGCCCCAGGACATACCCAAGCAACCTTCAGCATTTGAACCCATAATCCTTGACTTCTCCCAAATAAGAGGTTTATCACCTCAAACATGCACAATGTAGGTCCCTGAATATTTTTTCAATGACAAAAGAATAACAATATTTCTTTGAAGAAAAAGATTATGCTAAAATGTTATAGTTAAGGAGCTCTTTCGGGAAATGATACGCCCTAGTTCCATCTTGTGTAAATTACAGCCTGTGTTCTTCAAAATGATGTGGGCGAGGAGAGAGTCAAGTATAATAATTAACATTATTAAGGAGAAGAAATCTACAATATCTCTTCCAGCTTATTCCTGAATGGATACCATCCAGTACTCACAGTTATTATCTTTCAACTAACTGATCACCTAATTCTAAATATCAAATATTTCTATCATGCTATGGAGGGGCTGGATTTATTATTTTGCCTCATTGGAAGTCTTATATCTTTCTGGCTTTTTGGCTAGAAATGACAGGAAGTAAATAAATGAGTTTTGTCCAGAGTGCAGGAAGCCCCAGGGATTTAGAAGAAAGTGAGCTATTTAATACCAATATTAGACTTGCCTGGGTCATCCAGAAATTATACCAGTTTTTTTCAAGCCTTTACCATTGCCTTTGCCAAGTTTTGGTAAATTTGAAAATAATATTTCATTGTTCAAGCAGTTTTAACATTTACTTGTATGCTTTAATTTATAAACATTTCATGAAAGCTTTTCACATATGTCTTGTAAGTAAAAATATTTCAACCAACTAACTTCAATTTTGAAACAGTATAACATACCACATGCTAGAACATTTTTTACATATTGTTTTTTTCAATGCACTTTTCATTCAGGCTGCATGTTGAATGATTTTTCGACATATCTTAAAAAAAAAGTTTCAAAAGTTGCTTCAAATAGCTTTGTATAACAAAAACAAGGTTCCATTTATAAGTAATGGTGAGTGAATTTTCATTAAGATAAAACATCTTGAAGTCAATTTCCTTATTTTATTTGGTTAATAAAAGTCCATCATTGTGTGATGATGCGCAGAAAAAATGCAAAAATATGGATCATAAGAATTCCTCCCATACTCTTTTAACTTTGGTCCCCAAGGTTATATACCAAAAATATGGATCATAATAATTGCTTTAAAGCTCTCAATTTCTTTACCAATATATCTCACTCAATTTCTCATTTCAAAATTTCTGGAAAAAAACACACCAGAAACCTCTGTGGAACACATTGGGAGATAAGGATAAAATGTTTGTTAGAAGAATCTTGCCCTTCTCTAAAAATGATTTCTACCCAATAAGGCACTTGTATTTTCATTTGAAAAGTACTTGGACCTGTTGTCTGCAACTTCTTTGATTTTGGACCAGTCCAAAATTTTGTTCTATGTAAACGGGCTAATAGTAAAGAGACATTATTTTCAGTCTAGAAGGTATAATTATACACTGATGACTAACCCATAAAGCATAGAAAGAGGAAATTATTTCTATTTATCTTCCACATAAACAGCACCACCCCATAATATTCTTTATTTTTCCTGGAAAATATGAACATTACAGTCACTTTTATTTCCGAGGAAAAAATTGAATGCCCCATCTACATTTTCCAATGAAGAAACATAGAGAGCTGGAATAAATCCATTGTGGCAGTATGGTTTATAGCAAACAGGCTCCACTTATTAAATCATACAGCTAAGTAAGACAGCCATATGGTAAAAACATTGTTTAACAGGAAATTCCTGACCTCCAGATGTCAGGAACATTCCACAGCCAGTTCTTGTGGAGACAAATTAAGTGCAACTTAGTTCTCCTTTTTTCATAAAACTAATTGTAGAATATCTGTCATGAATTGTTCCCCTTTGTATTTGTAAAAAAAGTTGTCTGCACTCTTCAAATATAAATTATAAATCTAATACCACATTTTAAAGACAGTCTTTTAAAGAATTGGTGCCTTTTTTTAATAAAATTAAGTAGAGCTCATTTATTGAATAATTACCAGACAACAGCTTTTGGATAGCTATTCCAATTGTTTCTAAATTTTTTCTGCAGATATTTTTCTTCAGTAAATCGAAATATGTGACAGTGTAGTGATTGGTTAATACCCTTAGAAACATCTTGTACAATAAATGAGCCACTGGTTTATTCGATAAAGAAACTGCACACACAATCTATATTTTTATTATAATCTATTCAACATTCAAAATAGTACCAATACTGACTCCACAATATGTAAATACCTTTCAGAAAAAGAACCACAAAAACAATTTCATGTAATAATATCATCTTACAGAATTTTGGTAGAATGTATTTCTTCTTTGAATCTATGTAAAATTTAATTATCAAAGGAAGTTTTTTATAGAATAAAATGTCAATTTTGATTAACACTTCTTAAACTGCCAGTATCTGATACTAAAATGAATTTAACAAATAATTGCTTCTTGATGCAAACTCATCTATAGGAGACAAATATTTCCAATGAAATACAGTTTTTAAAAGAAATTATTATCTTTTAACAATTTCTTTTTCACCCCATAATTCTTGTCAAGCTGAATATACCTGTTTTGGCAGGAGCTATAGACATAGATCAGCCTGCATATTTTGTGTCTTTTTAACCATTTTTCCACTTGAAAAAAAATTAAGCTGGTCCTAATTGAAAGAATTTGTACACAAAATTTCAAAATGCATTTAAATTTACAAATAAATGTCATATGGGGTAGAAAACACATTACAAGCATTTTCTCTTGTCTCACAAAGTTTTCCAAAGCTGTATTCATTAGTGTGTAAAAATGCAGGATTAAGTGGTAATGGGTTAAGAAAGATTATTAGTTATAAATAATTATTAACCCACTATCTGTGCTTTCTGTGCTGTTAGAAATTTGATATTAAAGCAATTGTCTGGAGGATTTCATTTTATCATGACAAGGGTTACCATAATTCTCATGAATAATGGAAGGACATGTAAGACTGAAAGTCATGATGAATATCCTTGATGTATCAAGAAAATTAACCCATGCCCACACAACAAAATTTTAGACTAGTCCAAATTGAAAGGAGTTGCAACCGAAACTATAAAGATTATCAAATTCTGTATTTTCTCAACTTTCTGTGTTGAAAGAATTGCAAAAAATGAACAAATTGCTTTGGCCGAGCCATTTCTTCATTTTTCACAATCTTTTCCAAACAGTTTTCAAGAGGAGCGTCAAAAAGCGTCATTGTGTGGGAATATGTTAAACATTAGGTACTTTATGAATAGTTATTTCTCTCAAAAAGGTTTTCATTTGCATCAAGAACCACTTGCATATACATCTCATAATTTACTAAATGAAGAAACAAGAAAGCAATGCGGATCTTAATCAAGAATTCAAAATAAAGACAAATTAATAAATTTTGAAAACATTAAATCTTTGTTTTCATGACATCGAATCTAGAATGTCAAAATATTAAGTAGTTTTAACTGGAAAAAAGACAAGCAATTTCCTCTTCCAAAATACCAAACTTATTTTCTATGTAGGTAAACACCCTGTTAACCCACATGACAAAATTTTAGAATGGTCTAAATTGAAAGAAATTGCAAACGACAAAAAAAGTTGGTTTAAATTGAAAGCATTGTTTAAGCAATCTCTTCTTTTTTCAAAATTTTTTCCAAATATTTCTAAAGCTATAATTCTTAAGCCCATAAAAGTGTAGAATTTGGTGGTTTCTTCATTTGGCAAACTATTTCAACTCTTGATTTGAATGTACCATACTTTCAAATACCATATTAACATCACATGGGGAATGTGCAGAGCTATTTAAAAATGCTTATTTAACCCATTATGTCATCTCGACTTTAACTCCCTTATCACATTACCAGACTGCAAAATTTTAAAATTGGTCAAAATTGAAAGGAGTTGCAGACAACAGTTTTAAAGTTTACAAAATTCTATATTTTTCAACTTTCTGGATAGAAAACATTGTTGAAAATGAAGAAATAGCTAAATGTTATAAGCAATTTCTTTGTTTTATTTACACAATGTTTCCCAAATGTTTGACTTGCAGAGCGTCAAAAAGTTTCACTGTGTGGCAATGCGTTAAGGAAAAGTTGATCTTTAGAAAATCTTTTAAAACAAGAAGGCCATTGACCTGAAAGTGCTCACCTGAGCTTATTTCAAGCAATTTCTCCTTTTCTCACAATGATCTCAAATCCATATTTTACTCATTATTTAAATTAACTGTTTGCCACAAAATCATCTGCATTTGGACCAGTTTGTTAACTGGTAATTTACTTTAAATATACAGCAAATTACAATTGAAGGGCATTATCTTAATCAGAATAGCTATTTGTTTCAACGTTTGTCTGACTACATCCAAATCAACAGCAGTCGACAAAACAGATATATCAAACATCCTAAAAACTTACCAATTCCAAATCAGGAAGAAAAACATCTACCAGAATTTAAATAGTCATCAACAATAATCTGAGAGAAACATTCTCTCCTCAAAATGCTTTCATGACAAAAATATTTCTGAAATTCTTCCAGTTTTTTCAAACGGACCATGAATAAAACTTGAAACCTCTCAGGTTTTTAACATCATTTTTCATTGGGTTACATGCAGTTTTTGTTGTTGTTGTTTTTCAATAATTTTGTTTTTAATTGAGCAATACAGAAGAAAGTTCACAAAATATATTCAAGTTTCTTGTATGGTTAAAGCAATCTGATATAATGATTTTCCACTGAATTGGAATACTTAATTCAAGGAATGAGTGTCAATTGTTTTAGTCATTTTTACATTTGAGACACAACATTTGTTCAATCATCCTTTTTTTAATATACATTTACTTATCATTTACAAATTAAATGTACATGTATAAAAGAAACACTGTGTACCTGAACATGAATAACTTTTTGACTTTTTTTTTAATGAATAGAAGTAGTAAATAATTGAAATATTACTTCAATTATATAAATATGAATATGACAAACATTTGCTGTATCAAAGTATCAGTAGTAGCTAGGTTATTATTTCATTCATTTGTATCATATTTTTCATATTTTTGTATCAAACACTAAATTTTGTTTGAACAAAATGTTTTTGTTCAACACCATGCCCCTGTGACAGCCTTTTTGGAGAAAAGTCCTTGATATGTGACCTTCATAGATGTCCTTGACCTTACAATCAGCTGATGTAAAGAAATTCAAGGAACCTTTGTCCCAAATATGAGCCATGCATCTTCAACAGTTTTGAATTACAGCAATTAAGTTTTATCATAAAGTTTACTGCTGGCAGACAGATGGACAGACAGACAGACCTGTCGCTTATCTTTTTGATGGGAATAATAAAGATTATTTCATCTAGAATATGAGTTTCTGCATTTTAAATGATTTGTTAGTGAAACACTTATGTCCATTTTTTCAAATGCTTAACCTTTATTGGTGTTCTTGACTTCATCACATGACCTTCAATTTGTCTTAAGTATATGCATATCAAAAAAGACTATCTACATACCAAAAATGAGCTCTTATCTTCAATTGTCATTGACTAAGTTACGGATTATTGAACTCCGGTCAGGTTTTTGACTGACAGATTGACAGAATATTATCTTAAACAATATGACCCCAAGGCATATAAATAAATATTTGTTGCATGGAGTCAAAGCATTTATTATAAATGCTTCAATCCTTTATTACAAAAGGGTATTTGCATCTATTAAGAAATAATGATAGTTTAAAATTTATAAAGCTTTTTCAAGTACACATTGTTTGAAGAAAGATATCTACTAAATAAGAATCCAGTCTTAAATCTCTAAGGAAATATCTCAAGAATAAATTGCATTTAATAATTACCAAAGTTCACTTTTGTGCCTTTAATTGTGTGGACAGATTCAGCCAATTGATTGATTGGTTGAGGTTTAAGAGTAAGATTCAGCCAAAGATACATTTTAAGTTAAATAATAACAACATAGAAACCTTTAAGCTATTCTCACAGAGCCAGGCACCCAAGCTATATGGAAATGAAGAAATTGCTTGTATCAAGCACTTTCTTCATTTCCCACATTTTTTTTTATCCAGAAAGACAATTATTTCTGAAATTGTTGTCTGCAACTTCTTTCAATTCAGAACAGTCTGAAATTTTGTCATGTTCTAATTGGCTAAAGGCTTAGTCCGAATTAGCCAATTTGTAAATTTCATGTTCAATATAATACAATGATTATTGCTACAATTGGTACATTACAATAGATATTGTTTGGTGAAAGGCACATGTGACTAGATAAAGGTTTTCTGAATGATAATTACTCATGTTTTAGGATCATAAAAAACAAATATTTTCAAAATTGATTGAAGGTATATTTATTCAAATTTCTTTTTTTATTATCCTTTTTATTATCGTAAGAGTAGAACTGGATTCTTGGATTGAGGACTATCTTACCTTGGAACCTCTTTCATTAAAAATTATTTCAACATCTAGGATGGGACCAAATTGCTGGAAAATACAATGAAGTAATATTCTTCATTAAACCATTCCCGTAGAAAACACTTTTAAACACCCCTCAAGAAAAATAATTATAACATTGTGTAAAAACAAGCAATTTTTTTCTACCAGGAAAGGTGAAAAAACTAAAATTTCATTAAATTAAAATCGCCGTCTGCAACTTCTTTCAATTTCGACAAGTCTTAGCTTTTATTATGTGGTTGAAAGTTAGAATGCAACTTCTTTTATATAAAACTATCCATAAAATTTTAAATTATAATCCTATGGTTAAAGAAATGAAAAAATTAAATCCAGTCAAGTATTAACCCTTGTCCTGCCGAATATTTGTCCTCTTTTCACTATATTTAAAATGTTGATGTAAATAGATAGAAATTGTGTTAAAAGATTTTTATAAATGGAAACAGTACAAGCATGTAGTGTAGGCTAAGATCAGACTGCCTGTCTGTGCAGACTGATCTTAGTCTATACACCTGCCAAAGCCATTGTCAAAGCAGGAATATTCCGGGACCAGCATAACAAGGGTTAGATAACCACAATTAGTGATAGTTTTTCAGTAGAAAGACTTTAAAATGCTGATAAATTTGTTTGTTTGAATGGGGTTTTACGCCGCTTTCAACAATCTTTCAGTTATATCTCGGCGGCTGGAGCACCCAACAATGGAATCCTGGTATTTCTCACACCAGTACTACCATTACTTCCTTTCCTAGCCTCCAGCTGCTATCCCACATAGGTCTACGATTATCGACCCATTGGTGAGAGACAAATAGTCGGAAAGGATGAGTGCCGCCGTCGGGGATGGAACCCGGGACCTCTAGATTGACGGTCCAACGCTCTACCAACTGCGCTATGACGGCGGCAAAATGCTGATAGATGTCATTTATTTATGGTCACTATTCCCTTCCAATGCTCAGTTGACATTGTTGGGAAAATAAATAAATATTTGGTTTTATAGGTCCCACACAATAGATGAATTCAATTAAAGACAATACCTATTTCAAAACTTGAATCTTGGCTTTTGCCAAAGTTTGATGAAAAATTCTAAGAACTTTGAAAAAAGGAAGAGCCTTACTATACAAAAGTAAGATATATCCAATAATTTATGCATAGGAAGTGAAAGCCTTACCCCTAAGAGGTTTCGTAAATCTGCCTCTCTAAATCTAAATGGTATATTTGACACATGTAATCTCTTTGGTCCTTGTGCCCCTGCTTGTGAAGGGTCCACTTTGGTTGAATCTGAAGGGCTCTGTTGGGGCTGTGAGGGCTCACCCTCAACAAGATCTGTTTGCTGTGAAATGAATGAAGAAATCATAAGTAATTCATCTAGTCAGCTAAAAACATAGGTATAGCCTTTCTCTTTCACCAAATGAATGATTTGTCCGTTTCAAATATAAAACAAGACAAATATCAGCAGATTTCTATTCTGAAAGTTTAATGCTAAGTTTTTATCTGTGATTCACAATCCAACATTTTGCATGATGCCCTCAAGGAAAACATAAAGATTGGGATTGTATGGGAATAGCTTAACCCTTTCCTGTTTTATGAAATCTTAGACTGGTCCAATTTGAAAGAGGTTGCAGATGACAATGAAACATGCATGCAATTTGAAATCTGACCATCCTATGTGGTGAAAAAAATATTGTGGGAATAGGAGAAATTACTTATTACAAGCAATTTCTCCTTTTTCCACAATGTTTTCTCAAGTATAAAATCACAGAGACGTAAAATCCGGGGTTTGTCCAGAAAAAGGTTAAATATCAAATATCAAAAGGCTAGAAAATAACCCATGGGCAAAATTTTAGACTGGTCTGAATTGAAAGGAGCTGCAGACAACAATTTAAATTTAAAGTTTATAAAATTTAGGTTTTTTCAACTTTCTGGGTAAAAAACATTGTGGAAATCGAGGATTGCTTGTAAAAATCAATTTCTTCATTTTACACATTGTTTTCAAAATTCCAAAAGTGTCACAGTGTGGGGAATTTGGTTAAGGAATTAAAATTGTACAAAAAATGCTTTATCTTAGCTTCCTGCTTTGGTCAGGGCATATGATAAGATTCTCTGTTCTGCTTATTTTATTACTAATGTATCATTTGTAGAAAAGCTCTCTGTTTGTCAAGAAAATTTTGTATTTACTCAAATTAATCATTTTAATACTTTCTGCAAACATGTCACATAATCACGCAGCTTGTGATGTATAACTTTGATTTCATATTGATGCCAAACATCATGTTTCCATATAAACCATTCCAACATTATCCCTTTTTTAGAAGCAATTCAAGAAAAGAATAAGTAAAACATTGTAGAAATGAAGAATTTGCTTGTAACAGCTGTTTTCTACCCAAAATACTTGTAACATGTAATATCTTAATTTCAAACACACAAGAAAGTTGAGAAAATCTAAAATACGTAAACTTTAAATTGTTGTCTGCAACTTCTTTCAATTTGGGACAGTCTACAATTTTGCCATCTGGTAATGGGTAAAGAAATCAATATATTAATGAAATAAAAACAGACAACTAGTGCTTTCAGTGATTTCCACCCTTTGATTTCAAATCAAATGTGAACAAGGAATTAATGACAAGGGTTAACCCATTCCCACACAACAAAATTTCAAATTAGTCCAAAATGAATGAAGTTGCAGACGACAATTCAAGTTGATGGAATTTAATTTTTTTTCTTTCTTTAGCAATAACTATTGTGGATAATGTAGAAATTGCTTGACACAATAAATTTCTTCATTTTCACCAATATTTTCAAGAGCTTTTTTCTTGAGGGTCATAAAAGAATAGAATGTGTGGGAATGAGTTAAGCTGGAATTTTGTTTTTTCCGTTAAAGTTGAAGGAACTCTAGATTTTGACAAAATTTTAAAAGAATATATAAGATAAAAAGAAACCTTAGTTCAGCCTTCCAAACAAAAGAAAAGGGCATCAAAAAACAAAATGTGTTTCTCAATAATGTATAAAACATGGTTGGGAAAAAAGGAATAATTGCCAGTCACCTGACCCACAATTAGCTGGATACCGATAATGGCAAAGCTTGGCTGTTCAGTGAAAATAAGACAACTATTTTATGTGTGTAAATTAGAAATAAAGAGTTATGTTGCCCTTCCCAAGAAACAAGAACTAATTCTAATTTAAAAAAAAGTTCCTTACTAATGTAGACCAAAAGGTTGTACCTAATGATTGATTAGACTGTAGTTACAATATTCTAAAACTTTTGAAACAAACATTTCTAACTCCCTATAGGTACCCCTAATACTCCTGTGCGACTACAAAATGTCTATCAAACTAAAGTTTGGCGACATAGAATTGTCTTCCAGTGAAAAGGGATATTGTGAAAATTGAAGAGATTGCTTTTAAAACACAAATCCTTCAACTCTCTCTATGTTTTTCCAGTCTGTTGTCCTGTGTGAGGCAAAAAAGTGGGATTGTGAAAACTAATATTTACCAAAATCAATGAAAAAGACATCTCAAGAGATTACATTTGTAAATAAAGATGAGCTTGGTACCCCAAAAATGCCACTGGGAATAATTAGTGTTAGTGATGGTGTTAATTATTAATTCACACAGCAAGCAGTTACATCCAATCTGCCAACAATATTGATATTTTATCTACTGACCTCATATCATGCCTTCTTTATTCATAGTAAAAGAACCTAGTTCAAATGCAAATAGGGAAAGCCAAAAACACACTGATCACTACAAGCCATCACCCATTTAAACTCCAAGGGTGTTTTAATGATGAAATAAAATCAAAATTGGCCATAACTCTTAGATAATGCAATAAGAACAAAGCTATTGGGTTTTGTCTTGCATTTTGAGAGAAAGGTTCTTGACCTTGAAGATTTTTTCCAGGTATTTCTGTTAATGTGAAATTTTGAGAACAGCCAGGCAAAGTTTGTGACCTCTAACTGATGGTTTATCTAACTTTGACCTACATTTTTATGTCCTGGCAAAAAAAAAACTAGACCTAATTGATTGATTGATTGATTGATTGGGTTAAACAACACTTTTAACAGTATTTCAGTCCTTAGTAAACCATGGATTCTTGGTATTTCTCATGCCAGTACTACCACAACATCCTTTCTGAGCCCCAAGCTGCTCATCCTACTTATTTTACAATATCCACCCATTGGTTGGAGACAAATGTCGGAAAGAATATTTGCCGCACCAAGGGATTAAGCCCGGAACCCCATGATTAGGAGTCTGACATGCTACCAACTGCGCTATGGTCGCAGCCTTAACTAGACATGAATATCATCAAAATAAACATTGAAAAAAAGATAGCGACTTCTACAGTATGACCATGGGAGAGTATTTCTCCCAAAGATATAACTTACTGACCTACTTTTTAACCCACTTTTTTTTTATTGATTTCAAATCTTTATTAAAAGAGCAAGACGTCTGGATCATTTCTGTGAAGTTTGATCAAATCGTACTCAGTTGAATAGGAGGATATTTTGTAGTAATTTTTTACTGATGGATAAATAGGCAGACAAACAAAAAGTATTACTCCTTTCTTGTTCAAACCTGGGATTTTACAATGCAGTGATTTTATACTTGAGAAAACACTGTGGAAAAAGAAGGAATTGCTTGTAACAAGCAATTTATGTCCCACAATATTTTCTACCACATAGGATGATTTCATTTAAGATTGCATCCAATTTTCTTTGTTGTCTGCAACTTCCTTCAATTTGGACCAGTCTTGTTTCAAAAAACAGTAAAGGGTTAACTGACCACAACAGGTGATAAGCCCTTTTTGTGCTAGGTTGGTAAAATAGACCAAATCAAACATTTGAAACTCCAGTGATTATTTTCTTGATCAATATAAATATCCCTTATAAAATATACCAAGATGCTTTCAAAGCACTATATCTGCATCATTAATGATGAAATGAAGATCTGTTGGTACTTTCTTCCAACTATTCAAATTGTGCAAATATTCCATATTTCTTTAATACAAAAGCAGGTGAAAATATTTGACATCAAATGAATCAAAATAGCTATGATTTAGGTGACCTTTGAAATATTCCCAGTATTGCTCTAGCCTCTGGCACAATCAATTACTGAAAATTGATCTCTTTAATTCTTATTAGCATGCATATTTAATTGAACTTGCATATGGAAACAAGATTTAAAGCAGTTCCTAAACTTGGGCCCTATCTTAGGGCTATAATTAACTTCAAATCTAAATTTGAATTTTTGTTCAGATCCTATCAAGACAGCCCCTTTCTAAATGATGACATCTCTTTTTCTTGTCAAATGATGCTAAATCTTCTACACAATGCTTGTTCAAGAAGTTATAACTTTGTAAATGCAAAAGTAAGATTCACAAGTACATGTATAATTAATAGCTATAGAACTTTTTTGTTATTCAACATTGAAACAAATAACAATAGTTTTTTGTTAGTTCCAAAACGCATGGTAGTGTGGAATACAGAATGAGAACATGGTCTGCCATAAATGGAAATCCCTCCATGTATCTGTGTTATTGACAATTCCTGTGCTTTGAAAATTATAGATGGTCTTTTTCTCCGTGACATTTTTCAATGTTCTCTGTAGATCCCCTCTGATCATTTTTCAGATTATACTGCACATTTTTGATCATTTTTCAGATTATAATGCACATTTTCAATAAGATTTATTAAAAATACAATTAAATATCTATTATGTGAGAAACTAGTTGACAAATATGCATTTTCCATTTTCAGGACCTTTACTAGATCATACAATCTCTAATTGAATTTTGAAATGAAATACTCATTCTTCCCAAAGAAAAGCCTGAATTAAAATAATGATGATGTACGGACATATGATTTGGATCCCCCCCCTCCACCAGAAAAAAGCAACAATTGTGTTACAAGTGCTTTGCTTCTGAACAATACAGGGATTCTTTTGTTATAGAGATATTATACATAAGCTGTCACTGGTTGCCCTGATTCGGTTACACAATATTGCTCATTATGGCACCAAAGTAGATACACCCTCTTGATGTAACATTGCAGAGACCAAAACAGGGATCACAGGGAGTGATGATAGAATTCAAGAATATTCACAGCATTTTAAGCTGATTAAGAGATCATGATAAGCTTTCATTAAAGTTTAAACGGTACTGTGTAGAATCCCATTTCTATACATACATGGGCATGTTGGCAAACCAGTCCAAATAGCCTCCACCACAAACCATGCCAGAGGAAAAACATTTATACTTAACGTACATTTATGTTGCCTCTTGGCCTTACCGTCTGCTGCTCCACGCCTCCGTTTGGTGTTACTGCTGTAATGGCTGTGGATGTGAAGGGGGTTTGTTCACTTTTAAATTCTGTTGGAAGAGAGGATACAGGAGTTTGTACCATGACTTGTTGATATTCCTCCAGCCCAGGGGTTTGGGCATACTGGTAGGTTGGAGGTAACTGGTTCTGTACCATGTGCTATAAATACAAATACCACAAAATCAATACACAGTCAACTCTGTATATGACAGACAGTACTTAGAATGTCTAAACTCTCTTAAAAATTGAGAATAACATAAGTAGATTTCATTCAATATTGATAAAAAAAATATACATATAAATATATTCAAAGCAATAATGTCCACAATGTTGTGTTTCTCTTTTTTTACAATTACAGTAGACACTTGTTCTCTTGATTTTTGCAGATCTGCAGGTCGTGGCAAAAAGCTTGAGATAACCAGAATTTGAGGTAAAAAAAATCAGAATTGAATGTTTTTGGATAAAAAACATGGAAGTCAGGGTTTTGGTAAAACATTATGCGTAGACTGGTTTTGTGTCGACTTTGGCTTTGATGCATTATCTGACTAAAGAATTGAGTAAGGTTTTATCTTTTGTCATAGGAAAAATAAACAAATATTAATATGATCTTGATTAGTTTGTTTGTTTGAATGGGGTTTTATACCACTTTCAACAATCTTTCAGTTATATCGCAGGGGCTGGAGCACCTAACAATGGAATCCTGGTATTTCTCACACCAGTACTACCATTACATCCCTACCTAGCCTCCAGCTGCTATCCCACATAGGTCTTAGATTAACGACCCATTGGTGAGAGACAAATAGTCGGAATGATCTTGATAAGAGTCAAATGTTTGATAATCGATTTGTAACAGTTACCTGGTCAAATGGATTTTGTCACTCATATTGTCTGGTTGCTTAGTAGGTAAATTTCAATTTGAAATTGAAATTTGTCTTGAAAACTAACTTGACATAAAAGGAACAGTGAGATAGAGAAAGGATAAAGTTGGGACAGTCTGACTCATATATGACCTTGAAATATCTGGAAATTCAAAATTCTGATATGCAGATAACAAGTGTCAACTGTACTTGCCATTTAAACCATTCCCACACAACAAAATTTTGGAATGGTTCAAATTTAAAGCTGCAGACGATAATTACAAGTTGATGGAATTTTACGTTTTTCTGTCTTTTTGGATAGAAAACATTGTGGAAAATGAAGAATTGCTTGATACAAGCAATTTCTTCATTTTCTTCAATGTTTTCCATAACTTTTTTCCTAAGGGGTGTAAAAGGGAGGGGTTGTGTGGGAATTGGTTAAAGAGTGTAAGTCAAATCAGCATATTATTGGCGTTTTGGGTATTTGTGGTTGTCATATATTTGTAGCTTAAATACTTAATTTTCACACAACATGTTGACAAATTTTAATATATCACTGGCATGGCCTTGATCATACTAAACATTGTTTCAAAGCGGACTAATATCCCCCAACAGCGCTTGTCCATGTACAAGTGCTATCTCCCAAAGGGCCTTAAGGAAAAAAACGGCCTTTTTAATTAAAGGGCCATAACTCAGTCAAAAATCAATGGACCATACAACCAAAATAGGATATGCAATGTCTGACTTATACCGAGTCTTTCTGTGAAATCAAATCTGTCCAATGGATGCTGAGAAATTGAGTGGACATGATTTTCCACCAAAGGGCCATAACTCCGTTAAAAATCAATTGACCGTAACCAAAATGGAATATGCACATCTCTGCTTGATACTGATTATATCAGTGAAGTTTGAATCAAATCTGTAATAAAATATATTAAAATCTGTCCAATGGTTGCTGAGAGATAGTGCGGACACGAAAAAAGCTACAGACAGACAGACGGACCGACCTACCGACCGACAAGCTGACTCCTATATACCCCCAAATACATTTTGGGGTATAATTAGTGTCTTCACTGAACAATTGACCATAAACAGGATTTAAAAAAATCAAAATTTATGCCTTTAGAGGTGAATCAATGGCATAATTTTTTGCCCCCAAATTCTCCATTTGTCATTTGGTAATTCTTTGGTGTTTTTTCAAGTTCAAAGTTGCTTAAGTGCCTTCTAGTTGACATCATCTATTATAAAAGCAATTTCAGAACATTTTTACTGTTATAACTCTTGTCATGCTGAAGGTCTAAAATCCTTGAATCATTTATTTACAGGTAACTATTACTTATGAAAATCAATCTTGTAAAAGGGACAAACAGGCTGTGTAGGCTAAGATCACATAATTTGCCGGCTTGTCTTTATCTATACCACCTTCAAAGCCAGAAATATTCCAGTTAAAAAATTTGTTCATCTCTTGATTAGGCCTGTAATTTCATGGAAGACAATTAAAAAAAATGCTATTTGCCGAATTGCAACCAGTGTGTCACCACTGCAGACAGGAGAAATAGAAGCTAGAATATAGTAGGTATCACTTCATGTTGGCATTAAACTCTATCACTCCCCCAGAACTATGTTACAGGAAAAGGTGTTTTGCTCTTGTTCTTCTTAAATCCTTGTCATGCTGAATAAAATTTCTTAAGAAATTTCATGAAAATCAAAGGACTGAAGTTAAAGCACTGAAAGTACTAGTTGTAGGACATTATTTCTTTTGAAAATTGGATTTCCTAAATCATACTGGCTTGCAATAGACAAACAGGCAGTGCAGACTAAGAAAAGACTGCACATATGTGCAGGCTGATCGTTGTCTGTACCTCCTGTTAAAACAGAAATATTCCCATTTCAGCATGACAAAGGGGTTAAAAGACAATCTAACATACAGTCATAATATGATCTTTCTTAACCCTTGTCATGCTGTATAAATTACCTTACTGAAATGCTGTCAAATCAAAGGGCTGAAAGCACGGATAGAATTGTTGATCAAAAATCAATATTTCTTTTATAAAACAATTTCATAAACAACTCTGGCGGAAAAAATACAAGAAGGAGGTGTAGACCAAAATCAGACTGCACTTATGTGCAGGCTGATCTTGCTCTACACCTCTTGCTAAAACCAGAATATTCCAGGTTCAGCATGACAAGGGTTAAGTTTTCACAATCATGCTTTTTTAGTCACACAAAAATCTTACTACAGCATGCCTCAAGACAAATCTGTTTGCAAGCAAATTGCATACATCACTACTACACATACATTGCAGATTTTTACCTAAATTTTTCATCATTATTCAAATACTAAATGAAAGCCAAGAAAGTCAGTTTCTTGTCAAAAATCCCAAATAAATGGAATGTCTTTTAACCCGTTCCCACATGCTGACACTTTTGGAAGCCTCTCAAGAAAAACAACTGAGAAAACATTGAGTAAAGTGAAGAAATTGCTTGTGACAAGCAATTTCTTCATTTTACACAATGTTTTATATCCATAAAATTGATAAAATCTGAATTTTCATAAACTTTAGAATGCCATCTGCAACTCCTTTCAATTTGGACCAGTCTAATTTTTTCATAGGGTTATGGGGTTGTTGCAAAACTACAATAAATTCATGATAGTCATTCCAAAAGATGATTCTAATTAGCTCTGAAGGATGAACAGTTAACCCATTACCAGACAGCAAAATTTTAGACTGATCCAAATTGATGAGTTGCAGACAACAAATTTAAGTTTGGCATATCATCATTTTAACTTTCTGGTTTGAAAACATTGTGAAAAATTTGGAAAGTCTTTGTTCTTTACAATGTTTTCTCAATTGTTTTACTAGAGGGGCGTCCAAAAGTGTCAATGTGTGGAATGGGTTAAACACAACTTTATATTCAAAAACCTATGGCAGATCTCGAGCCCCAAGGGAGTGATCAAAACTTCAGAGCTGAAAAATCATAATCATTTTTTCTAACTCAGCCCTATGACGGGTTTTCCTATCTAATCATGTCTAAACAAGACAACCCCTGATGAGAACAAACAACCATGATTTTACCCATTCCAATATAATAGTGCTTTTTGATGCCCCAAAGATAAAAAGCTTTGGTAAACATTGTGGAAGATAAATTACTTGTTGCAAGCAATTTCTTCATCATCCTCAATGTTTCGACCTCAATAGAGAAAAAGTATGTTTAGTTTAGTTGACCATATATTGTCGGCTGCAACAATTTCAAATTCTGTTGTATAAAACAGTTATATATTATTCCCTGTTATGTCTATTAACAATGACATTACTGCAGTTCCAACAATGTGTCCAAGTTTCACACAGCCAGCTGGTAGTTCCATCATCTTGACAACTTAGTCTGAAATATCACTATCAACCCTCTTACAGTACTTAGTATCACTCTGAACACCCAAAAGACTTTGTTATACATGAGGACCAAAGTCACATGACCAACATCACATCCTGAAATCTCACTCTCACCATCCGAATCTACTTATGTACTTCAACACTTTCTTCAATGCACTCTACTCTTCAAGCTTTTCCTCAAAGGAAATCGAATATTCTTTCATAATTTTCTTTCATAATTTATCACATGAAAGTACACATGGTACAAGGGAACTGCAAGATAATAATCAGGAGGAGTAAATCCGAGATTCAAACAAATACATTTTTATGGTTCACTTCTATTATGATTGCCATTTTAAAGCATATTGTAATATTTAATGTGGAAGAAAAATGTGAGAAAAAAGAAATTGTCAACCAAACCCCTCTGGTTGATCTGTTAACATGAATTGCCTATATATTCCATCAACTAGTCAAACAATAATCTGGATTATTGAATTAACAATATAAAACACAAGCAAGATAATCAAAATACAATTTACCAATTACCACAGGACAAAATTTTAGACTGGTCCAAAATGGAACGATGCGTCAAATGAAAATTTCAATTTCACGAAATTGAGAAATCTTTGTTTTTTAGCACAGAAAACATTGCGGAATATGACCAAAAAATACTTGTAATGAGGAATTTCTTCATAGTGAATATTTTACAAAGCTATTTATCTTAAAGGGTGTAAAAAGGCCAGATCATGTGGAAATGGGTTAATATCCACAAATTCTATTCATCATAAAGAAAGTTGAACCCTTTGTCTTATAAATGAATTAGCAGCAACACCAAACAAAGGAATGTTTGTCAAACACTTGTAGGGTAAGAGGATGTCCAAAATAAATCCAACAATAATACACACATTATAACCATATCTGTCTATGATAACTCCAATGTTTAACACAAGTCACATCCTTAAACTTAAATGAAACAATGAAAATTCTTTCAAAATAAAATTCAAAATCCCTACCCACATATTAGCTGCTGGAATGAGGGGATGCATAACTTTTGGTTTCTGTAGAACTGCCAACAGAACAGGAAAAATGGGCAGAATGGAAATAATTCAATTAGACAAGGGAAAATCATTTGAACAAGAGGAAATGCAACACCCCAAATTATCTCTGAATAAATTAGTGAAAACTGTATGAATAAGTCATATTAGAAAGGTCAATATAATTCCCAAACCAGTGTATAGTCATTGATCTACATAGCTTGTATCAGTATCAAATACTGGCATTTGCAAATTGGAGAATTTGTAGGAAAATTAGTCCTAATGGGCCAATTTCTTTCCTGGCATGCTAAATGTATCTACCATGACCTTTATAACACAAAACACAATACATTGTAATGAGGGCAAGTTTTTTTGTTTTTTTTTCATAGTATGTTTAACTAGGCCTGCATACCTACAATATGCTATGCACAATATAAAACTCAATTGTTGGTTCAAGTATTTTAACCCATTCCCACTCAGAGACGCTTTTAGACACCCCCAAGAAAAAAAGGTTTGGAAAACATTGTGGAGAATGAAGAAATTTCTTCATTTTCCACATTATTCTCTACCCAGAAAGTTGAAAAAATCTCAAATTTCATAAAATTTAAATTGCCGTCTGCAACTTCTTTCAATTTGGACCAGTCTAAAAAAAATTCCGTCTGGTAATGGGTTAAAGGGGTATAACTCTTGTAAAATGTGTATAAAGTTAATATATGACAGGTTTAGATTGATCTAAGTATTAGTGCATTATATTTCAAGTTCCAAACAAAACAAAATTGTGAGTATTTCTGTAGGATACGTTTCATTTTATAAATTCTCAAATGTAGAAATGCTATCATTCACTTCAAGAATGCCATTTTTCTTGAAAATTTCAATATGAACTTGTCAAATAGAAGCAGATAAGCTATGTTATAGAGAAAAGAAACTGAATACCTTTTCACCTTTCTGTTCTTTCTTGCATACAGAAATTCCGTTTTCCATGACAAGACAACACCATCTAATCACTAAGTTTGGACCAAAACCCCTAGTCTGTCAAAGACTTAATATCTTATTCTGATAGCAGGATGTCTAATTATCAGGCAATTTTTATGAGGGGCCAAGAAAGTCAATAAATGAAGCCCAAGGCACCTTCATTATAAATGAAATTCACATTCCTTATTCTGACAAAAAAAAAGAAGTAATCAGATCAAGATGTTCTATGATTAATTTCCAGCACTATGTGGACTTGGATAAATCTGAATATTTACAAACCCTTCATATAACAAGCTGGAACAATAACGCATTAACCCATTTCCACACAATGACGCTTTTGGACGCCCCTCAAATAAAACAGGAAAGCATTGTGTAAAATGAAGAAATTGCTTGTAACAAGCAATTTCTTCAATTACACAATGTTTTCAACCCAGAAAGTTGAAAAAAAATTAAAATTTTACAAACTTCAAATTGTCATCTGCCACTTGTTTGAATTTGAATTTTGCTGACTGGTAATGGGTTAAATCAAGCATAAGTTTTTGTTCTTTGAAAATGGTTTTGAATTCATACCTTTCAACAAGAGGGCCATAACCCAGATGGAGATGTGCCCTATGCCTGAGGATCTGGTCTAAGTATTACTTTCATTTAGAATGGGAGTGAATAGTAAGGTAGCCGACCATTTTTTTTGTTTATATCCCTGAACATGAATTAAGTAGAGAAACTTGCTTGTCACTTGACCACTTAACCTACTCCCATACAATCCCACTTTCTAACCCCTTTCAATGTAAAACCTTTGTAAACAATGCAACAATTCAAGAAATTTGTTTCAAGTACTTTCTTCATTAACCACTATGTTTTCTTACCCAATATTAACCCTAGTCATGCTAAAGCCAGAATATTCAGGTTTTGGCAGGGGGCATAGACCTGATCTTAGTCCACACCTCCTGCTTGTATTTTTCCTGCTAGAGTTGTTAATAAAGCTGATTTCCAAAAGAAATATTGATTTTTGAACAACAAGTCCTATCAGTGCTTTCACCCCTTTGATTTTACAGCAAATCAGTAAGGTAATTTATACAGCATGACAAGGGTTAAGATTTTGATAGTTTCATCTGGTAATGAATTGACAAGATATACATTTGGTGCCATTAACCCATGAACCAACATATATATTGGTCCAGTCAGTCCAAATTGATGTTGCGGACAAAAAATATAAGGTGATGAAATTTAAAACTTTTTTGCCTTTCGAGGTACAAAACATTGCAGATAATGAAGAAACTGCTAGTAAAAAACTTTTTTCCCCCACAAAAAAAAAAGCGTAAAAAAGGAAGATTGTTTGGACTGGGTTCATGAGCAAAAACTGTATGAAATGTTAAATTTGGGCAACTACATAATGTCCTCTGAATTATCAGTTATATTTAACCCATTATCAGACTACTATTCAGACTGATCCAAATTCAAAGGTGTTGAAGACAACAATGTTTAGTAGATATTAGATAACATTTCTTCATGGGTCGAAAGGATGAAGGATTTGCTTTCAATAAGCAATCTCTTTACTATCCACAATTTTTTCAGAAGTTTTTGAATTAAATTTAATAGCAAATGGAGACTGCCTTGCCTTGAGCCCTTTTACTTTCTTTTTATCCAAAGAGGGTGCATATACACAAACACTTCTTTATTACTCTGGATGCTTTGTGAGTAAAAAAAAACAATTTACAAAGAAAGGAATTCACTGTCTTTTTCATGTGTTATTGCCAGAAACAGACCAACTTATTTATAATTCATGACTAACTCTGTGTTTACTGCATCACTGTATTAATTAAAGTCAGTTTGCAAGATATCTGGTAATGAAATATCTAGAAATCCAATGAATTCCAACATCAAGACAATAGTTAATCAATAGAAAAATAGACCAAATGACTTTGGAGCCGTCAACTTCCCATTAAAGTCGGAGAATGTGCAATGGTTATTTGTCAGCTAAAAGAGATTTTACTCTGGCCATCTCATAATTATAACTAAAGCATTTAATTAATTTTAAATGGGGAGCATGTAGATGGTAATTATTTGTCCTGCTTGCAGATCAGACTTGAAAAAGGAACTGGTATTGATCTGGGTGAAGAAGAAATCTGTGAATGTGAGCCCACTATAGAAAATGCATAAAGTTACTGCAAAACATGAAATTCAAGTCATAATTAGAAATTGTATTTGGATATGGTTGTTACTAAAAAGATAAATACCTGTTCTATCAAGGAAGGATGAGTTAACTGACCGAAAAAATCTGGCATCATAGACTGTGATATCACTTGCATATTATCCATGACAATCTGTCTATTTTTATTAGAACAACTGCAGACTATCAAAGATTGAGAAGCTACTATGAATTTAGGGTACCCATGTCACTGTATTTATCAGACCCAACCAACAACATCCCTGATTACATAATACCACATGGACTAATTAAACCCCTTCCCTACTGTGTTCCTGGCCACATGGGGTACACACATAGGTGTCAAATACTAACAAATTGTATCAACCCAGGAAGAAGAAAGTGTCAATTATGGACTATCAGTAATAAACAACAACTGGTGATAAAAGTGTGTCCACTTATCTCACACCAGTACCTTCATACACATTTCTTGGGTTAACCAATTTCCAGACAACAAAATTATAGATTTGTCTAAAGTCAAAGATGTTGCAGTCAACAATTTTAAGTTGACAAAATTTCAAAGTTTTGGGAACCTCAAGGTAGCAAACACTATGGACAATGAAGAAATTGCTGTTTCAAGCAATTCTTTCAATTTCCACAATGTTTATAAATCATTTTTTTAAAGGGGTGTAAAAAGGTATTATTGTTGAAATGTGATTATTTTTCTGACCACAAGACTTATTTTCATAATAGGTAAAATAGCCCTATTAAGATTTTCAATTCTGCAGATTTCATTTTAATATTACAAAATTTTTCTGGGTCAATTAACTTTAAAAACTGAAGCCATGAAAAAGTCTCAAAAAAGAAAAACCTTGACCTATCAATACACAATCCATAATTAGACTTGAAAGAGAAAGTAGTATTGAAAACATTGTGGGTGAAAGAGTTATTGTTTGTAACAGGAAATAGAACCTTACTCATCATGTTTCTATCTAATTTTTGACCTTCTTTGAATTTGGACTTGCCTAAATTAATACAGTCTTTTAACTGACAAAAGCTAGGATGAATGTACAAATTCACCATTCCCTGATTATTCGCTAACACATCAATTGATGATGCTTCAAACTTCATTATCCCATTATCAGACAACAAAATTATAGACTGATTCATATTCAATGAAGTAACAGATGACATGACAAATGTACTAAATTAAGGATAAAAAGTGCCAAATAAGACAAAAAACATTATGAGAATTGGAGAAACTACTTATTACAGCAATTCACCTTTTCCCACAACATTTTCCACAACCATATTTATTTAGGGCATCAATAAGCGGGATTTGGGTAGTAACAGGTTACCCGTTGTTTTCACACAAGCCCTCCTTTTAAGCCCTCAAGAAAAAAGCTTAGGGAAAATATTGTGAAAAAAAAGAAATTAAATTGCATCAAGCATTATCCACAATGTTTTCTATCCAAACAGACAAAAAAATTTCAATTTCATCAACGTGAATTTGTCATCTGCAGCTAATTTCAATTTGGACAGGTCTAAAATTTCACTCTGTGGGAATGGGTTAATATGAAGACAGAGACAAAATATTAGCTTTACTTTCTGAATAAATGAATTTTGTTCTTTTCCTAAACCATAATACAGGCTCAAAATATGATAACAACATTGAATTCGGCATTGTAAAGGACTTGATATAAGCTTTTAGGCTGGGACATGGAAAAAAGTAAATCAAATAAGAATACCACAAGAAAGTGCATGGTATTTTTGTGAATTTCTTCCTCTTCTTAAATATATTTTTCTTTCATTCATTACAATCTACATGCCTGTAAATCCATTAACAGAAAGCAAAATTTTACAAATTGGAAGGAGTTGCAGACAACAATTTAAAGGTATTAAAAGTTTGGAATCTTTTAAGGTGGAAAACATTGTGGATAATGAAGAAATTGGTTGCAACAAGCATTTTCTTCATTTTCCACAATATTTTCGGAAGCTTTATTCCCTTTGGAGCATCTAAAAGCATTATTGAGTGGGAATAGGTTAAAGTCACCGGGGGAAAACAAATACATGAAATGCAACAAATGGGATATCATACCAAGGACCTCTTGGCAATATTTGAAAAAAAACGCTACATTTCAATAAAACCTCGACAAGACCTTTTTTATACCCATGTATAAGAAATTACTTTGTTTTTCCTCTACTACACTACATGAGAAAATCTACTTAAATGATATAGGCTATATTAGTATCAAACACAATTTGAACCAGGATATAAAGGGTGTACTTGACCCCTTTTATTGACCAGTAGGGGTTAAAGAGCAGAAAACAAAGGGTTCAATAAAGTGTAAAAACAATAACAAATATCAGGGCCTTATTATCATACAGGAAGTATTACAGAACACATCAATGTCCAATATGTTGTGTACAGAAGTCAAGTTTTCCACACAGAAAACTCAATACAGAAAATCAGAAAAAAGCCACTAACCTGCACATGTAATGGTGTTGCTGCATTTACTGTTGGCAAATTGAGCTTCTTATTTTGTGTTAACAGTGTGAGGTACATGTTTAGCAACCGTGCCATGTCTCTTTGACTCTGGCACTCATACATTGATCCAAAGAACACTGCCTCTCTGTGATTTTTCCAACTGTTTCCATGGCAACCAAAATTCAGTAGATATGTGCAAGACTCCAAACCAATTGATGGTTCTTCACACAAAATTGTCAGTGTAAATTCATTTACCAATATTTTCATGGGAACTTGATAACCAGGCCAAAATAGACTTTATATGAGTCCTGATGACGTATCTTGTTGACAAGATTTTATTTCTTTTCACTTTAGTTACAATTTATCAGGAAAACTATTATTTCTTTTAGTATTTGTATTTTTTTGGGGGAGGGGGAATAATCATTACATTCAACCTATTTTTCTACAATTACTTTGAATCATTCAATTCTAGTCCTACATCCAGATGGACCTGTCACTGCAATCTGAGCCCTCTTTGTCCAATCATGTGCAACCGCGGACTGTACTGTTGACAAAGCTTCTACTATTTAGTTCTTGTATTCTGATATGTCAATTTACCTGCTTTTACTATCCAGGTTAGCACATTACCATTCAACAGAATTTTAAACTAGTTCAAATTGATATAAGTTGCAGATGATAATTTCAAGTTGATCGAATTTTAACAATTTTAAATTTATGATAGAAAACATTGTAACATAGAATTTGTTGGTAATAAGCATTTTCCACCCAATTTTCTTAAGCTCTTCTCTTTACGGACATGAAAATGTGTGATTGTGTAAGAATGAGTTAAGGTGCTCTATAACAAGAAATCTGCGGGTCAAAACTCACCAAGGTTACACCCATTTGCTCTCGAAAGTTAACCAATTCCCACAAAGTGAGGCTTTTGGACGCCCCCCCCCCCCCTCAAGAAAAACAACTGGGAAAACATTGTAAAAAATGAAGAAATTGATTGTAACAGCAATTTCTTCATTTTCCACAATGTTTTCTACACAAAAAGAAGAAATAATCTAAAATTTCATAAACTTTAAATAGTTGTCTGTAAGTCGTTTCAATTTGGACCAGTGCAAATTTTGTTGTCTGGTAATGGGTTAACTTTGTTTCTTTGTTTGAATGGGGTTTTACGCCGCATTCAACAATCTTTCAGTTATATCGCGGTGGCTGGAGCACCTAACAATGGATTCCTGGTATTTCTCACACCAGTACCGCCATCACATCCTTTCCTAGCCTTCAGCCAACGTTTCAAGAGCATGCAATGAGATAAATGAGTTGAAAATATAGCACTTTACCAGGCAATGTTGGAAAATAAACAAAGTTGTGACTTTTTAACCCTTGTCATGCTGTATAAATTACCTTACTGAATTGCTATCAAATCAAAGGACTGAAAGCACTGATAGAACTTGTTGTTCAAAAATCAATATTTCTTTTAGAAATCAACCTCATAAACAACTTGGAAAGGAAAAGTATGAGCAGGAGGTGTAGACTAAGATCAGCCTGCACATAAGTGCAGTCTGATCTTAGTCTACACCTCCTGCCAAAACCGGAATATTCCTGGTTCAGCATGACAAGGGTTAAGATAGAAAGTAGATAACTTGAAAGCCTAATTTCAGTAAGTGCCAAGTTGTACATAAATACCAAGTTTCAAGTCAATGCTGTAAATAGTTGCTGAGAAAAATGTGACAGCAATACACCACTTTACCAGGCAATGCCTGAAAACTAAGTTGTTAAATAGGAAGTAGATGAGGCCCTAAATATGGCGGGTGCCACGTAAGACACCTAGCTGAACCTCCATAGGCACTGTTGGAAAATAAACAAAGTTGTGACTTTGTAAGATAGGCAGTAGATAATTTGAGAGCCTTATTTCACTAAGTTCAAAGTTGAACATAAATACCAAGTTTCAAGTCAACGCTATAAATAGTTGCTGATAAAAATGTGACGGTAATATATCACTTTACTAGGCAATGTCTGAAGTCTGTAAGTTGTTAAATAGGAAGTAGATGCCGACCTAAATATGTCGAGTGCCACGTAAGACACCTAGCTGAACCTACATTTTCAATGTTGGAAAATAAACAAAGTTGTGACTTTGTAAGATAGGCAGTAGATAACTTGAGAGCCTATTTTCACTAAGTTCCAAGTTGTACATAAATGTCAATGCTATTAATAGTTGCTGAGAAAAATGCGACAGTAATATACCACTATACTAGTCTGTAAGTTGTTAAACAGGAAGAAGATGCCGACCTAAATATGGTGAGTGCCACGAAGGACACCTAGCTGAATATCCATAGCATGTTTCCAGTGGATGTGATCAATAGTTGCTCAGAAAAATGTGACAAAAATATACCACTATAACAAATAATGTCTAGAAATAAACTAAGTCATATAACAAGAAGTAGATAACTTGTGGATCTAAATTTTGTAAGCAACATATACAACCCCTATCTGAATCTTCATATCAAGTTTCAAGTACATCCTATGAATTGTTACTGTTGAAAACAAAAAATACCACCGTATCAGACATTGTCTGAAAACTGAATATAAGACGCCTAGTTGAATCTCTGCACTAAGTTTCAAATGGTTACTGAGAAAAATGTGACAAAAATATACTACTACACCATTAAATATCTGAAAATAAACTTAGTCTAAACCCATTCCCACACAATGACACTTTATGACGCCACTCAAACATATGGAAAAACATTGTGTAAAATGAAGAAATTGTTTTCAACACGCAATTTCTTCTTTTTCAACAATGTTTTCTACCCAGAGAGATGAAAAATTTGAAAATAAGCTGAAACTCCTTTCAATTTGGAACAGTATAAAATTTTGCCATCTGGTAATGGGTTTAACAGAATACATAACTTGCGGAAAGAAATTTGGTGACCCCTAGCTGAACCTCCACAAGTGTGATCACAATAGCTCACATGAACCAAAATATTGGTTACAGACAGACAGACTGAAATGCGGACAGAGGTTAAACAGTATACCCCCTCTTCTTGGATATGAAGGTATAACAAAGATTTTGTGAAAAACACTAATGACCCCAAAAGACAAATTTCTAAACATTTTTTTTTTTTCTAAAAGATTCACTTGGTGTTCGACCTTAGCATATTTAGATGGCCTTGACCTCTGTCTCACTATATGCATTACAATAAGAGCAACAAGTTCACGTCATATTGCGATGCAATACAGGAGTCTCTCACCAGATTAAAAAAAGTCTTTTTTACAGTTAATATTTTCCCCACAAGACCTGGTTCTGACGCCTCTTAGAGTAAGCTTAACACAACTCAACTGAGAGAAAAGAAGAAAATGCTGATAATTAACATTTTCTCCTTTTTCTTCAATATTTTCTGTACTTTAATGTTCATTATTTCTTTATTTAATTGGTCTACAGCAGCTATGAATTTGGCCTAGTCTGAATTTTTTGCTGTTTTGGAAAAGGTTAACCAAATTTGGACTATACAGGTAGACATGATTGAGAAGACATTGCGATCAAGTGTATAAGGTTTGAAGTTACTAGCACTTATGGTTTAGGAGATATGATCCCGACAAAATGTGACGGACAGACGGATTGACAGAAAGTCGGACAGACTTGGCAAACCTAAGTTCCCTAACCGGTAACTGGTGAGGGACTTAAATTCCTTTCAAATACAAGCAATGTATGAATAGTATGGAGGTAAACTGATGTATAATTCTTCCTGTCTTCACATTTGATGTCTGTTCAAGATAAAAAAAATAAGTCCCAATATAGGATTTAGGAATTAAGAGCTATTAAAGCTCAAAATCTGCACGCACAAAAACCAAAACAATTTTTTTTGCAATTACAATTTTTTTTAAAAGACAAAAAATAATTGAGTATTCAATAGTTTCTTGACAAACATGCAGTTTAAAATAGATCTAAATAATTACTGGTTACTATTATAGGAGTGTACCACAGTGCTCAGAGAGAAGACATTTTTAAGGCAATCACTCTGTAAAAAACATTGAGAGAATAACAGCTAATGTTCTGTAGCAGGAGTTTTTAACAAAGTGTAAGTTTCTGCATTCTGATCTTTTTTCATACACTATTCATAAAACTATCTCTAAGTATAATTGATCAATCCAAACATGGTAAAACTTGTTTGTTTTCTTGTCACCAATGAAACAAGAGCATAAGAGGTGGTTTAAGCTCCAATTTTATGTCCCTGTCACAAAAACAATGACCAAAATTGTCCATGGCATAAGCATAACAAGAGGGCCGGTGTCCCTGGCGCTCACCTGAGATAAGGCTCTTTTTCTTTAAGGCCTATTACTAACTTGGTCGGGAGAAGACCTCCATTTAAAAATAAACTGATGTTGCTATGCCATCCAATGCTTTCAACAGATTTCTAATCTTTAAGTAATTATAATCGAAAGGGGGCAATCAAAGGTAAATTTCTACCAGAATTTGGTTAAAATTTGAAAAAGAGTTGCATTCTTTATTTCTATTTAAGCCCAATCACCCATTGGCCATGGATTTTGGGAGGAGATGTTGTTTAAAAAATCATTCTTTATTTCTATATAAGCCTCCCCGATGCTCCAACCCTGGGGACCCGAGGGTGGTGATTTTAGCAATTCTGAAGGTCATTGTACTGATGCTTCATGCAAAGTATCAAGGCTGTATGCCTTCTGGTTCAGGAGGAGATAATTTCTTAAGATTTATTAAAATTTCAGTTTTGTTGCCATGGCAACCAGAGTTTAAAAGATTTCATTTCCTTTAGCAAATTTAAAGGGCCATATCCAAGGAACATTTCTGCCAAATTTGGTTGAAATTGGCCTAACGGTTTGGGAGGAGATTTTGGCACACGAAGTAGCACGCCGGACAGAGGATGATCAAAATAACTCCCCATGAGCACTTCGTGCTCAGGTGAGCTAAAAATGGATCAATTCAACTTTGTTTGATATTTTTGCTAATAGAATTAAGAGTGATTGCCTAATTGCCAAGATTTAGAGCATGCATACATAAGCACCTTACTTTGCAATTTCTTACCCTTTCCTATTTAGCAAAGTATTAGACCTGTCCAAATTTAAAGGTTTTGCAAGCAAAAATTTAAAGTGGATTTAATTTGAAAAAGAACCATTTCATAGGGTAGAAAATATTGTCGATGTTGCTTCAATTTCTCCTTTTCTACAATGTTTACTAAATTATAAAACCACAGGCAGGTAAAACCTAGGGAGCGAGATGGTAAGGGTTAAGAAAGATGATCTGAATAATTCTTTCATGTATGTGTAAGAAAAGCATTACCTTGACGCTATTTGGAGTAATGCATTTCACAAAATAAGGTGCTGGATTAAATCATTAAATTTATATGAAAGACAATAGGGGACATTATTTCATATAGATAACACTATACTAGCAAAATATATCACCGATATTTTCTGAGAGGTTTGATTCCGGAGATCTATGTAACCATGGTGTATCTGGATGATACCATCAGAGGTCTAGATAAGAGGGGGTAACAGCATTCTAAATCCCTATTTCTCATCAAAACCCTATGTTGTGGTACTCATTTGAACTGTTTAGTCCAGACGATTGAAATGAGAACCTACAACATAGGGTTCATGGTAGTATTGGTGAAATATTTAAATCTAAAACAGAAATTAAGCCCTCTATCTGTAGCTCTAGATGCCATTTTTCTCTTTTAATGGAGTTTTCATACAAAAGCTGTAACTGCAGATAAGCATACCTTATTGCTGTAACAGGTATTGTAGAGGCACACTTTTCAGATATGATATGGCACATCATAGAATTTCATTTAAAAACAATAACAACAACAAACACAAAACAAAAAGTCACTAAAATTCAAAAACAAAATGATGAACTTGGTGAATCTGTTGCAAAGAAATTTAGGTCTTTCCAGAACATTTTCAGGATTTCTCAGCATTTATCACTTGATAATTCACTAACACACCAATGAAAATACAACAAGAGCACTGTGTGTGCCGATGCCAATACTTGGCTGTTCAAGTGCTTGAAAATGAATAAAGCTCTTAAGAAGAAAAGGGGGTATAATTCATTCAAAAAATACTTTTAGAGTTATACCATTGTTGGTCCTATATTCTGAGTTTCAGTATTGAACCTCATGATATGACTGAGCATTGTTGACAGGTACCTTAAAACCAATAGATTGATTGACTTGGGTTTAACGACACTTTTAACAGTATTTACATTATCATATCCCGGTGGCTGGAGCACCTAACAATGAATTTCTGGTAATTCACACTACTACTACTACTTCATCCTTTCCTAGCCTCCAGCTGCTACCCCACTTAAGTTTATGATCATCCACCCATTGGTGAGAGTTAAATGTCGGAAAGGATATGTGCCACCACCGGGATCCAACCCATGACATCCTGTGATTGAAGATTAGGAGTCTGGAATGCTACCGACTACACTATGATGGCGACATCTTAAAACCAAATATGTGCATCTGCACTCAAAAATTATTGGTGTAACAGGCAATGTTAAGGGTTTTTTCTTAAGTTTTAAGAGAAAGTTTTGAGGATAAGGGTTAAAGTATGTTCTGTACCCTGGACATATGACCACCATTAAGTAGGCATTGTTGATAAGAACATGAACACCAAAAAGAACATTGTCACTCAAATAGTATTTAGTCTTGAAACTACAGAGAAATATCAAGATTTTTGTCAAGTTTTCAGCAGAGAAAGGTACAAATTACAGTAAAACAATAAGCCTCAGAAATTGCATAAAAACATCTACATGTATTCTCTATTTAACTGTGACCATCTTAAAAGTATTGATCCAGGCAGACTGCTACATGAAACTGCGCTTTTAGCCAATTTTCTTAATTTGGGATGGCGATTCAATCCAATCACTTTTGGAATACAAGTCCTGGTTGAAAAGCCTGCCACACCCAAACTAAAGTTGCTTACATGCCTGATTTGCTCCATCGGCCAAAATTTACTTACCATAAAGGTAATTTAATTTTCTTTAAAATAGGAAGCAACTCATATAAAAAAAGAACCACCATTTTGCAATTTACTTTATTGGAGATTATAAAAAAAGAACCACCATTTTGCAATTTACTTTATTGGAGATAACTTTCTTTATGCAAAAAATATTCTCAGTCAAACAGTATCATTTATTTCCCTTGAATTACTTTGAGATATTAAACTGAAATTTGGCAAATCCTCCAAGATTAACAAAAAATTTTCTATGTGCCGTGTCTTTAATCTGATCATTTTCTTTTCCAAAGAGATCTGATAAAGGGTCACCAAAATGTCATTCCTATGAATTAGGTTGAAATCCATCCACTGATTACTGAGAAGATTTTCAAAAGTTTCACCAAATATGGAAATTAGCCCTGCCCATAAAAGCTATCTTTATTCATGTGATCAAATTTCTTTGAAGGAATTAGATAAAGACTCATCCAAGGGTCATTCTGGTTGATAGGCTGCCGTCATAGCGCAGTTGGTAGCGCGTCGGACTGTCAATATTGAGGTCCCAGGTTCAATCCCCGACGGCGGCACTCATCCTTTTCGACTATTTGTTTCTCACAAATTGGTCGATGATCGTAGACCTATGTGAGATAGCAGCTTGAGGCTAGGAAGGGATGTAATGGAAGTACTGGTTTGAGAAATACCAGGATTCCATTGTTAGGTGCTCCAGCCGCCGCGATATAACTGAATGATTGTTGAAAGTGGCGTAAAACCCATTCAAACAAAAAAAAATTGATTTTGGTTGATATTATATTCAATACCTACTGTGAAGAATATTTTTAAAGTAAATGTTTACAGACTGAAGTACTCACACAAACACAAATGCATGGACAAATGCACAATGGACATTACTCAACAATAGCTTACTGGCTTTCAGCCAGTAGAGCTAAAACCTAGAAAACCGCCTATGGTCATGTTACAGCAAGACAGACTGAGTGGATGTGCAATGTATAATGTTACAGCAATTCATATCTACAACATGGCAATCATTTACAGCATCTGAATGAAAACTCTACATGGAAAAAAACAAGGGTATCTCTTCCTGTAAGCTAGTTCTCAGGAGTTGGTGCTTGTTACAACCCATATTTTGATATTTATAAAACCAGATTCTAAGATTGTCTTTTTATTGCATATATCAGGGTCACACACCCCAAGTTGTAGAACATTTCTCAATGTTGTTAATGGACAGATTTAAGATCAGTACTGAACTGATGTGGTATTTTGAGATATAGAAAAACAATGACCAAGCTCAATGGAAGACAGCCATCTATGGTGATCAACATTCAACAGCATATTAACAAAGAACATTGTCAGAAACAGACAAAGATTATCATTAACTCAAGAACAAATGACAGCACGCAATGACCAATTATTACATAAATAATCATCTTTTTATCAATAGGGCACATTTAAAATTAATCAAAACCCAAATGTTTGAACTTAATTGAAGAAAAGGCACATGAATTCCATTAACTTTCGTAGAAATCATGATGACCTAATTTGCTAAAATTCAAGATGTCTGACAAAAACATGGGAAGACATAAAGAAAGTTTACAAAGTTCTTGAAAAGTTTGTAAAAGAGTTACCAATGGTTTAGCACCCAGCCCTGGCCACATCATGGACATATCTGCTGGATTAAAGGCAAATTCCAAATAATTTCCTTCTTCCAGCATCAGAGAACTAATGGTTTATCAACACATATAGATACAGTGTTATACAAAGAAAGAAATATTTTCGTAAAGAAACATAGGAGAGGCGTGCATCTGGCATGAGTTAGACCCATCACTGTCTCAGGGGGTCAGATGGTATCAGCGCTCACCCAATCAAAGGTAAGGAAAATGAACCTGGCAGGCTTACAGCAGGGGTACAACACAGGAAACATAAAACATAAACCATGGAAATTTCCAAAATAAAATGGAACTTTGGGAGAAAATTGATCATTACTAGTAATAACAGTCCTTTATATTATTGTTCAGAGACATGAAACAAATTTGATAAATATATTGACTCGTACTTCATTTGCACAAATAACTATAACCATATCTCCCAAAGGGACCTTTAACAGTAGCAAATTAGGAGAGAATCCCAAATTTCCTTTTCCTTGATAATAATCATTTCTAAGCTTAGAAACTTTCGGAAGTTTTCAGGTATGCTCTGAAATTCACAATAATACAATCTGATGGGAATATTTTATCTAGCATACTAAAATAAGGTAGAGAATTTGTAATAAGATTACTTTTCTTAGCCATTTGCATTGCTTACCAATAATATTGTAGAAAGTTAATCAAATAAGAGAGGCTTCTTTGGCACCATATCGGTTTTATTGTACAATGAACCTTCCTTGATTTCCCTTCATGTGGCCTCACACAGTATGACTGGAAGCTGATAAGCAAAACAGGCTACTGTTTGTACCTGTTCTCCCTTATCTATCATGATATCTTTATAAAACTATCAGGAATGTGGATAAGCTAGATGTGTCTCTAGTTTTACATAAGGGAGGTAATGCATGCTGTTTCCAGCGCAAAATAAATATTTCTTTCCCATTCTTTTGTAGGGATGGAAAATTTGAAGAAAAAAATACATACCCATTGTGCTCTATCATGACAATCCCAGTCATTTTGGTCATAATTTGGAAATATTTTTTGACCAGGTTCAAATATAGGATACATGCCATCAAATTTATACAAAAAATTCAAGTAGGGAGTTTCATTTGATGAAATACAATTGTTCTTTTCATAGATTGGCACTAATTTCCTGTACCAAATGAAGCAGACGCAAGTTTGAATCATGACAGGCAACGAAACTTACACGACAGCTAAAAATAGAACAACATGGTGAATTTGAAAGTGAGGTGAAATGAACAACAAAACTATAATTAGAACCTGTCAAAAACTTCTACAGTGGTATTACCAGATTAACTATACAACATTTTGCAACACATTCTGTAAAGTGTGATGAGTAAAGATGTAGCATTCTCTTTGTAAGGAAAGAAGAACTGCAATATTATATACAAAATCCTATGGATTAGTTTCTTAAACTAGAATATTCATACTAGGTCGTCTGACTACACATATAGGCTAGCAGTGGAATAATCATTCTGAAGCAAACATGGAACCCTGAAACCATTATTGTTGGTGTTATAAATAGGCCATGCCAGTTTAGCACACGGTTTCTAGTCATCCATAAAATAGCATGAAATCATAACATGAAAGAAAAATACAAACATTTTATACCAAGTCAAGCATCTAAACCAAAACCAAGTATAAAACAATTCTTTGAAAAATCAGAATTTCATGCAATATATTCAACATGAAAACTGTGTGGACATAATCATTCCTCATGCAAAATGAGATGTGGAACATCTCCAAATCCACAGACCTACCTTGTCCTGATTGTTCTTGAAGAGATTAAAAGCCTCTTTTCAATCTGCAATAACATTATAATGCTGAGACAATGTATAGAACAGTTTTCTATTTACAAGGGAGATAACAATATATACATTATGAGTAAAGTAACAGACTATTATTTCCCTTGGACCACTCTCTCCCAGACACTCTCTCAATGAGCTGTATATGTAACCCTTGCAGGACTATCCTTTAGTGCAATTTTAAGCCCAAACTCTTTTCAACCAAATCTAATATATGTTGGATACCATCATTATTTAGCTATATTTAAAGATATCTTATTTAACCAATTAGCAGAATGATGACAAAATTTTAGATTGGTCAATATTCAGAGAAGTTGCAGACAAATATTTTCAGTTGATGAAATTTTAAATTCCTTATTGCTTGGGGTAGAAAACATTGTGAAAAAAGAAAGAAAATGCTTGTTACAAACAATTTCTACATTGTTTTCACTTAAGGGGCGTCCAAAAGCATCATTGTGTGGGAATGGATTAATGTCCGTAAATGGTTTCTCATGAGGCCAATTTCAAGCTTAGTTTTTTGTCCAGTTAAAGATTAAAAAATGCCAGTTCTTTTGGAATGAAATTTCAAAAACAAGAGTCCTATCAGTAACCAGAATCCAAAGATCTCAAAAACAGATTAAAGTCCACCACATGATGCTAGATACTAAATATAAAGCTCTAGGGCTTTCTGTTTTGATGAAGAAGATCTTTGAGGAATTTCACCATTAAGACCTATGTAAAACTTGTGACGTCCGGTAATCGGCTAATTATGATCTTGGCGACATTATTTATGCAATCTTGATAGAGTTCCACAAGATGATGCTACATATCAAATATCAAAGCTGTTTGAGAGAAGTTTTCACTATACAGGCCTATGTTAAACTTGTGCTGTCTAGGACAAGCTAATTTTGACCGTTGGGTCATAATTTATATAATCTTGTTTGAAGTCTACCAGATGATGCTTTATACTAAATATCAAAGCTTTTGGCCCTCCTCTCCGGGAGAAGATTTGTAAAATGTTTACTATAAAAGCCCTTTTAAAAACTTGTGACGTCTGGGAACGAGACGTCTGAGAACGGGCTAATTCTACCCTGGAGCCATAATTTATACAATCTTGATAGAGGACCACCAGATGATGCTACATACAAAATATCAAAGCTCTAGGCTCTCCCATTTCAGAGAAGATTTTTTAAAGTTTTCACTATACAAGCCCTACTTAAAACCTGTGACGACTGGGAGCGGCTAATTCTGACCCTGGGGCCACAATTTATACAACCTTGATAGAGATCCATTTGATGATGCAACATACCAAATATCAGCTGTAGGTCTTTTAGTTTGGTTAGTTTGGTAGAAAAAGATTTTCAAAGTTGTCACTGTGTAAGCTAATGAAACCCCTCCACTTTCTTGACAGATTTTTTTCATATACAAGATTTAGAGTCCTTAGCCTTAAGATGTACTCCTTTTGAGACCCTAAGGGGAGATAAGTCCATGACATGAAGTTTACAAGTTAACGCACAATGTACAACACACAGCGCACAATGACAGACGAAACACAGTTGCAATAGGTCACCATGACCTTTGGTCAGGTGACCTAAAAATCTATTGTTCTGCATTCACAGATCAGAATATTAAAGGCTTCTTCAAACTGAAAGAAGTTCCAGATGATGTCTTAACCCATTCCCACACAACAACATTTTAGACTGGTCCAAATTGAAGGTAATTGCAGAAAATTCTGAGTTGTTGAAATTTTAAAAATCTTTGTCTTTTGGGGAAGGAAATATTGTGGATAATGAAGAAATTGCTTATAAGATTTTCCACAATGTTTTCAAAAGGCTTCATTGTACAGGAATGGGTTAATCCAAGTAATAAGTTTACCTTCGAATTCATCACTATGAGAACAGCACTTTGACCAACAGCCATCTTGTAGGGTGTAGGTTATTTATTAAAATATGACTTCAGGGACTGTTTATATTTAAATGCCAACTAGAATTTTCGAATGTTTTTGGCACTTGTAGAGTTCTGCCTAATGTCAATAAAACTGTGACTGAACTTTTAGCATTCACAACCTGTCAACAACCAGACTTGAATGTGACAAAAACAGTGAAACAAACACTCTGTAGAGCATCATCCTTGAAACCTATCAGTTCTTAACCTTTGTCATGCTGAACCCGGAATATTCCGGGTTTGGCAGGAGGTGTAGACTAATGTGCAGGCTGATCTTAGTCTATACCTCCTGCTTGTATTTTTCCTGCCAGAGTTGTATATGAAGTTGATTTGTAAAAAATATTGAATTTTGAACAACAAGTTCTATCAGTGCTTTCAGCCCTTTGATTTGACAGCAATCCAGATGGTAATTTATACAGCATGACAAGAGTTAAACTAAATGATTTGAATTTCATAATGGAAAGGAAATTGTCATTAAGGATCCTTTTCCCTTGATATAAGTCTGAATGTTTATGTATTCAAGTGTTCTTCCTCATAACTATACAAATATTTTCAGCAAGTTTGAGAAACATTGAGCCAAATTGTAAGCTCTGAAATGGCAACAAGAAAATTGTCATTTAGGCTTCTTTTCCCTTGATGTTGGTCAGAATGTTACAATATTGAATAGGGTTTCTTCTCATGACTATTCAAATATTTTCAGAAAGTTTGAGAAAGATTGAACCAAAATTGGGTATCTGGAGTGGTAACAAGGATATAGTCAATAATGCTCCTTTTTCCTTTGATATTGGTCAGAATATTAACATATTCATCAGGGTTCTTCCTCATTTTCAGCAATTTTTGAGAAAGAATGAACTGTACAGTGGTAAAATCGAAATGTAGATGACCACTAACAGACAATCAAATATTCCAAAAGCTCACCTCAGCATATTCTGCTCAGGTGAGCTTAAAATTAAGTTAACCCTTTCCTGTTCAAACCCAGGATTTTAAGTTACTGTGATTTTATAGTTGAAAAAACATTGTGGAAAAAGGAGAAATTTCTTGTGACAAGCCTATATCTTTGTTAACCAATTCCCACACAATGACACTTTTTGATGCCCTCAAGATAGAAAACTGGGAAAACATTGTGTAAAATGAAGAAATTGCTAGTGACAAGCAAATTCTTCATTTACACAATGTTTTCTACAGAAAAAGTTTGAATAATCTAAATTGCATAAAGTTTAAAATGTTGCCTGAAACTTCTTTGAATTTGGATCAGTCTAAAACTTTGCCATCTAGTAATGGGTTATAAAACTGGGAAATTAGCCATTGACCTTGTTGACTTGACCTCATACTACACATATAGAATTGACACCAACTTTATTTATGAATCTTGAAAATCTGTATTAACAACATTAACCATTTCCCTCTTTTTGATGCCCTAACAGCTTTGTAAAGTATTGTGGGAAATGAAGAATTTGCTTGTTACAAGCAATTTCTTCATATAAATCCACAATATTTTTCACATCATAAGACAAAAGATGTGTGAACTTCATCAACTAAAATTATATTGTTGTCTGCAACATCTTTTGACTGACTTCAACTGTGACCTTGCTCACCCTATCAGAATTAAACTTGCACTCATGATAGGGAATATGTGTGACAACTTATCTCAATCTGTGAGGAAGATATGCACTGGATAAAGACATTAGGTCATTTTTTTACCATTTGACCTAGCTACTTCAACCTCGATATGGGGGAAAGCAGAGCAATTACTTAGGAAGAATAATTGTTAACCCATTCCCACACAACAAAATTTTAGACTGGTCAAAATTAAAAGAAGCTGTAGACGACAATTTCAAGTTGATGGAATTTTATACTTTTTCATCTTTTTGTATAGAAGACACTGTGGATAATGAAGATATAACTTGAAACAAGCAATTTCTTCATTTTCCACAATGTTTTCCAGGGCTTTTTTTTTTGAGGGGAGTAAAAGGGATTGAGTGGGAATGGGTTAAGCAATCCTGCAATCCTGCTGATGAAACAACAGAGGCATTTTGAAACAATGTATAAGCCATCATATTCCTTGTTGTCAAGGGTGAAAAATAACTGTAAATGACAGAAAATTTAATTATAAAAGAAATGATATGTCAATGAGGGTCAGTGATCCAAAAATTATGAGATATTAACCAGACAAATTCAACTGTAAACAAAACTTCAGACAATAACTTCAAAATGAAGGTCTAACAACCATTGCAGTTGAATATTCATAGATAGTATACATTTTGATATATCGTCTTCAGAAAGTTCAAGTCCCAACAAGAGGACCATGATGGTCCTAAAATGCTCACCTGAGGCATCTGAAATTACAGTACTTTTTTGTATAAAAGAGGCACAGCTTGAGCCAAATAAATAAAACAAATATAAGATTTTGAGCATTGTACAAAACTATTGAGTAAAGCTATACAATAAATATAAATGAATATGGCTTTATAGTTTAATCAATTACAAAACAATCCCTCATTTTGATGCCTTTAAGGAAAAAAGAATACATTGTGAGAAAGGGAGAACTTACAAGTTACAAGTAATATCTCCCTTTCTGACATTGTTTTCTACCCTAAGAGTTCCTTGTATTTTGATTTCAATCAAACTTTAATTACCTTCTGCAACTTCTTTTGATATTGCTCTAATTGAGCATTTTACCAAACATGGAGCATCTGGGGCGGAGCCATTTTGACCCAATGGGTACATTTTTAGGAACCTTGGTGGAGAACAATATGGATGTACTATAAACCAAATATGAATGCATTACAACTTATAAATTGGGAGAGAAAGATATTTGAACATGCTCTTATTGTGTGTTTTTCATAACTTGAAAAGGGCCATTTTTGTTCAAAGTATATAAACATGGTAGATATCAATAACATTATGCTATGTTTTCAATACAAATACTCTAGGCCCTATATTAAAGAATAAGAATTCTTTCAAATTAAGCAATTAATGCAATTTTCGACCCCTGGTGCAGAAACGGTTTTTTATCCTATTGGCATATTTTACCATAGTAAAACAAGGTGCCAAATTGTCACAAGATACGCCCGTCACACTGCTTAATATTAACTGGAGGTTTGAATAGAACTGAGGTTATTTTGAATGAATATTTTTTCTCAAACAAACTATGGAAAACAACAAAGGACAAAAACTCAAATTATACGCTAGGTTGAGTTATGGTTCTTGTCCACTGCACCCCCCCCCCCCTGGTGAGATCTATCCATCCATGAAGTTTCATGTTTCTAGCTATTTTACTTTTAGAGATATACTCCGGACAAGATTCAAGTATGAAAAACAACAAAGGGCAATAACTCAAATAATAGGCTTGGTAGAGTTATGGTTCTTGTACACTGCACTCCCACTTGGTGAGCTCTATCCATCCATGAATTTTCATTATTCTAGCTATTATACTTTTAGAGATATACTCCGGACAAGATTCAAGTGTAAAAAACAACAAAGGGCAATAACTCAAAAAACTGGCTAGGTAGAGTTATGGTTCTTGTACACTGCACTCCCACTTGGTGAGCTCTATCCATCCATGTAATTTCATGATTCTAGCTATTATACTTTTAGAGATATACTTCGGACAAGATTCAAGTATAAAAAACAACAAAGGGCAATAACTCAAAAAATAGGCCGGGTTGAGTTATGGTTCTTGTACACTGCACTCCCACTTGGTGTGATCTATCCATCCATGAAATTTCATGATTCTAGCTATTATACTTTTAGAGATATACTCCGGACAAGATTCAAGTATGAAAAAACAACAAAGGGCAATAACTAAAAAAATTGGCTAGGTAGAGTTATGGTTCTTGTACACTGCACTCCCCCTTGGTAAGCTCTATCCATCCATGTAATTTCATGATTCTAGCTATCATACTTTTAGAGATATACTCCGGACAAGATTCAAGTATGAAAAACAACAAAGGGCAATAACTCAAAAAAAAGGCCAGGTAGAGTTACGGTTCTTGTGCACTGCACTCCCCCTTGGTGAGATCTATACACCCATGAAGTATCATGATCCTAGCTATAATACTTTTAGAGATATACTCCGGACAAGATTCAAGTATGAAAAACAACAAAGGGCAATAACTCAAAAAATAGGCCAGGTAGAGTTATGGTTCTTGTACACTGCACTCCGTATTGATGAGAAGAATATAACTGCTAAGTTTAAAGTCAATCGGACTTACGGTGACAGAGTTATGCTCCGGACAAAGAAGTGGACACCGCCCGGACAACCGGACGCCCGGACGACCGGACAACCGGACAACCGGACGCCACGGGTGATCCCATAATACGTATAATGCGTATAAAAAATGTAGTAATGCTACATACCAAATATGAATGTCCTTCACCTTATATTTCTATAGGAGAGGACTTTTGAAGTTGCTCTAATTGGGCATTTTCCTAAATTTTGGACCTCAGAGGCAGGGCACTGCTATGATTTCAGCAAACTAGGTAGACAACCATCTGGTTAAGCTATCTACCAATCATGAATTACTTAGCATTCCTAGATTGGGAGAAGGCTGTTGAACATGGTCTCATTTATACTAAGCATTTTTATGAAATTTGGACACCCAGGGAAGGAACTATTTCTTACCTTACAGGCATATTTTAATCGAAATTGAGATAACCACAAGGCTATGTTTCATTCCAAATATAAAAGTCCTAGAGTGAACGTTTTTTCCTTAAATTTTGCGTTTTTCCCTATTTTGGACCCCTAGCACAAGGCCATTTTTGACCCTAGGATAACAATTTTAAGTTACATAGTAAACAAGATGTGTTTGTGAAACACTATGCCCCTGAAACGGGAATTCTATAGAAACGGGTAAAGGGTTAAAGTTTTGACCTTGACCTTGATGAAATGACCTTCCCCAGTTGCGCCTTGTTGAGACCTATCTACATACCAAATATTAGCATTGTAACTTAATCAGGGTTGAAGTTATAGGAAAATGTTTAGTTGGCAGGTTAAGTTTTGCAGACAGACAGACAGACAGACGGACACCGGTAAAACAATATGCCCCTGATCTTATCGATGCAGGGGCATAAAAATCATCTAGTAATGCTACAAACCAAATATGAATGTCCTGGACCTAGTAGTTCATGAGGAGTCTTTTGAACTTGCTCTAATTAAACATTTTCAAAACTTCAGACCTCAGGACATTGTCCAAAACTTTAGACCTCAAGGGCAGGGCCATTTCTGACCCCAGATATTAGATTTGTGAAAACTTGGTAGAGAACCATGTGATTAAGCTACATATGAAATATAAATGCCTTTGGCCTTGCAGTTTCTGAAAAAAAAAATCAAAAGATTTACAAAAATTATCTATCTTTTTACTCTTAATGTTAGTTAGACAACCCATTATAAATGAAAGCCTCAGTAGCCATTCCCTTATGAAAACATGACAGGGTTCCCACAAACTTCATAAAGTAAAATTTCCTGACATTTTCCTGACTTTTCCCCGACTAAATCTTAAAATTCCCTGACCAAAATTGTCGGCATTTACACAGCTCAGAAGGCAAGGAGGGCTTAAAACCATTTCAGTTTCTTTTAATGTGTATTTTCACTTTGCAAATAAAACTGACTCATAGGCATTTTTCTCTCTTAAACAGAGACTCAAATTAGAGACGAGTTCACAAATACATCAACAAAATATGCTTTCAGATTAGATGCTCAATGACAAACACATCCATTCCTTTTTTAGAAAAAACTGCCGAAGCCACTTGTTTGTTTTTTTCCCTTTACTTTCTTAAAAATTTCTACATCAGATTCTAAAATTCCCTGACTTATCCCTGACTTTGGCCATAATCTTAAATTTCCCTGGCTAATTTCAAAATTCCCTGACCTTTCCCTGACCTTGACCGTGGGAACCCTGTATGATAGGGAAAGAAATTGTTTCTAGCAATTATTTGCTTATTTTACAGTCTTTTTCTTTTTATAATGTAGTTGTATTGAAATTTAGAGAGTTTGAAAAATTGTCCAGCTTCTTTCATTTTGTAGCAGTCTAAATTTTGTTGACTGCTACGTTGAGAGCCCAATAAAATGTACCAAAATACCCAAAATATGAAGTGATCCTTTTACACAGAATGAGGCATATCGACGCCCTGAAGAAATAGGATTATGGATAACTTTGTGGGAAAAGGAAAATTTAGCTATAAATTATAAATCTATAACTTCTTTGAATTATGATGCTGTTGTTTGGTAATTGCTCAATGGCATGTAATTTTAATCAAGTTTCATAATTTCATTTTGTACCAGTGCAAACCGAGCTGAAGACAGTCAGGGGTTAATTTCAGTATCAAAATGTAAAATTTCATTATTTTGCTCGATATACACAATGGTATATATCGGTAAAAACGACACAAGTACCCACAACACAGGGTTTGATGAGATATTGGATTAACCCTTTCCCGTTTTTGGAAATTTTAGACTAGTCCAAATTGAAAGAGGTTGCAGATGACAATGACAACTGGATGCTAATTGAAATGAACCCATCTTATGTGGTAGAAAATATTGTGGAAAAAGGAGAAATTGCTTGTTAAAGCAATTTCTTCTTTTTCCACAATGTTTTCTCAAGTATAAAATCACAGGAACGTGAAATCCCGTATTTGAACGGAAAAGGGTTAAGATCATCATCACTCTGACTGATCTAGAGCTCTGTTACAGCCAACAAATCTAACTAGAAAAAAGTCGATCCAAATTGAAAAGCTAAGAAAGCATATTCGATACGTGAACCCCCTCAAGAAAACAATTAGGGGAAACATTGTATAAATTGAAGAAATTGCTTGAACCAAGCAATATCTTCATGTTCCACAATGTTTTCTACCCAGAAAATTGAAAAATCTAAAAATTCATAAACTCTGAATTGTCATCTGCAACTCTTTTCAATTTTGATAAGTTCTAAAAATTCTGTTGTCTAGTAATGGGAATAAGAAAGGAAATGAAAAAATCAACTGTTTTGGTATAAAGTAAGTCTTACCTTGATCTTGTGAATTTCTTGCTTTTTAATCAGCTATGACACATTCACCAATTGAACACAAAGGCTTGTTATTTGTACAAGTTATCAATAATATTTATACAATCACCAGCTTCACGATAATGGCTATCTCTTTCAAATGACAAAAATCCTTCTGAAAATCAGATCAATGATTTTTAATTTGTGGACAACTCCTAACCTTTATCACTTGAGCCAAGTCCTTTAGGGAGAAAAAATCCCAAGAATTGGAAATATAGTTCAGACAAACAGAACCTCTTATAACTTTTGGAAAGATTGTATGAAGAAGACTATCTGCAAGTAAAGTATCTTTTTCCAAAAATATATCAATATTTCATGAATAAAAGAAAAAAAAACTTAATACAAAATGACAGTAGTCAGGATCACATTAATGGAGAGCTGTCGACTCTGTAAGCTTCCAACTGATACAGAAGTTCATCTGTCACTCTATCATCCAAGAGCTTTCACAACAATGAAGAATTCAGCTTCAATTATAGATGATTGATGACTTAATAAAACAACAAATTTTTCTTCAAAAATCTATATTTAGGTACTCATTAGAACAGTCTAAATTACATGATTCAAACAAATTCCAAGATTTAACCAAGGTCTTGATTTAGTCAAATTTATAACTTCACAAGTTATTTTTTACTTGCTCCATCTGGAACTCTGTCTGATCCAAGAGCTTCCATAACAATGGAAGATTTTTTTGATAAACCCATATATGGCATCCATCAGCAAAGCTAGAAAGATAGAAACATGAGCATCTCACAACGTGAGAGTGGGTCGACACTTTTAGTAGGCCCTTTGGGACATTACAGGGAAATGCCAACAATAGAATATAAAGTTTGTCTCCATATCCGGTAATGGATTTGCTGAAAGCTTGTTCTACAACAATTATTTTCTTGCTATTTGTCATTCTGTGAAATGCTTTTTATGTTATAATTTAGTTATAGGATACTTTTTGTATATTTTGCAGAATAGGTATTTGTCAAAAACTGACAGGTTCTATCAAATATTTATTAGAAAAGGGATGGATTATTTCTTTTTCTTTTTCTCCCATTCCCAAACAATGAAGCTTTTTGTCACCTCTCAAGAGAAACAATGTTTGAAACATGGAAAATGAAGAAATTGCTTACAACAAGTAATTTCTTCATTTTCCACCATATTTTCTATCCACAAAGTTGAAAAAGTCTAAATATTCATAAACTTATCGTCTGCAAGTCCATTCAATTTGGACCAGTCTAAAATTTTGTCAACTTGTCATAGGTTAAAGATAATGTAAAGCAAGAAAACCACATGTGGATGCCAACGCTCAGCTGTTCAAGATCTTGACAGTGTATTCTTTATATTTGAAAAGAGGCATAATTGATTTAACAAGAGCACCACCTAAGGGTGCCTACACTCGGCTACTGGGTGCTGGTTAGTGGATAAAAGCAAAAATGCATCTAGAGTTATCCCCCTTGATAGTATAGGTTGCTCTTTTGATAGTGAACAAGTTTGCCAAGTTTCAAGTGAATGCCCTTAGTAGAACCAGAGATATCACAAAATGTCAAAGTTTTCACACGACAACGTTATCAGTGACGACAACACCAAGGCTACAGCTATACCTTGGGTTTTCTCCCAAAATGACCGAGCTCAAAATGCATCTAGAGTTATCCCCCTTGAAAGTATAGGTTGCTCTTTTGATAGTAAACATATATTTCAAGTTTCAAGTGAATTTGTTCAGTAATATTTCGATTTTTCAATGAATGTGTTCAGTAATACCAGAGATATTACTAAATGTCGATGTCTTCTGATGATGACCAAGATGTTGTCCTGGCTATAGCAATGCCTAGTCTGGTTAAGAATACCATCATATTCAATATATTATCAAATAATTTAACTGTTAGTGTCGTCTATCAAAAACGAGCGTTCTGATTGGTCGAAAAATTTAATTCATACCTCCATGTACAAAATTTTGAGCACCCAGAGATTTTGTATGCTTCCGCACAAAATAGTCCCATACAAAAGGTATCAAAATAAGTAAAGTTTTTGCTTTATTCAATCAATACTATTAAATTATAAGAAATGAAGAGAATATTTTTTTGTTTTCATGGAGGTATGAACCGAAAAACCTAATCACACAATGTATGAATCCGCTTCGCGATGTGTGATTAGTTTTATTCGGTTCATACCTCCATAAAAACAAAAAATATTCTCTTCATCTCTTAATTAACTAACAGATCCTGAATAAAAGAATCTGACTTTAATGCATTCTGTTTATTGCCACCGATGACTTATCCCGTTCCCAAACAGTGACACTTTTAGACGCCTCTAGGGAAAGAAGCTGTAGAAAAGAGTGTACAATGAACAAATTACTTGCAACAAGCAAATCCTTTCAATTCTCTAATTTTTTTTCTACCTGTGAAGTTGGAAAAATGTAAAATTTAAGGCATGGTCTGCAACTCCTATGAATTTGGACATCTATAATTTTGCCAATAAGGTGAACAAATTGGAACAAATCTTTTAAAGACTCTTTTAACAAGTAGCAAGAAGTGTACAAGACTGCTATGAAAAGGGTAAACTAAGATAGATTGATTGGTTCTTGTGACGGTTTGTCTTTTCTGTGACATCTTATTCCAACAAAATAACATACAAATTGATTTTTGATCCTCAATAACATCATCCATGGTCGATATCAGCTAATGAGCAATTAGTCCATCAAGGTGACTTTCAGGTATCTACCATATCACTTATCTTTACTTGTCCTCTACCTGCAGTCAGTAGAGTTAACTAATTAGCAAACTCCAAAGTTTTAGATTGGCCCAAATTTAAGAAATTTCAGACAACAAATTAAAGTTTATGAAATTTTAGATTTTTTCAACTTTGTGTTATGAAAACATTGTGGAAAATGAAGAAATTGCCTGGACCAAGCAATTCTACATTTTCAGAAATGTTTTCTAAACAATGTTTTGCAATGCTATAATCATCCAGTGAAATATTCCAGGCTATCTGATATTTGGGGACTTTGTCCTGTGAGCGAGAATAAATTGAGTGAAAAGGGCCATTTTCCTGTGTTTTCTGACAAATCTACTCCATTTTGGAAGGGAACCTTTCTTATACCAGGAGGAAAAGAAATTATTGACAGACACACGACAACCACAACAACAAAGCCACTGGACATGACTGTGGTGATCCCAATAGCTCATCTTGAAAACTTTGTGCTCATGTGAGCTAAAGAGCTTTTCAAACTTTATCAGAGAAGCATGCAATCTTGAGACACTATGCATATCAATCCCTGCTGTTTGATTTAATTTGTATTTCTATAAGCTGAAAGACACTGAAATTGATGTGCCCAAGACATTGTTGATGGGCATGCAAAAAGTTGTAACTACAGCTTTAACCCTTTCCCGTTCAAATACGGGATTTTACGTTCCTGTGATTTCATACTCGAGAAAACATTGTGGAAAAAGAAGAAATTGCTTGTAACAAGCAATTTCTTCTTTTTCCACAATATTTTCTACCACATAGGATGGTTTGATATCAAATGGCATCCAGTTTTCATTGTCGTCTGCAACCTCTTTCAATTTGGACTAGTCTAAAATTTCCAAAAATGGGAAAGGTTTAATAAAGCTGTGGCAAGACATTTTGCTCGCGCACTGACATGTGTTGTTGTTTGGTTTTTTTTTGTGTGTGTGTGTGTATGTGTGATTTTTGTTATATTATGAGGATACTCTTTGCTTGTGTCGATTTATCAAACAATAGATTTTGAGTTTTAGATAACAACATTCTGTTTCCACAACAAATTGTTTACTTATTGTGAATTAAGACTGCCATGTGTTAACCCTTTCCTGTAGGTTGGTTACATTTCAAATTGCACTCACTTTTCTTTGGCGTCTGCAACTTCTTTGCATTTAGACCAGTCTGAAATCTTGAAAACAGGAAAGGGTTAATGTTAGTCTAAAGAATACAATGGTCCCCTGATGTTGGGGGGGCAAAAGGCATGCAGACAGACAATATCTCTGGCCCATCTGTCATGTTGTATAGCGCACTCCACAAACAATAGAAATTTCTCACTTGATTTTTCATGGCAAATTGCTTATAACCCCATTACCAGATAGCAAAATTTTAAGACTGTTCCAAAATGAAAGGAGTTGCAGACAACAATTTAGTTTATAAAATTTAATTTTTTTTCACATTTATGGATAGAAAACATTGCGTAAAATGAAGAATTTGCTTATTACACAATGTTTTCCCAATTGTTTTCTTGAGGGGCGTCCAAAAGTGTCATTGTGTGGGAATGTTTTACAGAGCTAGATCTAGATCATTTTTGATAGCAGAAAATACTAGTAACAAATGATTAATTGACTAGGGTTTAATGCCACTTTTAACAGTATTTCAGCCATATAGCGACATTAACAATGGATTCCTAGGATTTCTCACTCCAATACTACCACTACATCCTTTCCTAGTCTCCAGCTGCTATCCGACTTAGGTTTACTATTATCCAACCATTGGTGAGAGACAAATGTCGGTAAGGATATGTGCCGCTACCCGGATCGAACACATAACATCCTTTGATTGAAAATTGGGAGTCTGCCCACGTGGTGTGCTAGGGATGCTTTTAATAAGAAATAAAAAGTGTTGTTTTTTATTTCATAAATAAAGTCAGGCTTTTTAGTTTGGTATTTTGTCTTTTAAATGACAATTGATAACCAAACATGTTTTAGGATTCCAAGAAATCATATGCTAGACAATAATGACAAAATGTTTCATATTCAGGTTTGTGAGTAAGGGTTTGATCATGTAAAGTCAATAATGATGAATTGACAGGTAAACTCATGTATAATTGAGTAATATTCAGACACCTAACATCACCCAAGAATATTTCACCATTTGTTGGCTTCAAAGCCTCTTTTCTAATCCTCATTCTAGCTTTATAAATGGAGGAATCATTGACTCCTTCACCATGAATTTCTTGCGATTATAATTATACAATCTAATTGATGGAAGGGGGTTAACACAACTTTCTATCAGTATTTCAGTAAATCCCTGAAGCACCTAACCATGGACACCTGGTATTTCTAAAACCAGTACTACAAAACCATCCATTCCAAGCTGCAAGCTGCTCATCCCACTAAGGTTCACAATTATTCACCCATTAGTGGGCATTAGTGGGAGATAAATGTTGCCATGGCCAAGGGTGGAACCCAGGACCCCATGATTAGGCCTCCTACCTGCTACCGACTGCACTACAGGGATCATACTAATTAACTAAGGGACAAATGAAAAGTACATATTTGAACATTTAAGTAATAATCAACCTTTTCTATTAAATTTTAAATAGTATATAATATACCCTATCAAAAATTGAGGGATAAAGTCCTGTTTTGACCCTGAGTTCAAGGGGTCATTTTTCTAGTCAAAAAAGGATTTTTAAGGGTTTAACCCTGGTTAAGGATTCAAACTTACAGATGGTGCACTCTATTAACCTTCATGACAAAAATGAATTATCCTCTGCTAATCAATCTCATTGAATTTGTATTTTATAAAGTTATCAAGTTAATTGATTACCACATAATCCTGCACTTTGACCCCCTTTAGATGATAGTTATGGAAAACTTTGTCAGAAAAGGCATAATTGCCTGTAAAAAGCAATTTCTCCTTTTCTCACAAAGTTTACTTCCTTATTTTTTTCCCCCCCAAAATTTGTGCACTTTGACATCGTCTGCAACATCTTTCAATTTTTAACAATCTACTTTTTTCGTTCTGGTAATGGGTCAACAGACGATTATTTCGGTATACAGTCAGTGCAATTTTCAAATAATGACACAAAAGTTTTTGTCCTACAAAAGAAAATTAATGAAGAGTTAATTGCGATACTGTTCTAAGTGACGATATATTTTATAGAGACTTACAACAGTATCGTAAATAACTCTATTTGCACAAACCAAAACATGGCTGTCTAACCTCAATGATAGTTTTATCAAGTTTTCACTTCAACAGTAATGTTTCAGAAAGACTCTGTAACTAATTACAGTTGTGCTCTTGTGCTGTAACACATTAAAAAGCAGAAAACCTGTAGCTGTCGCAGATGGAACATCATTCTGTCAAAGTTTTATATAATCAAAGTTATCAAATACAATGATCTGATTCTCATCAACATAAAACCTATTGCAATACCAATCCACAGATTACTGGGCCCACTCTCTGAGCTTCAACAGGAAGTTCCATTTCAATATTAAACAGCATTATTTTGCAAAATATATGGTCATTAATGAATAACAAAAAAGTAAAATGGTTGGTTTACAACCTAAACATCGTGGCTACAGTTTGAATAAGGAGTAGTTACATTGTTTAAGTTGTAGAGCCAACATAAATGTCTGCCAATGTATGAGTTCAAAGTTCACTTCTGGTCTAATTGAATGGTTTAACTGGTTAAGTTATTCTTTAATAGACAGCTGGTATACATCAATTGACAAAGGAAAATAACAATTTGATAATAAAAGTAGTTGTTTCCCTTGGCAGAAACCACTGTACTGTCAAGTTTTTCTCTGCAATCATCCATAAGACTTAGGCAGTCAGCACTAAGCAAAACAAATTATGAAATGTGAATTAAACAATCACTCAGTTTATCTGATATATAATTCAATTTAGACATCCGTGACTTTAATTTCATTCTGTCTTCCCCTGGTTGCATTAACATATAAAATTGGAAACAAAGCTACTGTCCAATGGACTAATGAATTTTAAAGCCTCTTAAAAATAGAATTCGAAAGTAAATGCTCTCAAGTTATTTTTCATAAGACTGACACTCATTCAAAAGCTGGTTAAATTATCTAATTATTATTCATATGACACTCCAAAGCCAGTTCAGTACTATTACAATTTTGTTTGAAGAGATGTTAATCTTAAAATGCCAAGACTAAAGGGGTATACTGGGTCACCCATCCTGTAGTTGATGAATTTGATCACATACTTGGTTTCAATTTTACAGCCAATATAAAGCCCAAGATAGAAACACAAACACATTACATGTGAAAGGTCTCTGTATCAAATTTCAATCTGGGTACACTAATCTAACCCTTTATAAAATATCATCTAAACAAAATCAAATCAAGAACAAAGACCAAGAAATTAATGTTTGTTTGAGATCAAGACTTTTAGTACAGTAAAGATCAAGAATCATTCACTTCAAAATACTGGTAGTCATTTTACAGAAAGTAATAGAGCTACACATTAAGAATTAAAAGTACCAAAATGGATGTAGATCTCATTAGACCTTCAACAGTAAATTTGTACATGATACCATATGTTACATTATTAATATGGAAAACGAAAGATAATTAACTAACCATAAACATTATTAGTAAATTGTATCTGGTTTGCCTTTTTTAAAGGATGTCCAAGCAATTTCTGCCAAATGCCATGTTATCCTATCATCCTCCTGAAGATTGTACCAGTTGGTATAAACTGTAGACTCCAAATATCTGAAGAACTATTAGATCAAAGGAGCATCACAATTTCATCATGTAGAAAACACAGATATTGTCTAACTTCCGACATACCACCTTCATGTACACTCACTAAACTGCATTTCACGACACATTAAGGTTTTTCCCTTGTATGACAGTCCACATATATATAATTGTAGACATTTTGTCACATATCATGTATGTCCTCAGGCCAAGATAGCAACATTTACCGTAGGTTTGTCGTAAACATCAATACCATTTTTTACCCCTTGTCCTGTGATGTATCCGAGTCAGCCAAATTGCCCGAGGGACCATGGACATCTGACAGAACATATATTATTGTGTGGCTTGTGATTAACTGTCCACATTAAGCACACCCTACCTAATGAACAGACTATTTTTCATCAACCAAAACTTTGTCTTAACCCATTACCACATGAAAAAAAGCTGACTTGGACCTAATTGAAAGAAAGTGAAGATATGTTACAGTCTCAACTTTATTAACCCTTGTCATGCTGAATATTTATCCTCTTTTCACTATATTTTTAAAAATCAGATTGATATTGTGTCCAAAGATTTTTCTCAACACAACAAGAACAGGAAGGTAGTGTATCCAAGGTCAGACTGCTTATTTGTGCAGGCTGATCTTAGGCTATAAACCTGCCAAACCCATTGTCAAATCAGGAATAATCCAGGACCAGCATGACAAGGGTTAAATTTCAGATTTGTTAAGCTTTCTTGGTAGAAAACAATGTGTAATTGAAGAAATTGCTTGTTACACGCGATTTATTCATTTTAAACAATGTTTTGCAGATTGATTTTCTTGAGGGGTGACAAAAAGTGTCATTTTGTAGGAATGGGTTTGAGACCATTTTCAGTCTGAACTAAAACACAGGTAAAAGATAATTTTTCAACATCTCTACATGAAAACTTCCTGACAATGCTCTAATTTATGAGATATATCCCTGTTTTCAACTCATTTTCCCCTGACTTAACCCATTACCAGATGGCAAATTTAGACTGGTACAAATTGAAAGGAATTGCAGATGACAATTTAAAGTTAATAAAACTTTTTATTCAACTTTACTGGGCAACAATCATTATGCAAGCAATTTCTTTATTTTACACCTTTTTTCCTACTCATTATTCTTGTGAGGCTTCGAAAAAAGCATAGTTGAGTGGGAATGGGTTAAGCATCACATGGGAACAATAGACCTGATACCATTTTACATTGTGCAGAACATTCCTTCTTTTAACCCCCCCCCCCCAAGGCAGCTGCATATATCTTTTCTGACATTTGTCTCTCACCAATGGGTGGGTAATCATAAACCTAAGTGGTATAGTAGCTGGCTAGGAAAGGGTGTAGTGGTATTACTGGTGTGAGAAATACAAGGAATCCATTGTAAGGTGCTCCAGCCGCCACAATATGACTGAAATACTGTTAAAAGTGACTTTAAACCCCATCAAATCAAACAACCTTTCAAAATCCATAAAGAGATGCAAAAGTCGTGTGAAAAATTGCAATTAATAATGCTAGCTTAGTGAATCAATTGTTCGTGACACAGAGTGGTGAAATGATACTTGCATAACCCATTCCCAAACGGCAGGATCTTCGACTGATCTAACCTGAAAGATGTTGCAGATGACAATTCAAAGTTTATGAATTTGTATTTCTTTAACTTAATTGGTATAAAACATTGCGTAAAATGAAGACATTGCTTGTTGCAAGCAATTTCTTAATTTTTACACAATGTTTTCCCAATTAGTTTTCTTGAGGGGCGTCAAAAAGCGTGATTGTGTGGGAATGGGTTAAAATATATCCTATCTAAATCAATATAATAATGAGTAATTTTTCACTAACAGTTCTTAAAAATACTAGTAACCATTAAAAGATTTTATTTTAACCCATTACCAGACGGCAAAATTTTGGACCGGTCCAAATTAAATGGAGTTGCAGATGAAAATTCAAAGTTTATGGAATCTTAATTTTTTTCAACTTTCTGGGTAGAAAAGGTTTTGTTAAATGAAGAAATTGCTTTTTTACAAGCAATTTCTTCATTTTACACAATGATTTAGAAATTGTTTTTCTTGAGGGGTGTTAATGGATTAAATAAAAGGTCTCATAAGGACCATAAACAATGAAAAGCTATGACTTCTTAAGCTTAAACTATATCAGGCAATCAGGTTTGATAAACATCTGATCAAGTCTCTTTGTTGTGATCTTAATAATTTTGTCAATATTAGCAGCTGTATAGTTACATGTCTATCTGATTGATATTGGCTAATGCTTATACACTATTATTTCAAAAGAGACTTAATTATTACCCCACCGGTTAACTTTCATTGTGATAATTCACGGACCTTCTATGGAAATTTTGTTAAAGAGATGATTCTAAACCCATTTCCACTCAATGATGCTTTTGGACACCCAGAAGAAATACAAAAATAGAAAAATTTATGTGAAAAGATTAATTTTAACCCTTTACTGTTTTTCAAAATTTTAGACCTGCCCAAATTCAAAGGTTTTGCAGATGATATTTCAAAATTGATTTTATCTGAAAAATAATCATAGCAGGGTAGAAAAAATTGTAGAAAAAGAACAAGCTATATTTTCTTTTCCACAATGTTTTCTACAGTATACTAGATGGTTGTCCAAGGACAACTGCTGTCAAGCCCGCAAACTTTAGTAGGTATCATGCTCCGGACAAGCACAATTTTAGTGTTTGACCTTGAGCTTTAACCTTGAACTTGAAGCTATCCAAAAAATTCTTTCAAAAGGCACATCTACTAATGATGGAGAAGAATTGTGCCAATTTATTGTGAAATCCATCCATAATTGTAGGAGAAATGCTCCCTACAAGCACAATTTTAGTGTTTGACCTTGAGCTGTGACCTTGAACTTATCCAAAAAGTTCTTTCAAATGGCACATCTACTCATGATGGAGAACAATTGTGCCAATTTATTTTGTAACCATCCATAATTGTTGGAGAAATGCTCCCTACAAGCACAATTTTAGTGTTTGACCTTGAGCTGTCACCTTGAACTTGTAGCTATCCAAAAAGTTCTTTCAAAAGGCACATCTACTCATGATGGAGAATAAATGTGCCAAGTTATTTTGAAATCCATCCATAATTGTTGGAGAAATGCTCCCTACAAACACAATTTTAGTGTTTGACCTTGAGCTGTGAGCTTGAACGTGAAGCTATCCAAAAAATTCCTTCAAATGGCACATCTACTCATGATGGAGAATAATTGTGCCAAGTTATTTTGAAATTCATCAATAAATGTAGGAGTAATTGTCCGGACAAATTCGAAAGGATGGACGGACTGACTAACAGACTATCGCACATACAGCGGCTTGTAATAGTAACAACTATGTCTAGCACATCGAAGCGAGCTCGACAAAAACCACAGGGACGTGAAAACCAGGGATTGAACATGAAAGGGCTAAATATCATCTGCAATTCCTTTGAACCTGGACCAGTCTAAAATTTTGTCATCTTGTAATGGATTAAATAAGACAAGTTGTCTCTTCTTGGGAATTGTCCAAATGGAAAGAAGTTCAAACAACAATTTTCAGTTGATACACATCAATATTTTTGTCTCTTTTGGTAGAAAACCTTGTTGATAATACACAAGTTGCTTGCAACAAGTAATTTCTTTTTTGTGTGGTAACAGGCTCATACATGATAAATTTATCCCCAGGTTTCAAAACAATGGAGGCAATATCATAGGAAAAACAAGATGTGTTTGTGAAGCACTATGCCCCCAAAACAGGAATTCTTTAGAAACGGGTGATTTTTATTGTTTTTTTTCTTTGTTTTAGGGAAAGGGGTTAAAATTCTGAACTTTACCTTGATGAAATGACCTTCCCCAGTTGCGTTTTGTTGAGACCTATCTACATACCAAATATTAGCATTGTAACTTAATCAGGGTTTAAGTTATAGGAAAATGTTTAGTTGGCAGGTTAAGTTTTGCAGACAGACAGACAGATGTAAACCGGTAAAACAATATGCCCCCCCGATCTGTCAATGCAGGGGCATAATTACTGAATAATGGTAACAAGTATTGAAGTTCAATGAACTTCCTTCAAGTACTTCTACATATTGTGTCTTGCAAAATATCACCAATTGATTGATGTATCTATGTTTAATCCATTCCCAAACAACATTTTATACTGGTCCAAATTAAAAGAAGTTGTAGATAACAATGAAAAGTTGATGAAATTTTATATTTTTTCTGGTAGAAAACATTTTGGAAAATGAAGAATTTGCTTGTTCAAGGCAAATTCTTTATTTTCAATAATGTTTTCCTAAATCATTTTTCTAGGGGGAGTCAGAAAGCGTCACTGAGAGGGAATGGGTTAAGAATGCTGTAGATTGAATTTGATAAACTAAAACACAAATTTGTATATTTCGAGGAAAAAAGCCCTTGTTCAAGGAAAGAAGTGGTAGTTGATACTTCAAATTAGTGTCTTTCAAACATCAGGATGTGATCATCTTTGGAACCTGGAGGAGGAGTTTGCAACATAGAATGTTCTGTTGAGTGGAGAGGACACTTCAAAATTACATCTCACAAAACTACAAGCAATGTCTGTTTAGAATTTTTAATTCAGTATAACTGATTCCAGTGTACCCAGTTTTATTCATTATCTAGGTCGCAGCCATAGCCCAGCTAGTAGCTCATCAGACTCTCAAACATGAGGTCAAGGTTTTGATCTTTCGGCGTAGCAAGTATTATTTCCCCCATTTACTTCCCGCCAATGGGTGGAAAATCATTAACCTAAAATCATTAACCTAAGTGGGATGAGTAGCTGGAGGCTCAGAAGGAACATGGTTGTAGAGCAGGTCTGAGAACTACCAGGAATCCATGGTTCGGTTCTCCAAGCGCTGTGATAAGACTGAATTACCATGAAATTTATGCATTTAACTCCATTCAAATCAACCTAACCCTTGTCATGCTGAAAAAAATCCTTCATCAAAATTGTATGAAAGCCAAAGAGCTGAAAGCACTGGAAGAACTGTTTGTGTGTAAATATTTTTATTGAAATTTTATCTTGTAAACAACTATGGCTTCAACAAATCAAGCAGGTGGTTTAGAAAAAGATCAGACTGTACATATGTGCAGGTTTATCTTTGCCTATACCTTCTGCCAAAACAAGAATATTCTGGGTTCAGCAGGACAAATGTTAAAATACAATATCTTAAATAAGGGAAATTTAATAGAAAAGTAAGGTCAAAAGGTATAAGGTATTATTAAGGTGTTGACAGCTTGACATTAATTCTGTCTAGCAACCATTATGATCAATGTCCACTCAGAAGACCAAATATAGGACAACATCTTATATATCCCAACTCCAATAACCAAATATAGGACAACATCTTATATATCCCAACTCTAATAACCAAATATAGGACAACATCTTATATATCCCAACTCTAATAACCAAAGAAATCATAATCATGGAAACAAAGAAGAAATTACTTTACATGTTTTTTTGTGTGTTTTTTTTAGATTACATTATTCCAAACTATGTAGATGTGTAGCTTGCTTATACTACAAAGAATATGGTCCCACACCACTCTGTAGTCAGCCCAATTAGCTCAGTTGGTAGAGCACTTGACTTCAAACCTCAAGATCACGGGTTTGAGCCCATGGCTGACCATATCAACTAACACAACTAATTGTCTTTCAGATGAGATGTTAACCGAGGCCCCATGTGACGATGCTATCTATCGAGCAGAGGGAGCTCTCAGCAGTTTTGTCCTGTATCCTCACACTATCCCCCTGGGCATGTGCTAAAGGTACCGACAATACCTGAAATACATGTAGTTCTGTTAATTTTTTATGGTTCTCCTCTTGGCTCGGTGTTTGAGTCTGAAAATAGCTAGACGCCTAAAATCCTGTTCTTGGCAATGGCAGACCACTGCTTCACTGTATTTGTCGGTCATGACTTCTGACAGGACTATTGTTTAGTGACAAGGTTTGAAACCACCACCACAACCTGCATTAGGCTTCCCGAAATAAGGAAAATTTGCTATTTGTTGTGTTAAAAAAATTTGTTCAAAAGTTTTTCCCTTTATGTAGCTCAAAAGGAAAAAAGCTTTCGTAAACATTGTGGAAATGAAGAAATTGCTTGTTACAGGCAATTTCTTCATTATCCACAATGTTTTCTACCCCAAATATTAAGAACACACAAAGTTTAATAAGCTTTAAATTGTCATGTGCAACTCCTTTCAATTTGGACCAGTCTGAAATTTTGCCACCTGGTAATCAAAGCTCTGAAGGGCCTGAGAGTTGCGAAAACAGACAGACTGTCTGGTATTTATTACTAGACAAAAACATAAGGCTGTTGGCCCTTGACTGATCAAATGAGATTGATCCATTTAGAGGAGACCAATTCAAGTAAATTCTATAAGTGAGTTAGTGTGATTGGATCATGCATTTATGTACTATTTTCTTACATTTGACTTCATATCACACAGGATACTTAAAATAATCATGTATTACCTCAGGTGAATTGTGATTTGAAACATGAATATTTTTCAACTATTTAAAGACATCAGAGCATATTTCTTCTTAGTGTTTCACAAGCTCTGCAAAGCAGTTTTTAAATCTTCTTAGCAAATCCAGAGGACTCAATAATTGAGAAGAAAGTAACTTCTTGTGTAAATCTGGTTTCTGTTTCTGATCAAAGGTTATTTCAGTGCTTTGATTATACAAATTAATGACTTTCAAATCCCAACTGAAATTTGAAATGAACGCTAAAATAAATAAACCTCAATCTTGATAAAAAAGATTGTACATAACATCTAGGAAAAAGCTAAATGGGTTTTGGTCAACCATTTCTGAGTAACGATGATGTGATCAAATAACCTTTTCTCTGCTTCATAAGGGTATATAACTAAAAAAGATTGTGGTTAATGTCTCCATTTGCTTGGACTTTAAAGTTGAAAATATTTTAAACATGTATATGCTAAATTGCATGCAATACCAGAAGGGTTGTCGGGAGAATGACAGAAAATTGGTTGGAAAAATGATTTGACTAAATTTGGGAACAGTTCTGGTCCCGGATTGTAACACAATTTTTGTACAAGAGAAATCTTTTTTCAACCTTAAAATGTCCAACAAAAAAAAGAAATGCAGAAATTGTGGTAGAAAGCTCTTGAGAAAACCATGACCTTATTTCGCGTTTCGTTCCATCTGGTCCGTATGTCAAATCAGCCTTTTGAAGATATGTCATTAATCTAGGATATAACCACTGTCTCAAGGATTAATGCCTTTACTCGCCACAATTGTCTCGAAATCAAACAACAAATCAGATTTGAATCAGAAATCAACATTCTCGTTCAGTATCAGGTTATCAACAAGTGCCCATGTGTCATACACCAAATAGGATCTGCATTGAGCAGGTTATATGGGGCTGTGAGGTCTGACCCGCTGGATTTGAAATCACAAATAACTCCTTAACCCTTTCCTGTTTAACAAAATTTTAGACCTGTAAAAATTCAAAGGTTTTGCAGACGAAATTCAAAGTTGATTTTATTTGAGAAATAACCATTTCTTAGGGTAGAAAATATTGTGGAAAAAGATGAAATTGCTTGTTATAAGCAATTTCTTCTTTTTTCACAATGATTTCTCAAATATAAAATCACAGAGATGTAAAAACCAGGGATTAACCAGGAAAGGGTTAAAATACATTGATGTAGTATAAATGACAGATTATAGTATCTTATACTCAAAAATACCAAAATAAATGAATATCGTCAATACAATTTCCAGCGGACCCATTTGATATGAACGGAGCCATACGGCCAAATATAAATCATACAGCGTGTATCAAGTATCATATGTATTAATGCTCAATTTCATTGTTGATAATTTGTTTGAACGGAGATAAGCAACATGGGATTTATATTGCAGTCTAGGAAAAAGAAAGTGATGTACAAATATACGGTCCTTTCAAATCTATGGTCTTTTAATCAAAACTGACAATCTTATTATTTGTATGTATCATGGCTATTTTCGCGTAGAATGTAGTCCACTTTTAAAAATACAAGTTTGGAAGAATTTACAAAAAATTTGTATTAAAGTGTATTCAAGCCACTTTTTAAGAGTGTGTCCAAAAAGTTACAACTGGCCTTATAACACAGAGAATGAGCCTATTTAAGAAATGGGACTGTCAGGGTGGTGATACGTCCCGGGCCATCAGAGGATTACATGAGATAGTAAAATCATGCAACAACAACGAGTAGTTTCACACCTTCGGTCTGCAAATATTCGACAAAATTTCAAATAAACAGTAAAGCACATTGCCAGTCTTAATCTTAAGTAAAAAGAAGAAAACTTGAAAGACTGAACATGTCACACTTGATTTATTATTATCTATCATCATTTTCAATACTGAATGTTCAGTCAATTCGGAAAAGTGGTATGCATCTCCATTCAAGAGGCATTAGTTATTCACCTGAAGTAATAAATGTAAGTTATTGGGACGTTGCTGTAAACTGCAATGAGACTCTCTTTATCAGTGTTTGCAGACATTCCGTAAGGACAAATGTGTTTGCATGGTGCACTACTAATTTTTGATGGTCAATCAAATAATGCCTTAACCCATTCCCACACTATAAGATTTTAGACTGGTCCAAATTAAAAGAAGCTGCAGATGACAATTTCAAGCTGCACCAAATGTCTCACTCACTTATTGTATCAACTAATTGATATATTCTACCAACTGGCTTTTGACGAGTTGTCATGCCTGGGAGTTGCTAGTTTTCCTTTTACCCATTACCAGACGCCAAAATTTTAGACCAGTCCAAATTCGAAGGAGTTGCAGCTGACTATTTAAAGTTTATGAAATTTTGATTTTTTTTTTTCAATTTTCTGGGTTGAAAACCTTGTGGAAAATGAAGAAATTGCTTGTTATAAACAATTTCTTCATTTTCCATAAGGTTTTCCCAATTGTTTATCTAGAGGGGTGTCCAAAAGCGTCACTGTGTGGTAATGGGTTAATTTAACTGTTGTTAGTCAGAAGTACCCAACCCAACCTACACCACCTGTTTGCAGTTATAACTTTTCTTGTCAGTGGTCTATTGAAATTCGAATTGTCTCCCTTGACACCCTTTCACCTATATGGTGAAGCATGCTATCGCTTGTCAGTGGAAATAAATTTTAAGTATTCTTTAGGGTTTTTTTCTAAAATGTGTTGTTATCATCACCCTTTATCAAAACAATACTGCTTTTAACCCATTCCCACATAATCCCTCATGAAATGTTTTTGGAAAACATTGTGGCAATGAAGAAATTGCTAAGAACATTATTGTGGATAATGAAGAATTTGCCTGGAACAAGCATCCTTTTTATTATCCAAAATATTTTCCAAATCGTTTTCTTAAGGGGCATTAAAAAGCAGAATTGTTTGGAAGTGGGTTAATCCCCTACAAGGATTGTGTGTGACAATCAATGAATATTGAGCCAGAATACAATTGATTCACAATGAAGCTATTTGATATGAAAGGTAAATTATGTAAGATGTCCTATGTGATTATCTGGAAAATTGATCGGAATGCGTCTCTTCTCCATTAACCTATTACCAGACGGCAATATTTTAGACTGGCCAAAATTGAAAGCAATTGCAGATGGCAATTTTAAGTTTATGAAATTTTGGATTGTTTTCAAATTTCTGGGTAGAAAACATTGTGGAAATGAAGAAATTGCTTGTCACAAGCAATTTCTTCATTTTCCACAATGTTTTCAAAGCTTTTTGCCCCTGAGGGCATCTAAAACCATCACATGGCGGCAGTCAGCTACTTACCAGATTTCTTCCATCTGCAGACTGTTGAGAAAATGGTCTCATTTTGCTATATTCAAAATTAACAAACACGCAATATTTTAACCCTTTACCAGACAACAAAATTTGAACTGGTCCAAATTGAAAGTGAGTTGCAGACAACAATTTAAATTTACAAATTTGTAGATTTGTTCACTATTCTGGGTAGAAAACATTGCAGAAAAAGAAGTAATTGCTTGTTGCAAGCAATTTCTTCATTTTCCACAATGTTTTCCACATATTTTTTTTTCAGGGGCATCAAAATGTGTCATTGTGTGGGAATGGTTGAACTCTTTCCTGTTCAATCCCTGGTTTTTATGTCCCTATGTTTTTAAACTTGAGAAAACATTGTGGAAAGAGCAGAAATTGGTTCTAATAATTATCATATAACAAACATCTTTTCTCCCCACATTTTCTACCCAACAGATTGTTTTTCAAATAAAGTTGACTTTAAAGTATTGTCAACAAAATCTTTGAATTTGGTGGGGTCTAAAATTTTGCAATACAGTTCAGGATTAGCACACCAACAATGCTAAAATCTTTTGAGGCAGACATAAATAATTTCGGTATACAGCTTCTAATTTGATTTACAATAATAATATTGTTATTCCAGACCAAAGCTACCAGAAAGAATTGATCTCATAATAATGTCTGATTGGTAAATGGATTGTAAAGTAATTCCTTACAATATGGGACACTCTGGAAAATAGACTGGGACAGACTGGAAAAAATAGACAGACTGGAAAATAGATTGACACTGTAATTTCTCTCTACATCTACCACTACAATAAAGTTAATTAATAAAACAAAATTTTAGAGATTTGACACAGCATCAGATTCTGTCATATGAATGAATTAAAGAAGATTTGTTTTGACATCTCAGATGGCTCATCTTGTATTTTACATTTTTATCTTTCTTTCAAGAAAACATGTTTACAGAAAAGCATGCTTGTTTGAAGGAAAATGATTGTCCAAACATAACTTGTAAAATAGGACTTTTAATTTTGACCTTAACCTTGAACCTATCTAACCTTTTCCCAAATAACAAAATATTGGACAAGTCTAAATTCAATGAAGTTGCAGATGGAAATGTTTAGTTGATGAAAGTTATTTCTTTATGTTTGTTTGTTTGTTTATTTGTTTTGGGGTTTTTGTCTTTTTGGGAAGCAAACATAGTGGATAAAGAAGAAAATGCTTGTCACAAGTAATTTTCTTCATTTTCCACTATTTTTTCAAAAGCTGTTTTCTTGAGGGCATGGAAATGCAGGATTGTGTGGTAAATGGGCTAAACAAAACTAGATATTGCTGCAGAGCGGACTAAACCCCCCCCCCCCACAGCGCTTGTCCATATACAAGTGCTATCCACAAAAGGGCCATAATTCTGTCAAAAATCAATGGACCATAACCAAAATAGGATATGCACATTTCTGACTTATACCGAGTCTTTCTGTGAAATTTGAATCAAATCCATCCACTGGTTGCTGAGAAATTGCTGACACGATTTTTCACCATAGAGCTGTAACTCCATCAAAAATCAATGGACCATAACCCAAATGGAATATGCACATCTCTGCTTGATACTGATATATCAGTGAAGTTTGAAACAAATCCATCCAATGGTTGCCGAGAAATTGAGTGGATACGAAAAAAGCAACAGATAGACAGACTGACTGACTGGCCGACGGACCAACAAGCTGACTCCAATATACCCCCATAAAAATATATTGCATTTTACACATATACTTATGAGGGAAAATATATGTTCAAATCTTATAATCTGTAACTTAATATGAACTGAGAAGTTCTTCATCAGTTCAACATCGGATGGTTTTCTACATCTTGAACAGTTCAGATGCCTGAAATAACTAATCAACCCACTGCAACTTAATCCCTCTTTTCCATGACTCTCAAAATTTGTTCATTGACCATAAAGATTCCTACCTTAATGATATCTTTTTTACATTACTAAATTTCAAAAATTCAGAATAGTCATATCTCTTTTTCTGAAATGCTGTCCTCTGCTTATAGGTTTATTGGTTTAAAGATAATTCAAAGGTTTATTTACAAGAAAAAGATTATAAATACTTCAAGGGAAGCAACTGATTTGCAACATAGTTAATAAGTCCAGCATAACTAATTACTCCCCTTTACTAAATCTTAATCTAGGTGCTTGAGTGATTTCCTCTTTTCCAAACTGTTTTCTAAAGTATAAGAACATAGAGGGTTGAACAGGAAAGAGTTAAACTCAACCTGTACAATGCAGTGGTGTAGTCAGCTTCTCTGTCTTTAATATCTTCATGTCGCTCTACTTCATGTGTAGTTTTATTATTTGTGATGAGGCTACCCACAGATAATCAATTTTGATCTTCTATACCCTGAGATAAAGGTCTGTGCCAAATTTGGTAATCCAAGCTCTATTCTGTGTCTAGTTGTCATTCAGAAAAGGTTTGGTCCATCAAAGGTCAATATAACAAGAGTTGAAGGTCACCCTTTTGAATCATCTACACCCTGAGATAAAAGTCTATTCAAAATTTGGTTGTAATAGTAAAACTTATGTGTCAACAAGGTTTGATCCTCTGACTTACCGTTTGACAGACCTACCAACTGACAAGAGCAAAGCAATGTTACCCATATTTGTTAGACCTCTCCTTTGAGTAAAAAAAACTTCAGTTTTCCACTGCTTTCGGAGAAATGTGGTAGTAAGAGATGAAGGTGGAGTTTTTTCCTTGCAACTAGGGGATCATTGAAGAACTGCTTTTCTTGAAATGCATTATTTTTCACTTTCAGAAATACACACTTCATTGAATATCTATAGACATGCCAGATATATCAAAATATCACACAAACATTAAACAAAGCAAATGTCAAATTACAAGTTTTGTCACAACATAACACACCTGTTTTCCCTCTCTACTGAACTATTTTCCCACCATACAAATCCCAGTACAGCGGCACCCATCCCTCTGATCTGATACCTTTTGCTCTGATTCCCTGATCGGTAACCATTATCACAATTCCCATGCCCGATTTGTCCAACACGGGCTTTTCTACCTGTGGGCAAGTACATTTTTTGAGGCCACTTGTCCGTGGACAAGTAAATATCAGGGCAAATCTTTGAATGGTACTAAACAGATAGAAGAGATCTATGAGCATAACATTTGTATCTAAGGCTAGAAAATAATGTTTTAATGAAGAAAATGCTGAGTTCCAGCATTTTCTTCTTTAAAAATAATGTTTTCTCAAAATTTATCTGTTCTTCATCTTTTCACCGGCAAGTCAATTTTGATCCTGGACAAGTAGAAAATCACATTTTACTTGTCCATGGACAAGTAGAGAAAATCCGTATTTCCACATCCCTGATGTCCTTCTTACAATTTTCAATAGGGTTAATCCTTGTGACCTAAACAAACTTTTTGAAAAAGTTTCATCAAGATTCATCGTTATTGTGGCCCCTTGGGGCATAAAATGGTGGTATATTGTGGGAATGGGATAAATCCAGACTGTATTTGTTAACACAAGTTTAAGTTGGGGATAAATTGAAAATGCTTCAAATGTTTTTCCTACATTTTCATTATATTTAGGTAGGCTTCTAATATTTGGACAATCCCTCTTTTATCATCTTAACATGGATAAACTCATGAACATGAAATGGGGTAAAAAATTTGAAAGAGCTAGACTCGAAAAAGGATTGGTTATTAGTAACATAATTAAAGAGTACTAAACTTTTGGGGGTATAATTTATTTTTGGTCTATTGGAGAGTTGTTATAAACAAACTAGTTGGCTTCTGGACAAAGGTGTATTATAGAAAGTAATTTCATTGCCATTTAATTACATTTGTAGCAATAAAATAACCAAGAGTGCAGTGCAAAACTAATTTAGAGCATACAGATTCTTCAGATTGGAAATATTTTAACCCATTACAAGTAGGCAAAATTTTAGACTGGCCCAAATTGAAATAAGTTGCAGACGGCAATTTAAAGTGAATGAAATGTTGGATTTTTTCAACTTTCTATGTAGAAATCATTGTGGAAAATGCAGAAATTGCTTGTAACAAGCAATTCTTCATTTTCCACAATGTTTTCTCAATCTTTTTTTTTCTTGGGGGCGTTTAAAAGTGTCATTGAGTGGGAATGGATTAACCCATTTCCACACAATGACGCTTTTGTCGCCCCTAAAGCAAGGCAATTGGGAAAATATTGTGCAAAATGAAGAAATTGCTTGTGAAAAGCATTTTCTTCATTTTACAAAATATTTTCTACCAAGACAGTTTAGAAAATTTAAAAATTTCTTAAACTTTAAATTTCCGTCTGCAACTCCATTGAATTTGAACCAGTCTTACTTTTTGTCAAGTGGGAATGGGTTAAGTGTTCAATGAACTAAACATGAACTTCACTAAAGTTACTTCTGTTTCAGAAAAGGTACAGGAAACAGTACTGGGAGAGAAAAACACACAGATTACTACCCTTTTCTCATTTTTTCCCAATTTGTTTTTTAGCATTTTTTATTTTAGTTATATTACCTACACTTTTAAAGACAAATGGTTAAAAATTTCAATTTCAAACATAAGGACACAAAATTGACTATCATAAATCCACTAATTTATTTGAATAATTGATATTTCAAAAGTGGATCCACACATGTTATGCACAAAAACAAACTATTTGGCTTTAAAATATGATCATCAATCAAGAAAACATTTTGAGTCACCAAATTGCATTACCAATCAGGCTCTTGTTCGATCCAACTCTACCCAGAGGATGTTTACGAACATTTCTAATTTACCTCTTACAGAATGATTCTCAAACATGTTCCTACAATCTCAGTATAGTTGATTAAGATTTGAAATAAATATATCTTGGGTTTTGTGTGCGTGTGTGTGTGTTTTGGTTTTGGTTTTTGTTTTTTCATAGGCTCTAATCAGTTTCAAAAACTTAATTTGAGTTAATTGATAAAAAAAAACATATCAAAATCTCAATAATATTTTATGAGTGGATGGACCAGATTTGATGTGGTTTATGTATCAAGCCATTTCAAAAGAAGTCACAGTATATATCATAAATGATGAGCTTCTTTAATTTTTTGCTCCAGAGACCATGCTGTCTCTCTATGCTTATAAATATTACCAAAAATAATAAAATTATCCATTATTCACGATCCCTTTCAAATCCATTCCCACTTAATCCAACATTTTTATGCACTGACAGTACAAAACTTTGGAAAACATCGCAAGAAAAGGAAAAATTGCTCATAACAAGCAACCCTTTTCTCAAAATGTTTTCTACCCACTTATGAAAGGTTTTCTACACTTTAATTGCAATTCAATATGTCAACTTTAGCTTCTTTCAATTTGGACCAGTCTAAATTCGTTGTATGATTTGATGTCGAGTGCTATACCTAATGAGCTTATCAGGCCAACTCCTGCATTTGAACAATATGTTATTATAAATCAGTACCAATAATCAATTTCAAAGCTATCTGCACCTTTCATGGAGTTGATAAACCTGCATCAACAGGAAATAGAATCAATGTCTAAGGCTCCCATAAATCACTGAACAAGTTTCTCATTACATGGTGTCTCCTTTAACCCCTTCCCACATGATCCCACTTTTCTAAGCTCAAGAAAAAGCTTCAAAAATACTGTGAATAAGATGTGTTTGTGAAACACCATGCCCGGAACAACCTTTTTTTTTTAAGGAAAATGACCTTGACCTTAATGGATGATCAACCTTGTAACCAACTAATATCATTAACAGGAGGAACCTTTGTCCAAAATATGATCCATACAACTACAACAGTGTTTGAATAACAGCAAAATGATAAGTTTTTGCATTAAGTTGACCTTCACTAGTGACCTTGACCTTGATGGATGACCTTGACCTTACAATCAACCAAAACCTATTAATCCAAGGAAACTACATGTGCATCCAAAATAATGAGCAATGTACTTTGACAGGTCTTTCAATTAGAGAAAATGTAAAGTTTTTGCATCATCATAACCTGAAGTATTTTGTAGAGGACCATAAGATGATGCTACATACATTTGAAAGCTCCAGGTCTTGGCTTTTAGGAAGAGAAGATTTTTGAATAATGCTTTGGAAATTCCATTTGGTTATCATAGAAACCACAGTTATAGATAGATTATGTTTCCTTGATTCTTTTTGGAACAGCATCACCCAAGGATCATTTCTGTAAAGTTTCTTGAAATCTGATGGGTAATTTAGGACAATTGATAGATTGATCCCGGCGGCTGGAGCACCTAACAATGGATTCATGGTATTTCTCACACCAGTACTACCACTACATCCTTTCCTAGCCCCCAGCTGCTATCCCACTTAGGTTTACGATTATCCACCCATTGGTGAGAGACAATTGTCGGAAAGAATTAGTGCCGCCACCGGGGATCGAACCCATGACACTCATGATTGAAGATTAGGAGTCTTGTGCCCTACCGACTGCGCTATGACAGCAGCTAGTTTAGGGCAAGATTTTTTCATTGATGGGCAGACAGATGCTGGATAGCAGGTGATCACAAAAACTATCAAGAGCATTTCCTTCTTGGGTCACCTTAAAATACTTAAAGCAATTTAAAGCTTTGATTGTTGGCTAATGTTTTATTTTAGCAACTTACTTTCTATGTCCTTCTCTATGATTACAAGGATAGCAAGTTTGATATTTGATAACTTTGAGTAAAATGTGGGTTATATAATTATAGAAAATCCTTGTGTGCACTCTACAGGCTACATAATGTATTGAAACTTGTCCAGAATTTCACCAAGGGTAAAAAAGATGCTCAACAACATTACTCTAAAGACAGTCAGACCTTATAGCCCTGTCACAAAAAGTATAAAATAAACAGGGCAAAGGGTTGGGACAGACTGGCAGATGCAGATGAGGGTATATGCTCTCTATAATCCAGACATACCAAATTTTAACATACATCCTTGAGCTATCAAAAAATTTATTTCAAATGGCACATCCTCTCACAATAGAGAAACAAATGTGCAAAGATATTTTGAAAACAATCCATGATTTTAGAGACTACACTTCAGACATGATTAATTTTAACCCTTTCCTGGTTTTTGAAATCTTAGACTGGTCCAAATTGAAAGGGGATGCAGACGACAATGAAAATTGGATGCAATTCCAAATAAAACCGTCCTATGTGGTAGAAAACTCTGTGGGAAAAGGAGCAAATTGCTTATTATAAGCAATTTCTCCTTTTTCCACAATGTTTTCTCAAGTATTAAATAACAGTGACGTAAAATCCCGGATTTATCCAGGAAAGGGTTAATGTTTGACCTTAAGCTGTGAACTTGACCTTTGAGCTATCTGATTTTTTTTTTCAAATTACACATCTCCTCATGACAAATCAATTGTGGCAAGTTATATTGAAATCCATCTAAAATTGAGGGAGCTTTGCTCTGGACATGCTTAATTTTAATGTTCGAAATTGAGCTGTGACCTTGACCTTGGAACTATACAAATAAATTTTTCAAATGGAACATCTACTCATGAAAGACAACAATTGTGTATATTTCGAAATCCATCCATAATTGATGGATCTATATTCTGGAAATGCTATATTTTCATGTTAAACCTTGAGCTGTGACCTTGACCTTGGATGTTGTTTGAGATTGCACATCTACTGATCATAGAACAATTGTGTAAAGTTATTTTGAATTCAACCCATAGTTTTAGAAGCTGTGCTCTTTTTTGAAATTTGACCTTTGAGCTATCCATTTTTTCTTTTCCAAATGGTACATTGTTTCATTAATGAGAACCAAATTATATTAACCCTTTCCTGTTTTATGAAATTTTAGACTGGTCCAATTTCAAAGAGGTTGCAGATGACAATGAAAAATGCATGCAATTGGAAAGTTGACCATCCTATGTGGTAGAAAATATTGTGGAAAAAGGAGAAATTGCTTGTTACAAGCAATTTCTCCTTTTTCCACAATGTTTTCTCAGGTATAAATCACAGTGACGTAAAATCCCGGGTTAGTCCAGGAAAGGGTTAAAGGGAGGTATTGATGTTTCTCAAAAATTGAAAGGAAAAAATTGACAGTTGTCTTAACATACGCTCAAGCGGAAGCTTAACACTTAAATTTGCATCAGATATTGTCTTTGTGGTAATCTGATAGGCTTAAAGTGGCTTTTTTGGGTTATACAGAAAAGGTTCATCCAAATTTCAGGTTACCTTTAGATATCACTGAATTTGGTTGTCGACACCCCATGACCTCATTTGCATATGACCCAAATTCAAATTGACAAGCAAAACAACCAAAGTCCTTCATAAGGTCACACCAATTGGTTAGCGCAAAAACCAAGTGTCTATATCTGTATTGACGCCTACGGCAGTTTTTTGACTGATGTTTACGGAATTGAATACCAGCTAGCGAACATTACTCGTGATGACATGATGATGAAGTTGGTAAGAGCAAGCGGGATTCCAATGGTTATATGTACCGTATGAATTACCCAATATTCTTTGCAAATGTCTCGGCTTAATCTAATAATAGATAAACAGCCTACACAGGAAATACCCTGGTTTAATCTGATATATGACCTCTGATCTTCCAAAAACTACTTTTCCAAATAGTAAATGAGAGGGAATAAGAATAACCATTATCTATGACATGAAAAAAAAATCAATACCTACCTTTAAGATTCCTTCTATAATTGAAGGAGCTATGCTCTGGACATGCTTAATTATAACTTTCGACCTTAGGCAGTGAATTTGGCCTTGGAGCTATATGAAGATTTCTTTCAAATTGCACATCTACTCAACCTAGAGAATAATTCTGTAAAGTTATTTCAAAATCCATCCATAATTGAAGGAGCTATACTCTGGAAATGCTTAATTTCAATGTTTGACCTTGAGCTGTGACCTTGAAGTTTCAGCTATCTGATTCCCCCCCCCCCTCCCCCAATGTTGAAATTATTTTGAAATTCATTCATAATTGAAGGAGATATGCTGTGGACAAGGTCAATTTTGACCTTGAACTGTGACCTTGACCTTGGAGCTACCAAAAAGTGGGAAAGTACAATTTTCAGGTTGCCTACCGACCATTCTCTACTTTTTTGTTTTAAACCACTGGCCATAAATTTTGCAAAATAACACTTTACAATCTAAGTCAGAGTTGATGGGCAGGGCCAACAGAATAAGTGGGCGGGGCCCACAATTGGTCAATTACAACACCATTATCAAACTATATGAGTCGAAATTAATGGTTCAATTATTGACCCATTCCAAATTTCAAAGCTCTAGGCCTTATGGTTTGGGAGGAGATGATTTTTAAAGATTTCCTTCTTTATTTCTATGTAAAATCAGGGATCACAAAGAAAGGGCTAATTTTCAGAATACAGTAATTCTTTGAAGTATTTTGGTAGAGGGTCAATAGATGATGATGTACACCAAATATCAAAGCTCTAGGCCTTATGGTTTGGGAGAAGAAGATTTTTAAAGATTTCTTTCTTTATTTCTATGTAAAATCAGGGATTGCTTAGAAAAGGGCCAATTTTCAGAATACGGTATTTTTTTAAGTATTTAAGTATTTTGGTAGAGGGTCAATAGATGATGATTTGTACCAAATATCTAAGCTCTAGGCCTTACTGTTTGGGAGGAGAAGATTTTTTAAGTTTTTTCACTCCGCTGCCATGGCAACCAGAGTTCTTCGTGGATTTCAATTCTTTGAAGTATTCTGAAAGAACATAACCTAAGGATAATTTCTGTGAAGTTTTGTTGAAATTCCATGGTTAGTTTAGGAGGAGAAGATTTTTTGTAATTGTGAAAGGACGGACGGATGAAGGACAATAGCTCCCACAGAGCACTTCGTGCTTAGGTGAGCTAATAATGGCCTTTCCATTTTTTTTTAGAAAATTCAGTTTGGCAGCAAAAATTTAAAGTGGATTCATTTTGAAATATAACCATTTAGAAGGGTAAAAATAATGAGGAATTTTGTTTTTAGAAAATTATGTTTAGCAGCAAAGATTTAAAGTGGATTCAATTTGAAATATAACCATTTAGAAGGGTAAAAAATATTGTGGAAAAAGATTTTTTATTGATTGAATGGGGTTTAATGCCACTTTTAACAGTATTTCATTGTGGCTGGAGCACCTAACGATGGATTCCTGGTTTTTACCCGCACCAGTACTACCACAACACTCTTTCCTAGCCTCCAGCTGCTATCCAACTTGGGTTTATGATTATCCACCAATTGGTGAGAGACAAATGTCAGAAAGAATATGTGCTGCCACCGGGGATCGAATCCATGGCCTCTTTTTTTTTTGGAAAAAGAAATTGTAAAGTCACAGGGAAGTAAATAGGAGGGTTTAAACAGGAAAGGGTTAGCTATGGTAAATATATAAGTATTATCTCCTTTCTCACAATGGTTTCTGAATTTATGTAGGGAATGATTACATTCTGTAAATTTCTTTTCAGAACAGTCTTAACCCATTACAAGACATAATCAATTTAGAATGATCTAAATTCAAAGGAGTTCTTAAGGCCAAATATAGGTTGATGACATTTTATAAAGTTTAAAGCTTTAGAAGACTTTGGGAGTTGAAAACATTGTGGACAAGCAGGAATTTCTTCATTTTCCACAATGTTCACCCTTTTTTTTCATAGGGCTAAAAAGCAGGATTGTGTGATGTTATGTAGAATTGGCCAAGCTATTTATCTTGTCTTGTGGCAGTTTGTCGAGTAAAGGGAGGTAATACAGTCACCCTAGGGGAAAGTGTTGTGAATTGTAGTTCATTAATATTCATGGCATTTACAATAGCATAGTTATAACACTTTTTCACCCGTTAGCTGTATAATTTAACTCTGTCACGTCAGAAGAAATTGAGCTGAAAGCACGGCTTGTATATATTGATAAAATAATTGACTATCATTTCACTTCAGAAACTTAAAACAAGATGAGTTTGTGAAACACAATGCCCTTGCAACAAGACTAAACGTTTGACCTTGGTATGTGACCTTGACCTTATAACATGACCTTGACATGAGGAGATGCGTATTATGGAGATGTATCATCATGCCAAATATGAGCATTGTAAATTGAATAGGCTGGTAGTATTTGGCAATGTTATGTTTTTTGGGTTAAGTTTTGTAGACAGACAGACAGACAGAAAGACTGAATGACAGACAGACAGATGGACAATTGTAAAACATTATGCCCCTGATCTTTCGATGCAGGGGCATAAAAATCTGAAATCCCATCACCTAAAATTTGTCATCTGCAGGTTCTTTGAATTAGGACCAGTCTAATATTTTGTCCTACGGTAATGGGTTAAACAGTGTTGTCTGGGAACAAATAAACAGATCCTTAAACTCAACCCTTGTTATAATGAATATAATTCTCCATAAATTTGGTTAAAAATCTAAGAGCTGAGAGCATTGGAGGTACTTATTGTGGGTTAATATTTTTGTTGGAATTTTGTTTCATAAACAACTTTGGAAACAAAAAGGACTAGAAGGAGGTGTAGACTAAGATCAGACTGCACATTCGTGCAGACTGATCTTAGTCTATATCACCTGCAAAAGCTGGAATATTCCGGGTTCAGCATGACAAGGGTTAAAGGTACCTTATTGCATAAATCACCTTTCCAAAAGTCAGTTGCATTTTGTACTGCATAACCTAGTGAATCATTCATCAAAATTTAGTAAGCCATGACATAATTTTAAAGTTGACATTGTCGATTTTCAACATCAATTTCATGGTTCAATTCTTTATTTACCCATTAAAATTGTACGATGATGATCCTATACCAAAAACATCCCAATGTTTGACTGACTCCTGACTAAACAACTTGCAAAATAACAAAGTTTCAGAAAAGATCTTTCAACCCATTTCCACACAATCCCTTTTTATGCCCCTCTACAAAAATTTAAGCTTTGGACAATTACCTTGTGGAAAATGAAGAAATTGCTTGACCAATTCCCAAACATTGATGCTTTCAAGAAAAACATTTGGGTAAACATTTTGTGAAAGGAATAAAATTGCTCGTAACAAGTAATTTCTTCATTTAACACAATGTTTTCTATCCAGAAAATTGGAAAAATACAGTATTTCATGAACTTAAAATTGTCGTCTGCAACTCCTTTCAAATTGGACCAGTCTAAAATTATGCCACCTGGTAATAGCTTAACTTCTCCTATACTTGAAATAAGCTAGCCTTGTAATGTCTGTTTTTGTCCCGCCCAAAAATAACAATGCCCTCTATTCATGTACATGTCTGACTTTAAGAGGCTGTAAAATTTATTCAAGTTTGTAATCGAAGATTGTAAATTTCCCTTGATAAAGCACACAATGTCAACCTTTTGTTGACCCGTAGCTTTTCAAAATTTTGTAACAGGCAATTCTAACTCATCTCACTAAATAAAGATCATTCCAGTGTTACTAAAGTTAACACTTGAGGAACTCTTTTTGTAGTTGTAGTTTAACCCATTCCAACAGAACCAAATTTTAGAATGGTCCAAATTTAAAGAAGTTGCAGACAACAATTTAGAGGTCATGAAATTTTAAGTTTTTCAACTTTGTCACAAGCAATTTGTTCATTTTACACAATGTTTTCCCAATTGTTCTTCTTGAGGGGCTTCCAAAAGTGTAAATGTGTGGGAATTGATTAATCAACTCGATGACAAAATCCTAGACCGTTAAAAGCTAACAAGTTTGAAAAAAGCAGAAACATTGTGGGAAAAGGTCAAACTGGATATTTTACAATTTGCATAATTTTTCCATCATCCTCAATGTGTTCTGTGTGATTTCATAGAGATGGTGTTTCCAAAATGGAAAGGTCTGGTTGTCAGGTGGTTTTACCCCATTTTACAAAGGTTTGTTACATGCATTGAAACAAAGAACAAAACTTGACTAAGCAACAATACCCCTGCATGGTGTTTTGTTATAGGGATATAAGTAAAAGTAATATGATGCCCCAGACAATCAAAAATAATGTGACACTCTTTACTAATTTTCAAATTAAACAGTGGCAATAACTCATTTATCCATTATAGGATTTGTACAAAAGTTGTGCCTTGCACATCTACAACCCTTAATGAACACTTCTGCAAAGTTTGAAATGAATCAGATAGAAAATGTAGGAGGAATTGTAAGGACAAGTATTTTATTAGTCAAATCAGGGGCAATAACTTGTTAACTGTTGATAGAATTATTACAAAGGATGTGTCTTTTGTGCCCATAAAGGACAAAGCCTTTTAAAACATTGTGGAAAATGAAGAAATTTCTTGTCACAAGCAATTTTTATCAATATCCACAAAGTTTTCTACCTAAACACACAAAGATTTTAAGAATTTAATCAATTTAACATAGAATTGTTGTCTGAAACTTCTTTGAAATTTGCCTAAAATAATAGTAAATACAATGACGCTTCTTGAAGCCCCTTATGATAAAAGCTTCAGTAAGCATATTGGGAAAATGAAGAAACTGATTGTTACAAGCAAATTCTTTATTATCCACAATATTTTCTATCCAAAGAAACAGATCTTTCTTTAATTTCATCAAATAAAGATTGTCATCTGCAACTTCTTCATTTTGGACTAGTCTTAAAATTTGTTGTATGGCAATGGATTATACAATAATCGTGTAACAATGATCAAATATGGGGTCTTAAAATACTAAATAGGGTAAACAGGTTCAACCGTGTCCCTTATTAAAAAGGGACCTGCATCAGCAGATGTTCCAAAGTTTCCATAGTAACAATTAGATCCAAGGGTCCCTCTTCTTTCTTGTTTGGAGAAATGCTAATGGGTTGACCCTATTTAAAATCTTTCAAACCTGCAGTGAGTGTGACCAAATGATTCTTTGTTTCCATATCAAATCTAGTCATCTTTTAACTCAATCTATACAATCCCACTTTTTTACGCCCCTGACGCAAAAAAGGGTGGGAAAACATGGAATGAATGTTTTCTTTCAAAAATTTTATCAATGAATAAAAGTTGTCTGCAATTTTTTTTAATTTAGACCAGTCTAAAATTATGTCGTGTGGTTATTAATTAATGCTATCAAAATTGATACCAGTTATTGAAGATATTCCTTCAAAATTATTCTATAAACTGACAGTTCTTAATCAGTTCTAGAATAGCTCTTTTCTTGAAAAAGGATTTTATCCAGTATGCATGACAAGATCATTAAGCTCAGTTTATACTTCTCTTAATACAGAGATTTAATTAAAAAATCCAACTTAACATTTATCTATGTTAACTTTGATATAATACAATCTGAGAAAGAAAGTTCGAAAGTTTTCTAGTACTCATTTGGAACTCTAAGATAATCTGTTTTGAAACAGATTTTCTTCCCCTTATATCGTTGAATCGTATTTCAGAGTAAACTTTTTCAAATTCCCTATCTATATATACTGCTTATATTTAATGTGGCACTTTCTATAAATTAATATACCATCATCTTAGTACTCAAATATTCGTTGGCTATCTTAGAAAACCCAGCTGTTAAATCATCCCATGCACCAATTAGTTGCCAACGTGTCCCCCAATTAGTTTTCGATTTTATCATCAATTCAATTCTATATAAAGTCGTCGGTAACGCATTGCCTACATGTTGAGTGTTGATGTGACAGTATCTTTAGTACTGGTAAACTTCTATACATCAATAACTCTATTACTGTTCTAGAATAGTCGCTTTGACAAGTTGAAGCTCTGTATAATCACGAAACATATAGTATATCAAAATAAAAGAAATTTCAATTCAGAAAGCTGAAGGTCGCAGAGTCATGGTACTTTATTTGAAAGGAAAGTCTTTCACTGAGCGGATGTAAATATGAATTTAATGGGCCTATGTGTAGGAAACAGAAAATATCAACGAGCTTAAAGCTTCTGAAAAGTGGCTCAAAGGAAGAAGTAAAATTTGTTTGTTTGAATGGTGTTTATCGCCACTTTTAATAATATTTCAGTTATATAGTGGCGGCTGGAGCACCTAACAATGGATTCCAGGTATTTCTCAAACCAGTACTACCACTGCATCCTTTCCAAGCCTTATGATTATCTACCAATGGTAGACAAATGTTGGGTAAAAAGCTCAGCTCAACTCCAGCCATCATGATATGACTGAAATACTGTTAAAAGTGGTGTTAAATCCCATTCAAACAATTACACATCAACTAGTTCAGAAACCAAACACCACCCGATTGCCATGGGGAAGTCAAGATGGAGGAGATAACCAGGTATATAATTATAACTTTTCTATCTACCCATGGGCAAACCCATAATCAAACTATCCTATGTAGAGTGCACCATATAACTGACTTGAGTTAACCAATTTCAACAAGAGAAAATTTTAGACTAGCCCAAATTCAAAGAAATTGCAGACGGCAATTTCAATTTAATGAAATCTTTAGAAATCTTTAGCTTTTGGGCAGAAATATCACAGATAATGAAGGAAATGCTTGTTACAAGGGATTTCATCATAACCCACAATGTTTTCCAAAGCCTTTTAATTGATAAGCGTCAAAAAGCAGGATTGTGTGGGAATAGGTTAACAGAAATTTAGGAATATACTGTATTTTTTGGAAAACCAACAACTAGGGAACAAGATCTAAAACCATAGCTATGCCATGGCCTTAATTTTGTAACCACAATAATTTTTTATCTATGCCTACTTTTGAATGATGTGGACAAACATCACTAAAACACTTGAAGATTCTTTTATGTCCGAAATATTATCAACTTCTCCATATCCTTTACTGCTTCATTGTCAAATTAAACAGGATGGCAACTGATAATAAATAAGACCTAATGCAGGTGTTAACCCGTTCCCAAATGATGTATTCAATATGGCCAATAAATATAACTTCTGAATAATTGCTTGAATTACTTGATTTAAACTTCGGCAAAGATTTAGAAGGAAGTACTCTAAAAGATATCATGAGCTTCTGTAGATTGCTCAAAACTCTGTACTAAGATTCATTTTCCAAGGCCAAAATCATTATCAAAGTTAAAATATTAGAATGGGATCAAAATATTACATTACATATTACAATATTTGCTTCATTTGTTTGATTTGTTTATTTGACTTTATTATTTATGGTTTGTTTACTTTGAGCAAACAAAGAGCCTTACCCATAGTGTATGGTGACAGTTTAATGAAATATCATATATGATGTAGACTCTTTTAACCCTTGTCATGCTGTATAAATTACCTTACTGAACTGCTGTAAATCAAAGGGCTGGAAGCACTGATAGAACTTGTTGTTCAAAAATCAATATTTCTTTAAGAAATCAATTTCATAAACAACTCTAATAGGAAAAGTACAAGCAGGGGGTAGATCAGCCTGCACATAAGTGCAGTCTGATCTTAGTCTACACCTCCTGTCAAAACCGGAATATTCCGGGTTCAGCATGACAAGGTTTAATTGACTTATCAAGTTTGTAACAGAAATCTCAGGTTAGAGCTACTCTCAAGGGTCCTAAGAATATATCAGGGCTCATATTTAAGAATTTTTATCCTATGAAGACTAGAAATATCCTAATTTGACCCTTAGAAATTTCTTAAAGGGGGTCATTTTGACCCGTTTGAGAGAAATTTCTAATGGTAAAAACAGGGTTTTATCCTAGAATGATGCATCTTGACAATTATTTAAAATTGGACAAATCAATTGCTATCTTTACGAGAAAAGGTCAGTTTGCACTTAAACCTTCACATTATGATTCACTTTTTGACCCCTTTTAAAATCAGTTTTGACCCCTAGAATTTCATGGCTAAGGACTCAATGACCCCTAAATTTCAAATGCTAGCACTAGACCTGAAATATGTCATTATATCAAAATATATCTGAATATATTTATAAACAATGATGGTTTGATTGATTGGGGTTTAGCGCTACTTTTAACAGTATCACAGTGGTTGGAGCACCTAACATTGAATTCCTAGTATTTCTCACACCAGTACACCACTTTATCCTTTCTGAGCCTCCAGCTGCTCATCCCACTTAGATTTACGATTATCCACCCATTGGGGGAAGACAAATGTCGGAAAGGATATTGTCCGGGATCAAACCGGGGCCCCATGATTAGAAGTCCTATATAAGCAATGAATAGTCTTAGAAAAAGATGCAATTGAGACCTTAACAACTTCGTGATTATTCATATGAAGCAGTTCCATGATAGGTGGAGTTGACTGTATATAGAATTTTCACAAAGTTCTCTCAACAACTAGGTTTATTAGGGACAATATGATGAGCCCACAATATATTTGACCTCGAGCTGTGATATTGACTGTGGAGCTTTCCAATTTTTTTTTTCAAATCACACAATCTTCTGATCATGAAGAACTATAATTGTGCCATGCTATTTTGAAATCCAAATCAAATTTCATTGCTTTACATTAATCTATCCATGTAAACATATCTAATAAAATATATGCACAAAGAGAGAAAATCATCCATGCTGTAGGGGAATAATAAAACAAAGATTGCGACCTCCTAAATTGCCTCCCACAATAACATCAGTACTTTTATTTGTCTTAAATAATTTTCTAAAATGAGAAAGAGCATCTTATCCATTCAATTAAGATTCCCAATAAGTTTTCAGGAAGAAGTTTTATTACATGTATAAAATGCTTTTAACTCAGAATGAAATCACAATGTAAAAGGTTTGACATTCATTTCTCTGTAGCCTAAAGCAAATTAAATCTGAAAATCTAAAAACTGCGTCTTCAACAATGGGGTTCAAAACAGCCATTAATTCACTCACTCTCTCTCTATCTCTCAACATTTTAAAGTTAAAAAGTTGACCCTTAACTACATAAACAACAATGTTCCTCTAATCTTATCTGTTTCAATAATTGAAAACTACAATTCAAGAGGATATCTGTCTGATAGAACTTGTGCGGTATCTTAGGCCTGAAACAAAAATGATTTTCTTGAAATTAAAGACTTTTATCCATAGCAACTATGTAATTACAATGAGTTTAAGTTTTGTTAAAAATAGTATGATGAGAAGAAAGTGCTTTTAACCTGAACAAGGTGTATCATTCCTGAAACAAATTCAGTTAACCTGTTATTAGAGAACAAATTTTTTGATATTTTTTGACGTTGCAGACGGCAGGTTGTTTGTAAAATTCTAAACTTATTCTCTTTCAGAATAGAAAACATTGCAGATAATGAAGAAATTAATTTTTACAAGAAAATTCAATTTCCACAATGTTTACCAAATCTTTTTATTTTAGAGGGGGGCATAAAAAAACAAGATTGTGTGGGAGAGGGTTAAAAAATATATCAATCAAATTCAATAATATCATAATAAATACGATATAATAGTATATCAGCTCAACAAATTATCTTTATAATTGTATGATGACAAAAAAAGAACCTGGTAAGATTTTAATGAAATCAAACCATCTTTAGACACTGTAGAATCCAGGCAAGGAATTCAGTCATGATATAAAGGAAAACAAGAGGAAAGCAAAAATTAATAGCTTTAGGTAAATTCTCCATTTCTTACAATGTAATCAACCCCTTTTCATACAAAAATTCATATACCTCATAAATGTGACCGAAAACAGACTAACCCATTCCCACATAACACAATTATAGGCTGGTCTAAATTGAAAGGAATTGCAGACAACTATACATGTATAAAGTTTATGAAATTTTAGATTTTTAACTTTCTGGGTAGAAAATATTGTGCAAATTGATGAAATTGCAATTGTTCATTTTCTTCAATGATTTCTTAGTTGCCATTCCTCAAGGGCATCAAAAAGCATCATTGTGAGGTAAAGGGTTAATTAGGACCATTTGTGTGGTCAATCCAGATCATAATGCAGGGGCTGTGCAGGCTGAGCAGATTTGAATCTTTTATTTGGTTGTTTTTCAGGATTCTAAAAAATGGATATTCTACCTAACTATTACCCTCTATCTAGGCCTTGGCTCCGATGTTATTTTTCAACTGGTCTATGTTGGAGACCAGATGAAAACCATTGACCCTTCAAGGAATAAGATTGCAGCCAAGCCCCGAATAGAGGGTACCTACCTTTATGATTATTTTTGAAAGTGACTTCTGGTTGACCTCTGCTGGAACCATGTGTTTTTTAAAATAATTGTTTTATGGAATAGTTGTGTGGTCTCCCTAAAACTATCAGAAATATCTTAAACTTCTTTGAACATTGACCAGTCTTATATTGTGTAATTTTGTAATGGACAAAAAGAATGGACAAAATGAACTCACTGATCAGATTGATTGATTGAATGGAGTTTAACGCCGCTTTTTTAACAGTATTTCAGTCATATCGCGGCGGCTGGAGCACCTAACAATGGATTCCTGGTATTTCTCACACCAGTACTACCACTACATCCTTTCCTAGCCTCCAGCTGCTATCCCACTTAGGTTTACGATTATCAACCCATTGGTGAGAGACAACTGTCGGAAAGAATATTTGCTGCCGCCGGGGATCGAACCCATGAACTCACTGATCAGAATGAATGGCTATTTATCAGATAGCCTAGATATTTTCAATAGATAACTCTCAACATAGTACAAGTATAACACAACATTCAAAACATTAAAAGAAAAGGAGAATTACTTGTTACCAAAGCTTTTTATATCTGTAAATGCTTTGAAATCTTATCATATTTAGCCATCAAAAGTTTCATTCTCTTAGAAATAACATGAAACAAGGATGCTAATCAATACACATGAAAATTGAGGACAAAAGGATGAAGTTTAAACCACATGTCACTTACCGGAGCTATTATATGAGTTGTCAGCAACATCTTTTCCACTACAATCTTAACGTCTTTTTTTAATTAAAAATCCTCGAATCAAGATCACACACACTCTATCCTTCCATGAAGTAATTACTGTTATACGGTCAGATTGAAAAAAAAGAAGAAAGAAAAACAAATATCACAATTTAATCACCATCGTTGATTGTTTACATCCATCCGGAATGTATTGATGAAGTCGTCTGTCTCAGTCCACAATCAATGTATGAATAATAACATCAGGTGTGTTGAAGGGAAACCCTATACCTAACTTCACACACGGACTTTTATCTTAAAGGGGACACTGGATGATACATTATAAAATCAAAGGAGATTCATACAACTTACAACTTGAAACAAATTAAATTTCCTCTACAATATTCAGCCTTCACCCTTTAACCCATTACTGGACCAAATAGAATTCAAAGAAGTTTTAGAAAATATATTTTGATGATAAAATCTTAAAAATCTTTGTCCTTTTCTGAAGAAAACATTTGCGATAAAGAAGAAATTGATGAAACATGCAATATCTTTATGTTCCACAATGTTTTCCAAAGCTTTTCTCTGGAAGAGCTTAAAATAGTGGGAATGTGTTGCAATGGGGTAAGATACTGAACAAAGAGAATTTATAATAATCAGACATAGCTTTTGTCTCTGATGTAATCAATTTGGCTAAAGGAAAAAAGGTGTGATAACAGCATTTTCTCCTTTATTCACAATGATCTCATATTTATCAAAAATAAATCCATCTGTCACATCTTTTGTAATCATCTGAAATTACCTTAAGCTTGAACAAGTCTAAAATTTTGCAATGTGACAAAGAGTTTAAAGCCCCTCAGGTAAAAATTGCCAGTTATCCAATGCAATCAAACTTCAAGCTATTTCACCGGGTTTCTACTTTTGCAATAAAAACCTGACACCCCCAAGTTTTATAGTCCCTGTGTCCAAACACCATGACAATGGGCGATGTATCCCCTCAGGTTTTATTTTACCATTTAATTGAAACAATTAAAATGGCTATATACACTACATATTCTAAAATCCAAACTTAAATGCTCTCAAGGAAGTTCACCATTTTAACTTTGTGAACTCATTAAAATTTCCCCTTTCAGTATTTTCCTTTGTGGTTACACAAAATGTGAAACCAAAAAGCTATTGTTCACTGCGCCAGCCATGACACAAAAAGCATTTTTTATTCCATATTGAATGCTCACTTTCTATGAGTTAAATAAAGAAAAAGATTTGAAAATATTGTGGAAAAATGAAGAAATTGCTTGTTACAAGCCACTTCATTATTCACAATGTTTTCTACCCCAAAAGATTTCATTAACCGTTTCCCGTTTTTGGAAATTTGAGACAAGTCCAAATTGAAAGAGGATGCAGACGATAATGAAAACTGGATGCCATTTGAAATAAAACAATCCTATGTTGTAGAAAATATTGTGGAAAAAGAAGAAATTGCTTGTTACCAGCCACTTCATTATTCACATTGTTTTCTACCCCCAAAAGATTTCATTAACATAAAATTGTCCACAGATTTTTGAATTTGGATCAGTCTAAATTTTGTCATGTGGGTAATGGGTAAAAAAGTCGTCTAGAATATTAATTTTCAATCTTTTATCATGCAATCACCATCAAAGCTTCTAGGTTTAAACCTTGTCATACTGAATAGAATCCTCTACAGATTTGCATTAAAATCAAAGGGCTGACAGTACTGGATAACATCAATATGGGTTCATAATCTTTTAGAAAATTTGTCTGGATTGATTGATTGGGGTTTAACGGCACTTTCAACAATCTTTCAGTTATATCCCGCGGCTGGAGCACCTAACCATGGGATCCTGGTATTTCTCACACCAGTACTACCATTACATCCTTTCCTAGCCTCCAGCTGCTATCCCACATAGGTCTGCGATTATCGACCCATTGATGAGAGAAAAATAGTTGAAATGGATGAGTGCCGCCGTCGGGGATCGAACCCGGGACCTCTAGATTGACAGTCCGATGCACTACCAACTGCACTATGATGGCAGCAAAAAATTGTCTGGAAGCAGAAGGTGTTGACTAAGAACAGACCGCACATATATGCAGGCTGATCTTTGTCTATATCTCCTGCTAAATCAGGAATATTCAGGGTTCAGAATTACAAGGGTTAAAATCAAATATATCAACTTAATTCAGGTGCATATGAAAACTTTTAAACATCTGTTCACCTTTTACCAGAGGACAAAATTTCAGACTGGTCCAAATTGAAAGAATTGGAAGATAACATGTTAAACAGGGTTCCCACGCTCTGGCAGTTCCAAAATTCCCTGACATTTCCCTGACAAGAAAGTGATTTTTCCCTGACATTTTATTGACGTTTCAACCGATGTTTCCCTCTTCCTTAACAATTCTAAAAAATGACTACATCCTTCTTATTGGGGTAGAAAACATTGTGGATATTGAAGAAATTGCTTGTTACAAGCAGTTTCTTCATTTTCCACAATGTTTTCAAAAGCTTTTATATTGAGAGGCGTTTAAAAGTCTCAATGTGTGTAGGAATGGGTCAACCCATTACAAGATGGCAAATGTTAGATTAGTCCAAATTGAAAGTAGCAGCAGACGACAATTTACAGTTTATGAATTTCTAGATTTGTTCAACTTTCTGGTAAATAAGAAAACACTGTGTAAAACTAAGAAATTACTTGTAACAAGCAATTTCTTCATTTAACACAATGTTTTCCCAAAGGTTTTTCTTTAGGGTCATTAAAAAGTGTCACTGTGTAGAAAAGTGATAAAGGAGGGAAAGGTTTTTTCTGTGACTTTTTCACCTGTTGGACTACTTCCTATCAGTTCAATCACCTGTCCTCCCTATCATTCAGTCTTCTACAATCTAACATTTACTGAAAGAACTCTTTTGTACTCTAATAAAAATACATGTTGATGTGATACAAAATCTGATGATCCCGATCTATGTTGGTTTAAGGATTGTTGGTTTTGGACCAAACATTTAGGCCTGAGTGGCGGATTTAGAGAGGGTTCATGGGATTCAGATGAACTCCACTCTTTAGCCTGAGTATTTCATATTCATAGGGAAATTCAATATAATTCTAATAATGCAGTAGATCTTGCTCAAGTAACCATTTCTCTTAAGCGACCATGTCCATTAAGCAACCATAATCACCCCCCCTTTTTTTTTAAAGCAAAAGCTCTTAAAAAGCAAAAGCTCTTAAAAAGCAAAAGCTCTTAAGAAGCAAAGGTATTTTGCTAAACAGTAAAATCAAAACTAAATCCTATGAGTTGGAACTCATTAGAATTGTCTAAATGAGACTAATGAGTCCCAACAACATAAGATGAAGTGAGACATAGGGCTGTGGTATTTATGTTTGCGGTAGAATCTAGTGTGCTAAATGACCATTCTCTGCATGAAGTGACCACTTTTTGGTTGTCCCTTGAGTGGTTGCTTTACAGAAGATTTATTGTAACAGGATAACAAACGACACACCATCATCTGTTAGATTGATTCCCATTTACAAAAATCCTGGATCCGACAAGCAGTGTTGGCAGCATTGTAGGCATAACTTAACCCGTTCCCACACAGCAAAATTTAAGCCTGGTTCATATTGAAAGAAGTTGCAGATGACTATTTAAGTTTTATGAAATTTTGGATTTTTTTCAACTTTCTGGGTGGAAAATATTTTGAAAAATGCTTGTAATAAGCAATTATTTCATTTTCAACAATGTTTTCTAAAGTTTTTTTTCCTTGGGGGTGTCTCAAAGCTCACCGAGTGGGAATGGGTGAATAGGTAGTGAAAAGCCTTATCCATTCATATACCTCAATACATTTCAACACTATCGATGCCTCCCAGATAGCTTTGGAAAACATTGTGGACAATGAAGAATTTGTTTGTGTCGATTTGTTTGCTTTCAACAATCTTTCAGTTAAATCACGGAGGCTGGAGCACCTAACCATGGAGTCCTGGTATTTCTCACACCAGTACGACCCATTGGTGAGAGACAAATAGTCGGAAAGGATGAGTGCCGCCGTCGGGGATCAACCCGGGACCTCAAGATTGATAGTCTGATGCGCTACCAACTGCACTATGACGGCGACTTGTTTGTGTTGAGCTATTTTCTTCATTTTCCAATATGCTTTCAACCTCTAACACCAAAAAAATGTAGATTTCTTCAACAAAATGGTCATCTTCAACTTCTTTAAATTTGAACCAGTCTACAATCTTTTTTTATCTGGTATTTGGTAAACCCATTACCAAACAACAACATTTTAGACTGGTCCAAATTGAAAGAAGTTGCAGAGGACAATTAAATGTTTATACATTTTTTTATTTTTCAACTTTCTGGGAAGAAAACATTGTGGAAAATGAAGAAATTGCTTGTAACAAGCAATTTCTTCATTTTCCACAATGTTTTCAAAAGCATTTTTCTTGTGGGGCGTCCAAAAGCGTCATTGAGTGTGAATGGGTTAAGACATTTGCTTTTACTATAGGTGTGTTCACTTTCAAAAGAGCTATCTACAATATCCAGGAAGCTTTCTATAAACACATTCTTATAAGCTCTATTCCCTTTCTTAACCCATTCTCATACAGTCCTGCTTTTTTATGCACAAAAAAATATAGCCATGGAAAACATTGTAAGAAAAGAAGTAACAAGCATTTTTTTCTTTTCTTGCAACGCTTTCTACCTCATATGGCCCATACTTTTCACCTCAAATCCACTTTGTTTTGTTGTCTGCAATCTCTATCAATTTGCACAAGTCTAAATTTTGGTCGTGTGGGAATAGGTTAACCTATATTTTAGTTGCTTTTTATCCATCAGCACAAGCAGAGGATTAGCATCTGAATGCCATGCTCTTTGGGGCTTTTGATTCTGTTTTTTTCCAACTTACTCTCAGCTGCAGGTACTTACACAATTAAAGGTAACATCTAGTGCCACTAATAAAGGTTTGAACATTACCTGAAGTAAGTTTATACCAGTAAAGACTGAAGACTAGACCAGTCTGTCATTAGTAATTCCAAGTCATTTGACTTCATTAAATATTGATAGTCGTGACATGTAGACGGCAACACTTTACGACTCAAATACAAACTCACTTATAGTCAGGTCCAAATTCATGATACAACAGATATTATATTACAAATTTCACCTGCATTAACCCATCACCAGACAAAAATGTTTTGACTAGCTTAAATTCAAAGATGTTGCAGAGGACAATATTTAGTTGATGAAATTTTGGATAATTTTACCTTTGTGGTAGAAAACATTTTGGAAAATGTAGAAATTGCTTGTTACAAGCAATTTCCACATTTTCCACAATGTTTTCCAAAACTTTTTTCATAAGGGGGAAGCACCATTGTGTAGGAATGGGTTAATTTTTTCAGTTGCAAATTAAGTTATTCTAGAGTTACTTAAAAATTGAGGCAATTTTTAACTAATATAACCCAATGACCGATGAATTTTTTTTTTGACAGGTCCAATTTCAAAGCAGTTACGGACAATAAATTGAAGTTGGTAGAAAATTTAAATATATCTTTCATTCTGGATGGCAAACAATATGGAAAATAGTAATTTCCTCACTTTTTCATAGTATTTTCCAAAGCAATGGCAGCTAATTTACTCTTGCAACTTAACGTTTCCATGCAAGGCTACAAGGCTCTCTTTTTCAAAGATACAAAACTACCATTACACATGCATAATACGCAAACAGACAGAGAAATTGATATACTGGTGTTAGTTTCACAGAGATATGGGAAAGACAAGAAAGCTACAAGAAAGTCAATCAACACAGTGGCCCAGAATTACAAAGGAACCAATAGAACCAGCATGCCTTATTCCTCCTATGAAGTTAAAACATGAAATAAGACAAGAAATTGATACAAAATTTGATAAGCTGAATGCATTGCACACATATGTGGGCCTTCCTTTTACTGAATCATTTTCAAAATCTGCTTTTCTCAAGATTAAACAAAAGTTGATGGAGACTGAAAATATTTAGTGGAGATCTAGATTCCATAACAATGTGGCAAACTCTATGATAAAATGGCAATTATCAAAGCAAGATCTTACTATATCAGCTTGTCATGTCCATAATATCTGTCAGTTCTATAATTATTGGATCATCAATAATAAAGGTTGTGAATATTTTTCAACTCATTACCCCTTACCAGACGGCAAAATTGTAGACTGGCCTATTTAAAAGGAGTTGCAGACAACAATTAACCCATTCCAACTCAGTGACCCTTTTGAACACCATTGTGGAAAATGGAGAAAACGCTTGTCACAAGCAATTTCTTCATTTTCCAAAATGTTTTCTACAGAGAAAGTTGAAAAAATCTAAAATTTTATAAATCTTAAATTGTCGTCTGCAACTCCTTTGAATTTGGACCAGTCTACAATTTTGTGTGGGAATGGGTTAAAAGCTTGTGAAATTTTGGATTTTTCCCCTTTAGGAGTAGAAAACTTGTGGATAATGAAGAAATTGCTTTTAACAAGCAATTTCTTCATTTTCCACAGTGTTCTCCAAAGTCTTTTTCTTGAGGGGCATCTAAAGCCTCAGTGTGAGGGAATGGGTTAAGTCCACTCAAGAGAGAAAAGGTAAAAAGTAGTAAAAAGGCGCATATGTTACTGATTGAAAAAGAAATAGTAGCTGAGAAAAACAGAGCAGATGTAGACCACTAGGATATGTGTGACAAATTGTTTATTGATCGCACCTCAGAGTTTTTGTCAAGGCGGTAGGTTTATACTGATTGATCTGATCAAATTGGGTTAAATACCCCTTTTAACAGTATTTCAGTCATATCGCAGTGGCTGGAGCACCTAGCAATGATTTCCAGGTATTTGTCACTCTAGTATTACAACTGCATCCTTTCCTAGCCTCCAGCTGCTATCCCTTTTAGGTTTACGATTATCAACCGTTTGGTTAGAAACAAATGTCGGAAAGGATGGTAGGTTTATAAAATACAAATTGACCCTTGTCACTCTGAACCAGAAAAATTCAAATTTGGCCCCAGGTATAGAGAAAGATCAGCCTGCACATAATATATGCAGTCTGATCTTAGTCTACACCACCTGTTTGTTGTTTTCAAGCTAGATTTGTTTTATAGAATCATTTTCAAAATGAGATATTGACCTAAAATTTAAAAGTTATTATTAAAAGGATTTTATCCAGATTGACAAGGATTGAAGTATTTACTTAGATGAAACTAACAATTTATTTTTCAGAAAACAATGAGACAAGAATATTCCTGAGAAGAGGCTTGGAGTGGGCATGGAATGTCATCCCAGTGACTGAATATCATCTCATTCAAATTTATATCAACAAATGATTTTGACATGCATCATGTTCTTGTGGTTAACAACTAACCAGCTTATATGAAAAGCCATAACTTTTGGTATTAATATCAAATTTGACCTTCAGGTGTGTTCTTGACCTTAAAACTCCATACTTAAAATGTTTCAAAAGGCAGCCTTCTCATTCTGGACAACATTTATGCCAATTTATAAACAAGAGGGCCATTGGCACTAACGCACTCACTTGAGTCAATGACTATAGAAGTAAAATTAGCAAAAGTGACCTTATTTTAGCCAAAACTGACTTATCAAATCTTGTCTGAGAAATCAGGAACAAATATTCTTACAAAGTTTCTAGGCACTTGTGCAAGAAAAGTAGCAAATAAATTGTTAAAGATTTCCTTATATTAGACCTAACAACCTTTTTCTTTACCCAATGTGACTAAATATCAAACTTGACAGAGATTTTATCGAGAAAAAGATTCTAAATATCCTATCATTTGAGACAAAAATGTGGCCTCTAGAGTAAAGAAAAAGGGTTTTCTAAAATTTGACCCTATGGCCTGACCATATATCAAATCAATCAGGCAAAAAATGTGGCTTCTGGAGTGTAAACAAGGTATTTGTAAAATTTAACCAAGTGACCTAGTTTTTTACCCAATGTGACCCAAAGTCTAACTAGGACAAGATATTCTGGACACAAACAATCAAACATAATATCAAATTAATTGATCCAAAAATGGGGCTTATTGAATGCACACAAGGTATTTCTAAGATTTAACCTACTGGCCTAGTTTTTGACCATTATGACCCAAATTCGGACTTGGCTGAGCTATCATGGACACAAACAATCTGACATAATACAAAATCAATTAAGCCTAAAATGAGGCCTCTAGAGTGCACTCAAGATTATTTCTAGGATTTGATCTAGTGACCAAGTTTTTGACCCAACATAATCCAATATCGAACTTGATTGAGCTATTAAGTAGACAAACATTCTTACTAAATATTAAGACATTTGAGGCAAAAATGTGACCTCTAGAGATCACACAAGACCTAGTGACCTAGTTATTGATCCCACATGACCCAATATTGAATTTGTCCAAGCTTTTATGTCGACAAACATTCTTACTAAGTTTCCAGACACTTGAGCTAAAATTGCCGCCTCTAGAGTGAACACAAGATATTGACAAAAGATAGACAATCGACGATAGATAACAGACAACTGACACTGCTAGATCACAAAAGCTAACCTTGACCACTTTGTACATAGGTAAGCTAAAAGATTGCAGAATGTTTGGTCCAGACAATTCCAAACCCACTACTGAACTAAATCATATACACTGAACTCTCTTGCCAGACCTAGGTTTTCAATTAAAGCAGACTGGAGTATCTGCACTTGCTTATCTCTCTAACTTAAAACTAAGTCTTGTACCATAACTAAGATAATATACAGAATAGAACATAAGTTTATTAGTCCTTGTCATGCTGAATTAAAATATTATACAGAATTGCCTGAAAATCATAGCACTGATAGCAATGGAAGGTCTTCATGAGAGTCAATATTTTTTTTTGAAATTTGATTATTTTGACAACTTTGGCTTAAATGGGACAGGAATATTCCGGGTTCAACATGACAAGGGTTAATGGTTTTGCCTGAATTGGGTTTAACATCACTTTTAACAGCAATTCAGTCATGTTAAGGTGGCTGGAGCACGTAACCATGTCTTGAGGATATTTGCAGCAACCACGGATCAAACCATGGACCTCATGATTGAAAACTCTACGGGCTACCAACTGCACTATGGCTGTGAAGGCTTATTCATTGATTGATCAAATGGACTTAAAGCCACTTTTAACAGTATATCAGATTGGCTGGAGCACTTAACCATGGATTCCTGGTATTTCTCACACCAGTACTACCACTACATCCTTTTCTAGCCTCTAGCTGCTCATCCCATTTAGGTTTACGATTATCCCGCCATTGGTGGGAGACAAATGGCAGGAAAAATTTTTGCTGGGTCGGGGATCAAATGCAGGACCCCTTGAATTGGAGTACTACAGGCTACCATTGCACTATGGCCCTGAACTTTTATTCATAGATGCTCATTGTCCTAACAAACATAAAAGATAAATGGACATGCCATATACACTCTTCCCATATACTTCAATGAAGTTTTGTGAAATATTTCAAAATTCAGATTTTTATCTTGGTAAGAACTTGAGATCCTTTATAGATTTACTGATATAATAAGCAAGATTTTTACCAATCACATTATATACCATATATGGAAATAACGACCACCCATCAAAGACGTGATTTCTATTGATTGTAAGTTTTATAAGAAGTCTGATAAAAAGTAATAAAATGGATATTTCTTGAACTTTTGCTGAAATGGGACAAGAAATTCCAAAGGAAAGAATATTTAAAGTTTTACACTTTTATTGAAATAAACCTCATCTACAGAAAAACATGAGGTACAACAAATTTCTTTAAGGCTTCTGATGGTCAACCAAGAAACATTTATAAGTATAATGAGTAAAATAGATGATTCTAAAGGAGAACAATTTTTAAAAATTCACAACATTCCACTAAATGGGAATTAGCTAAGCTTATGAAAGCCATAATCTGATAAAAAGTCACCAAAGGGTCTGTGAAATTGGAAAAGAAATTGACATACTGGGATTGAAAGGAGGCATAATTTAAACGATTTCCAGATGAAATAATTTCAGACTGATCCAAAGTCAAAGAAGCTGCCGACAATAACTTTTAATTGATAAATTTCTCAAAATCTTTGTTGTTTTTTATACAAAACATAAAGGACAAGCAATTTCTTCCATTTGCCGCAATGTTTTCCAAAGGTTTTCTTGAAGTGTAAAAACAAGAGTGTCAAGGTCACAGTAGATGTTGCCCTTTTGCATTAAGCCACTGTTTTCTATCTAATATGACAAAATTTCAACAATATGCACAATTTTTAACTGTTTGTTGGTTGCTCCCAAACAGCCTAAATGAAATAGATGAATGGTGTAGTATCAATGCAATGCTATCCAAACCCTGTAAGACAAAAGCAATGATAATCTCACATGCAAATAATATTTCCGGCACAAAAACTTTTAAATTCATTCTTCAAAATGAGGAAATAAAATTCTCAGCTGTAGAAAAATTACTTGGGAGTACAAGAAGACCATAATCTGTCAAGGGAAAACCAAATTTAAAATGTGCTGAAAAAGTGTAATTCTTTACTTTACCTCCTCACAAGAATTAAAATGTTTCTTAGTATTCATGTAAAAAAATGTATTCAAAAGCCTATATCCTCCCACATCAATTATTGTTGTATCATTTGGGGAAACTACAATTCTAAACTATTAGACAAATTTAATGAATTTTAAAGAGAGCTGCAAGAGATTCTTTATAAAAATTCTGACACTCCTAGTAAGAGCTATTAAAAAAACATAACTGGCTGACTTTTCATGACCAAATTGTATTAAAAAAGGCTAATTTTATGTATAAATCTTTATATAATAAACTTCCAAACTATATATCAAGTCTCTTTACTGAATCAACCAACAAAATTTTTAGACCAAACTCTATTTTGTTATCAAAATTCCAAAGCCAAGGATATAGTTTTTCAGAAAAACAATTGCCTACTCAGGTCCAAAAATATGGAAAGAAATACCTTTGCACATGTTGACATTGTAAATAAGTTCAAATCTGCATTTTTAATCTGGTTAAAATCTGGTCAACAAATATAATATAAACATGTAAATACTTTTACATGAACCATCAGTGAAAATCAGCTAATTTAATGTTACTCTTTGTTACAGAAGTTTTGTTGTTGTTTTTTTTTTTTTGCATGTAGTTAATCATGTGCTTGTATTTGCAACCCAGAGGGTTTTCTGCTTAAGTAAGTAGAAATTTTTAAATATGTGTATCAATATATTATCCAGCTGTGAACTGTATTTTATGTATTTTAGTAAGTACTCAAATGGTTTCAAAAGCATTTTTTGCGTGTGACTAAGAAATTGTATCAGAAAAAGTTTTGATAATTACTTAATAAAAAATTCAATTATTTAAGACTTTGAACAAAATCATGAACTTGACAAAGAATCATAACTCATTTATTATTATATTTTCCTCCTTTGAATTTCCTGTCATGAATCTACTTTGAGAACAAAACAAATGTAACTGAAAGCTTCCTAAACCCAGTGCCACTCAGTGACACTTTCAGACTCCCCAAGAAAAAGAGCTATGGAAAACATTGTGGAAAATGAAGAATTTCTTGTCACAAGCAATTCTTTAATTTACCACAATGTTTTCTTCCCAGAAAGTTGGAAAAATCCAAAATTTGATAAACTTTAAATTGTAATCTGCAACTTCTTTCAATTTAGGCCAGTTGAAAAAAAAATGGTAAAAATAGGTTGCAAGGATGTCTTTCTTATTTGAATAGAAATCTTTTTCACAGTAAAATTCTTCAACATTTTTCATTTTATACACATATTGCATTCACATAGGTATTGAATTATTTTATGGGGTTTAACTCTATTTTCAACAGTATTGCAGCCGGCTGTGCCATCTTACCATGATTTTCTTTCATTTCTCACATCAGTACAACTACAATATTGTTTCCATGCTACCAGCTACTCATTCTACTAAACACGTTACTCATCATTTGCCCATTGGTGAAAGACAAATGATGCATATTGCATTGACTTTTGTCAGATGTTGGAAAAAATGTTGGCCAAGCCTGGATTTGAATACCTTACAGACCAAGCCAACTGGGTTTGGCAATGTAGGTTTATGGTTAGTTGATTGATTGAATGGGGTTTAACGCCACTTTTAACAGTATTTCAGCCATATTGCGGAGGCTGGAGCACCTAATAATGGATTCTTGGTATTTCTCACACCGGTACTACCACTACATCCTTTCCTAGCATCCAGCTGCTATCCCACTTAGGTTTACAATTATGCACCCATTGGTGAGAGACAAATGTCGGAAAGAATATGTGCCGCCACCAGGGATGGAACCCATGACATCCCATGAAACTTTCTGGTTAGAAATTACTGTGTAAAATGAAGAAATTGCTTGTAACAAGCAATTTCTTCATTTTCCCTAATGATTTCCAAAGCATCTTTCTTTAGGGGAGTCAAAAAGCGTCACTGTGTGGTAATGGGTTAATTGATAGACAGGCCACTCTCACTGACAGACAGATACTCCCACCACAAACTCAATGCCATGACATTAGCCTGCTGGCCTTTGGACAGTGAAACCTGTCATTTTATAATGCTAATCGTTTGAAATAAGGGTTTAATTAAGATAAATGAAAGATTAAGAATTGTTTTGTGACCTTGCATTGAATTTCCTCATTTGTCATGCAAACTTGACTGAAATTTTGGACCACTAAAATATTTGACATCATGTAACCATCACTTTCACTCAATGTTTCTAAAACTTTCATGGAAACAAAAAAAAAAACTACTTTTATTTCACAAATGCATTGCCTCATACTGCATTTAAGCTGCCTTATTTACCAAGTTGTATTATTCTCAACATTTAATCTTAAGAGTATGGGTTTGACCCTCATTGTGGGTATATTGTGTACTCTGGCAGATTCTTTGATTTCTTCTTAACCTTTTCCCACACGGCTAAATTTTAGACTGGCCCAATTTGAAAGAAGTTGCAGACAAAATTTATAGTTTATGAAATTTTTAATTTTTTCAACTCTCTGGGTAGAGATCATTATAGAAAATGAAGAAATTGCTTGTTACAAGCAATTTCTTCATTTTCCACAATGTTTCTAAAGTTTTTTTCCTTGAAGGCATCTAAAAGCGTCATTGAGTGGAAATGGGTTCAATAGGATACACTTGTAGTCGAAATTATTGCTTTATTCTCATGCATCTGATCAAACAAAGTTCGATTGTGACCTAGATCTTTGACCTATGTGACATAGTTAGGCACATCTTTCGTCATAGGCAACAACTGTATAAATTTCATGGTTGCAGGTCAAATGGCTTATGAGTAAGGGCACCAAAATGGTTTCCTAACAAAGTTCAATTGTGATCTTGAACTTTGACCTATGTGACCATAAATAAGTTAGGCATCATTTGGGTCATGAACAACAATTGTGTAAAGTATAATGGCTCTAGGTCAAATGTGCTAGAGAACAGAAACTGAAAAGTCTAGACAAACAGATGGACAGACAGATGTCGCAAAACAGGAATACCCCTCCCCCTCTAATTGAAAGGTAAAAACTACTTCCTAGGTGGGGGTATGATAAAAAAAGAAATTAAAGAAAAAGTAAATTTTCTCAAAAAAAAGTGAAATGACAGAAATTCAGTTAACACATAACCACATATTTGCTCATTTGATTAAAGAAACTAAGATAAACAAATTCTAGTAATTTCTACACTGAATCGTACTTTGCATTAATATAAGTATTTAAACCATTCCAACACAATGACGCTTTTTGACGCCCCTAAGAAAAAAATACCTTTTGAAAACATTGTGGAAAATGAAGAAATTGCTTGATACAAGCATTTTCTTCATTATCCACAATGTTTTCTGCCATAAAAGACAAAGACTTCTAAAAATTCCATCAAATAAAAGTTATTGTCTGCAACTTTTCAATTTGGACCAGTCTAAATTTTAGCAGTCTGGTAATGGTTTAAGAATTGTCTGCAGTACAAGATGTGTTCCACAATAATAATATTGTTTCCGAGTTTGGCCTTTATGGTGAATGTTTTCAGCTGAAAGTCACCTAATGAGCAATGAGAGGTATCTGCACTTATAATTATGTCAACATTGAAAGTTAAATAGAATTTATGTGATTGAAATATTAATAAATATTCAGGTTTTCATAATACAGTCAACACAAAAAATCGCCCCTTGAAATCCGAAGTTTTCAAGGAAGTCAGGTTTGGATAAAATGCTGCAAGCACCATGGTTGCTACCAATAGATTGACAGTGAGATGCTGTTGTACACCCCGGACAAATATCGCTGATCAATTTAATCCAAAAAGTGTAAAAAGTTTGTTAATCAGGATTATAATTACCTTATGATAGTCATTTTGTCTGGCTAACAGGTAAATTGCTATACCAAAATTGAAATTTGGCTCAAAAAACAACTAATCATATCGGGAATAACAAGCTGTTGATGTCATATGGAGGCTGGGGCTTGGTTTCATATATAGTTTTATCTGAAAGACTGGAGGAAAGGGCTTCAAACCTTGCACCCAAGGCACCGGACTCTAGAATACTTCAACAAGGCTAAATCCCTCCTCTCTTAACCCTTTCCCACACAACTTGACACAAGCCCTCCTTTTTACGCCCCTCAAGAAAAAAACTTTAGAAAACAAGCAATTTCTTCATTATCCACATTGTTTTCTATCCCAAAAGACAAATAAATTTAAAATTCCATCAACTTGAAATTGTCGTCTGCAGCTTCTTTCAATTTGGACCAGTCTGAAATTCTGCTGAGTTGGAATGGGTTAATGGGTTAACTATATATCTATTGGTAGATTTACCATTTTGGACAGACAGGTGGACATAAAGACAGATGGAGACCAGTGAAACAAGGTGTTGCCCAAACTTTCAATACAAGGGCAAACAATTTTGGGGTATTTGATCATGTTTCACAAGTAAGACAGGCCACAAAGGTAAGAGTTCAGGTAGACCACTGTGATGGATTAGCTAGAGAGAAAAAATCAATAAAAGATAATTATGGACAATCTATAAAATCTGCTGAAATAAATGTCAAATTTTACGGTATTCAATATAAATTGCATCTCCTATAATTTGACATGAATGGAGAAACACCAGTAGTCTGTTCTGTCTCCAGGTTGCATGGATTGTAGATCAATACTAATTTTCTATTACCAGACAATAAAAGATTTGGACTACTCCAACTGAAAGAAGATGCAGACAACAATATTACCTGTTATTTCAAATAACTCCGTCTCTCTGGGTAGAGATGTGGAAAATTTAAAAAGCAATTTCTACATTTTCTACACTGTTTTCCTGAATCTCTTTCCTAAAGCGCATCAAAAAGTGGGATTGTGTTGGAACCCATTTCCAAACAAAAAAGTCTTAGACTGGTCCAAAACTCCCATTTTATATGGCTGGCAATTCAAATATAGTTTAAATTTCAAATAAGTGCAATAAAGGATACAAAATGTGAGAAGATGAAATCGTTTGTAACTAGCAATCTTTTTGTTACACTTTTTTTCCGTAATATAATTCCTTGATGGTGTAAAAAAAAAGTGTAGAAATGGGTTTATAACCATTACCTGAAAGCAAAATTTTAGACTTGTCCAAATTCAAAGGAGTAACAGTGTATGAAATTTTAGATTTTTTTCAACTTTCTGAGTAGAAAACATGGTGGAATATGAAGAAATTGCGTGTCCATCAAAAAGAGTAAATGTTTGTAAATGGGTGAAATAAATGAAAATATATGATGGCAAACAGCAAAGTATTTACTGTATGAATATTCTATCTTTAGGTGATAATTTTACAATCTAAAAATTCCAACAGTATCTTTGCTTGACTTTTTTTTCTGAATCTTTTGCTATTGTTCCTCAACATGATTTCTACACAACTTCTAAGTGAATCATATGCAATTTGTCTTACTTTCATCATTAGAATGAGATAATATGATCTAAAGTTTTGTACATCAACTTAGGATAAAGTCACATAAAAAGCGATAATGTAGGGGGAAATATTTATTTTGCAGTCACATTAAATCAAAGACCAGACAACGTCTTTCTTCGACAGCATTGAAGCAGCACTTCCATGATAACAAAATCGACAATAAGTCTTTGTATGTTGTTGTACGGCAAGCAAGATGTTGAGGACTGGTCGCCAACATGCCAACGGGATATCCTGACTAGTTATTAATATCTCACAGCAACTAGAAATTGTCACAAAGCGGATTACTATCCCCAAACAGTGCTTGTCCTTAATTATACAAGTGCTATCCTCCAAAGGGCCGTAACAAAAAATGGACTTTTTAATTAAAGGGCCACAAATCAGTCAACAAGAGGGCCAGAATGGCCCTTAAACCACTCACCTGACTAATTTAAATGCTTCTAGACGGGTAGATTGTCAATATCATGATATGATAATTAATTTTAATGTCTATTTACCCAGAGTTCTCTTTTTCATTGAATTGAATTGGAGGCCATTTATTGCTTTCATATCCAAATTCAATTCATGTCCGGTTACTGGTACACTTTAAGATGTTACTTTGGATTTTATCCTAAAAACTTGCTTTATGTACTCTAATCATATATATATTAAGTAAAATTGGACCCTACCTCCATTCCTAGCAGAAAACTAAGTACCATGCTTGTATATTTTGTGAAACAAATACCAATTTCTCTTTCTCGGCAGACCTTGTGACGTGATAATGCATCCCCATGTAATTCACACTGTGATAAAACATACTGGCGGGGGGGATACTTGTCAACTGTTTGGAACATGTACTTTACTTGGGTCTTGCATCTTTCCTCAAATTGATTTGTCTTTTTCCTAGTTTTTCCTTTTTTAAGGTATCACAAAACCAAGACTTTTCCCGTTTTACCAGTAGCCTGGGAACCCTGGACACACCATGATTATAGATTGGGTGTCTGACGCATTTCTAACTGGCTATGATGGCAGCCCTGAAGTACTCACAGACATAACAGAATGGTAACCCAATTGGCCATTGTCAGTGAGATTCATGCCCAGTTTGATTGAAATTGGTCCAATGGTTAGGGAGGAGAAGATTTTAAAGTCCAAAACAGCCACGCCCATATTTGAGCTTCATTCAAAATTCAACAAACGAATATTGAATAGGCTAACCCAAGGAACATTCATGCCAAGTTTAGTTGAAATTGGCCTGATGGTTACTGAGGAGAAGATGTTTAAATATTTCTAAGTAAACAAGAGGCCTATGAGGGCCTGAGACGCTCTACTGGTTATCAAGTTTTCCGTTAAAGAAATCTGATTTTTAAGGAAGTTAATTGCTCAAAGACGAATGCATAAAGAAAAGAAAAAGGGGCTTTATCCCCTTTATCATTTTAAGCAACAATCCTCAAGGCCCCTTTTCCCATGTTTCATGACGGGTCCACTCCATTTACGAAAGAAAGTTACCTTATGACCCTACAATCATTCTGTGAATAAACCATCAGAATCTGACAATAATTGTGGACTTTATCACATAAACAAGATTGTTTTGAATGAAAATCAATAAGGCCCCTTTTCCTGTGTTTTCTGATGGATCAATTTCATTCCAAAAGGAACTTTCCTTACAACCTGACAATTGTCCTGTGAAATTTAAAAGACAATTTGATAATAATTGTGATCTTCATCACATACACAAGAATGTTTTGAATGATAATCTGTAAGGCCCCTTTTCCTGTTTTTCGAATGCCACAATTATTCCATGCATCTTTGAAGAGAATCCAATAAAACTGTTGACTTTATTGTGTTAACAAAGATATTAAATTCAAGTTCTCATAAGGCCCCTTTTCCCGTGATATTTTACTGTTGGTTTTATCATTCTGTGAAAGTTAAAAGTGAATCTGATGAAATATTGGGAATTCATTATGTTTACTAGAATATTTAAAAAAAAAAAATCATATGGCCCCTTTTTACGTGATACTTGATGGATTGTACCCAGTTCTGAAAAGAACCATTTAAGTATTTGTACAATCATTCTGTGAAATTTTGAAGTGAATCCGGTGAAATCAAGGGACATCATTGTGTTAGCCAGAATATTTAAGAGAGTTTTTCATAAGGCCCCTTTTTATGTGACACTTGCCATAGTCAGATCCACAGTCAAAATCAACAATTGGAATGATGGTACAATCAATCTGTTTAATCTGTGGAATTTATTGTGTTAATGAGCTTATAGTGAAATTTTCAGAGGGCCCCTTTTCTCATGATACTTTACAGAAAAACCAAATTTCAAAAGGAACAATTCTAATGAAGGTACAATCATTCTTTAAAAGTTGAAGAGAATCAATGAAAACAGTGGACTGAATTGTGTCAAGAATTTTTGTAACAAAATTTTCATAAGGCCCCTTTTTCCGTGAAACTTAACAAACCAGACCCAATGTACAAAGGAACAATCCTAATCATAGTTTGAAGAAAATGATAAAGACTGAGGACTTTATTGTTACAATGATGTTTTGTAATAAAATTTTTATAAGGTCCCTTTTCTTGTGTCACTTAAACAATCAGACCTAATTTACAAAGGAACAATCCAAATGATGGTACAATCATTCTATTAAAGTTTGAAGAGATTCTGATAAAGACTGAGGGCATTGTTGTGTTTATGAGGATTTGGTAATAATTTTTCATACAGCCCCTTTTCCTATGATACTTGACTGATGAGGACCAATTTGGAAAGAAAAAATCCCCATGATGGTACAAATATTCTGTGAAAGTTTGAACAGAATCTGATGAAAACTGCAGACTTATCTTGGTGTAAAATTTTAAAAAATAAATTTTCATAAGGCTCCTTTTCCTGTGATACTTGAAGGATCAGGTCTCATGTCAGCATCAACAATCGTGATTATTGTACAATGATTCTGTGAAGGTTTGAATAAAATCCAATTAAAGCTCTGGACTTGGTTACAAGGATTAAAGATAAAATTCTCAAAAGGCCCGTTTTCCCATGAAACTAGACAGATCACGCCTAATTTGAAAAGAAAGAATCCTCATGATGGAATAATCATTCTGTGAAAGTTTTAACAGAATATGATGAAAACTTGACGGATCAGGTCTAATGCAAACATCAACAATCATTATTATTGTACAATTATTCTGTGAATGTTTGAAGAAAATCCGATGAAAGCTCTGGACTTGGTAACAAGGATTTATAAATGAAATTTTCATAAGGCCCCTTTCCTGTGTTTCTTGACAGTTCAAACCCTGTTATGAAAAGAATAATAGTTATGGCCTTCCAATCATTCTGTGAAAGTTTCAACAAAATCTGATCAAAGCTGTGGACTTCATTGTGTTAACAGGGTTTTATTAATTGAATTTTCATATAGCCCCTTTTCCCATGTTACTTGATGGATCTGAACCAATTCCAAAGGGAACTCTTCTTACAAAAGTATAATTATCTTTTTTTTGAGTATAAAGACAACCCCATCTCATCTGTGGACTTACAAGCATTAATTAAGATTTTTTTAATTGAATTTACCTAAGGCCCTTTTTCCTATGTTTCTCAATGGATCAGACCCGATTTGAAAGGAACAATCCTTATGATGGTACAATCATTATGCGAAAGTTTGAAGTCAATCAGGTGAAATCTAGGGCCATTATGTGTTAACTAAGATGTTTTTATTAAATTTTCATTGGGCCCCTTTTTCCATGAAACTTGATGGATCAAACCTACTTCCAAAAGGAACAACCCATTCAATGTAATAATCATTCTGGGAATGTTTGAAGAGAATTTGTTGAAAATTGTTGGCTCAAGATTATTAATGAGAAGTTTTTATTAAAATTTTCATAAGGCCCCTTTTTCCTGTGTTTCTTGATGGATCCTACCAAATTTCGAATGGAACAATCCTTATGATAGTACAATCATTCTGTGAAAGTTTAAATACAATCTGATGAAAACTGTGGACTCTAAAGTGTTAACAAGGATTTCTTAATTAAATTTTAAAAAGGCCCCTTTTCCTGTGTTCTTGACAGATCAGACCCATTTTCGAAAGGAATGATCCTAATGATGGTACAATCATTCTGAGATAGTTTGAAGAGAATCCGATGAAAACTGTGGACTCTATGGCGTAAACGAGGATTTTTAATGGAGTTTTTAATTGAATTTTCATAAGGCCACTTTTCCCAAGTTTCTTGACAGATCTGACCCAATTTCGAAAGGAACGATCCTTAAACCAGTATTTTTTAATTAAGTTTAAATAAGGCCCTTTTTCCCATGTTTCTTGACGGATCTGACCCTCTTTCGAAAGGAACGATCCTTATTTTAATAAAATCATTCTGAGAAAGTTTGAATTGAAACTGATGTAAACTGAGGACTATCACGTAAACGAGGATTTTTAATGGAATTTTTAATTAGATTTTCATAAGGCCCCTTTTCCCATGTTTCTTGACGGATCTGACCCAATTTCGAAAGGAGCGATCCTTATGTTGGTACAATCATTCTGTGAAAGTTTGAAGAGAATCTGATGAGAACTGTGGACTCTATCACGTAAACGAGGATTTTTTAATTAAATTTTCTTAAGGCCCCTTTTCCCGTGTTTCTTGACGGATTATACCCAATTACGAAAGGAACGATCCTTATGATGGTACAATCATTCTGAGAAAGTTTGAAGCGAATCTGATGAAAACTGTGGACTCTATTGCGTAAACAAGGAAAAGTTTGACGGACGGACGACAGACAACTTTTAAGAAGGGCACCAAAGGAACATTCATGCCAAGTTTTGTTGAAATTGGCCCAATGGTTACTGAGGAGAAGATGCTTAAAGATTTCAAAGTCAAAAACTGCCATGCCCTGCCACACCTATATTTGGGGGTCAACCAAAATTCTGCGAACAACTTTTGAGAAGGGTTACCCAAGAAACATTCCTGCCTAGTTTGGTTGAAATCTGCCATGTGGTTACTGAGAAGAAGATGTTTAAAGATTTGTTGACGCCTGCCGACCCATGACGCATGACGCACAAAATATGATCACAAAAGCTCACCTTGAGCAAGTTGTGCTCAGGTGAGCTAAAAATGTCCCATGCTGCCACGCCCATATTTGAGTGTCATTCAAAATTTTGCCAACATCTTTTGAAAAGGGTCACCCAAGGATTATTAATGCCAAGTTTGGTTGGAATTGGTCCAATGGTTACTGAGGAGTAGATGTTTAAAGATTTCAAAGTCAAAAACTGCCACGCCCAGCCACGCCCATATTTTGGCATAAATCAAAATTCCACAAACACCTTTTGAAAAGGGTCACCCAAGGAACATTCCTGCCTAGTTTGGTTGAAATTGGCCAAATGGTTACTGAAGAGAAGATGTTTAAGGATTTCAAAGTGAAAACTGCCCGACCCTGCCAGGCCCATATTTGGGCATAAATCAAAATTCTGCGAACAACTTTTAAAAAAGGGTCACCTAAGGTACATTCCAACCAAATTTGGTTGAAATTGGCCCAATGGTTACTGAGGAGAAGATGTTTAAAGGTTTCAAAGTCAAAAACTGCCAAGCCCTGCCATGCCCATATTTGGGGGTCAATCTAAATTCCACAACAACCCTTATGAAGGGTCACCCAAAGAACATTCATGCCTAATTGGATTGAAATTGGCCAAATGGTTACTGAGAAGAAGATGTTTAGAAATTTCAAAGTCAAAAACTGCTCCACCCTGCCACCCCTTTATTTAGGACATAAATCAAAATTCTGCGAACAACTTTTAAAAAAGGTCACCCAAGCAACATTCATGCCAAGTTTGGTTGAAATTGGCCAAATGGTTACTGTAGAGAAGATGTTTAAAGATTTCAAAGTCAAAAGCTGCCCCACCCTGCCACGCCAATATTTGGGGGTCAATCAAAATTCTGCGAACAACTTTTAAAAAGGGTCACCCAAGGAACATTCATGCCAAGTTTGGTTGAAATTGGCCAAATTGTTACTGAGGAGATGTTTAAAGATTTCAAAGTCAAAAACTGCCATGCCCTGCCACGCCCATATTTGGGGATCAATCAAAATTCTGCGAGCAACTTTGTAAAGGGTCATCCAAGGAACATTCATACCAAGTTTGGTTGAAATTGGCCAAATAGTTACTGAGAAGAAGATGTTTAAAGATTTCAAAGTCAAAAACTGCCAAACCCTGCCAGGCCCATATTTGGGGGTCAATCAAAATTCCGCAACAACCTTTAAGAAGGGTCACCCAAGAACATTCCTGCCAAATTTGGTTGAAATTGGCCTTATGGTTACTGAGAAGAAGATGTTTAAAGATTTCAAAGTCAAAAACTGCCACGCCCTGCCATGCCCATATTTGGGGGTCAATCAAAATTCAGCAACAACCTTTAAGAAGGGTCACCCAAGAACATTCCTGCCAAGTTTGGTTAAAATTGGCCTAATGGTTACTGAGGAGATGATGTTAAAAAATGTCAGTCAAAAACTGCCATGCCCTGCTGACTCATATTTTGGGGTCAATCAAAATTCCATGAACAACTTTTGAGAAGGGTCACCAAAGGAACATTCCTGCCAAGTTTGGTTGAAATCTACCAAGTGGTTACTGAGGAGAAGATGTTTAAAGAATTGTTGACGCCTTCTGACGCACGATGCACGATGGACAAATGATGAACACAAAAGCTCAACTTGAGCACGTTGTGCTCAGGTGAGCTAAAAATAAATGGACCATAACCAAACAGGATATGCACATGTCTGACTTATACTGAGTCTTTCTGTGAAATTTGAATCAAATCCATCCAATAGTTGCCGAGGGATTGAGTGGACACGATAGAACTACAGACAGACAGACAGACCGATCGACAAGCTGACCCCTATATACACCCAAACATAGTTTGGGTAGGGGGTATAATTAAAAAGTAGAAAGGCTTCATAAATGGTCTTTAATGTGTACAAAATCAGCCGGAGCCTGCCAGATGATAGGCAAGTCAACGGCTATTAGTCTTGGGTGCTATACAGACTTCCACACAATCAAAAGATGGAGTATTAGTTGGTAGATTTTTAAAAGTTACCAGTTTAACCCAATTCCACTCAATCCCTCCTTTTTATGCCCCTCAATAAAATGGTATAAGAAAACATAGTGAAAATAAAGAAATTGCTTGTCACAAGCAATTTTTTTATTTTCCACAATGTTTTCTGATACCATTTTTATCCACAATGTTGTATACCCCAAAAAACAAAGATTTTTAAATTTCTACAACTTTTAATAGTCGTCTGCAGCTTCTTTCTATTTGGACTAGTCCTGAATTTTCATGTGTGGGAATTGGTGAACAGTCACCACAACAAGAGGCCCAGTGGGCCTTAACGGTCACCTGAGTAAAAGAGCACCAAGACAAGTGATTTTGTTTGAAAGAATTAGAAAAAGGTTTGGTTGAAATCCCCTCAGTAGTTCTTGAGAAGAAGATGAAATATTTAAAAGTTACCAAAAATTACCCCCTTTTGGTCCCCATTTTAGGCACCCCTGACCTCCAGCCTTTTAATTTTCACAAATCTGTATGATCAGTACCCAATGATGCTTTTCACCAAGTTAGTTTGAAATTGGCTTAGTACTTCATCAGAAGAAGGTGAAAATGTGAATTTTTTAACATGATGAACTTTGACCTCTGGCTGTGGCCCCATACATGACCCCAGGGGCATGAATTTCACAATTTATAATATACCTGTCCTAGTTGTCATGCACACAAAATATTTAAGCTCTGGCATTAACGGTTTATTAGAAGAAGATTTTTTAAAGAAGTACCAAAAATTACCCCTTTTTGGCCCCTATTTGGGCCCCTTTGACCCCCAGAACCCCTATTTTCACAAACTTGAATTGGCATCCCCCAATGATGCTTTCTACCAAGTTTGGTTGAAATCTGCCCAGTAGTTCTTGAGAAGAAGATGAAATATTTAAAAGTTACCAAAAATTACCCCCTTTAGGTCCCCATTTTAGGGCCCCCTGACCCCCTAGCCTTTTTATTTTCACAAATCCAAATAACCATTACCAAATGATGCTTTTCAATAAGTTTGTTTGAAATTGGCTTTGTACTTCATCAGAAGAAGATGAAAATGTGAATTTTTTAACATGATGAACTTTGACCTCTGGGTGTGGCCCCATACATGACCCCAGGGGCATGAATTTCACAATTTATAATATACCTGTCCTAGTTGTCATGCACACAAAATATTTAAGCTCTGGCATTAACGGTTTATTAGAAGAAGATTTTTAAAGAAGTATCAAAAATACCCCTTTTTGGCCCCTATTTGGGCCCCTTTGACCCCCAGAACCCCTATTTTCACAAACTTGAATTGGCATCCCCCAATGATGCTTTCTACCAAGTTTGGTTGAAATCCGCCCAGTAGTTCTTGAGAAGAAGATGAAATATTTAAAAGTTACCAAAAATTACCCCCTTTTGGTCCCCATTTTAGGGCCCCCTGACCCCCTAGCCTTTTTATTTTCACAAATCCAAATAACCATTACCAAATGATGCTTTTCAACAAGTTTGTTTGAAATTGGCTTTGTACTTCATCAGAAGAAGATGAAAATGTGAATTTTTTAACATGATGAACTTTGACCTCTGGGTGTGGCCCCATACATGACCCCAGGGGCATGAATTTCACAATTTATAATATACCTGTCCTAGTTGTCATGCACACAAAATATTTAAGCTCTGGCATTAACGGTTTATTAGAAGAAGATTTTTAAAGAAGTACCAAAAATTACCCCTTTTTGGCCCCTATTTGGGCCCCTATGACCCCCAGAACCCCTATTTTCACAAACTTGAATTGGCATCCCTTAATGATGCTTTCTACCAAGTTTGGTTGAAATCCGCCCAGTAGTTCTTGAGAAGAAGATGAAAATGTATAAAAGTTAACGGACGACGGACGACGCACGACGCACGACGGACGACGCACGACGACGGACAAACGATGATCGCAATAGGTCACCATGACCATTCGGTCAGGTGACCTAATAAAACCCTGCTGTTGAATCAGCCAACGCTTTCATCAGTAGCAGACGTATCTGTTGCTTATATCACCTTCACCCAAAAGGTTACGGTAACCCATAGAGTACTCGTCGGTATCCCATCAAGGACTCGGAGTGTTTATGTGACAGTAGCTTTAGATTAAATGTATTGATTTTTTCTTATCAAGCAAAACTTCTTTATTACACATGAAAGGTAAAAGTGATCAGCAATCACATCATTAAAGTATCTCTGTTTCCATGGTAACGTTATCAATGTGACAATTACATGCCAATTGGGAATTAGACAGAATATACAAGTAAAATGTCATTTAAATCAGTGTTAATCATGAAGATAGGAAGGCCTTGCAGAACTAGGAGAAAGGGCAAAACAATAGAGGAAATAGATGGATGTGTTCTTGTAAATAAACAGCAGTTTTCATATATTGCCAAAATGCGAATAAGGTAATGTAGTGAATACAAATCATTGTGTTAATATTCCATAAAGCCAAGTGTTTCAGGCAAACCAGGGAAACTGAAGAAATTAGTTATCATAAGCAATTTTGCCTTTGCTCACAATATTTATCATTGATACTTTTCTATTTTCCAAGAAATAGCCACTTTGATGTTTTTTTTTTAAAAATGTCTGTCCATTCAAACAAGCTGAAACATTAATGTCCCGCTACAGATTATGTGTTTACCTTTTGTATTAACCAATTACCACATGACAAAATTTGATCCAATTTGAAAGAAGCTGCAGATAACCTTTAAACAGGGTGAAACTGGAGAAAAAATGGAATAGTGTAAAAACATTGTGGGAAAAGAAGAAAATGCTTACAAGTATTCAGACCAAATAACATGACAATTGAGCCAAAATGATGACCTCTAGAGCTTTAACTTAGAAATTGTCATTAAGCCACTTTTCCTGTGTTTTCCAAAAGTACCATCATATAATCAATAGGGTTCATCCTTGTGACTATGCAATTATTCTGGCCAATTTTCATGAAAATTGAGCCAAAATTGTGGTCTCTAGAGTGTAATGAAGAAATTGTCATTAAGGCCCCTTTTCCTGTGTTTTCCAAAAGAACCTTCCCATAATCGATAGGCTTCATCCTCATGCCCTAATAATTATTCTTGCCTAGTTTCATGAAGATTGAGCCTAAATTGTGGCCTCTAGATTTTAAACAAAGAAATTGTCATTAAGGCCACTTTTCCTGCGTTATCTGATAGAACCTTTCCATAATCAATAGGGTTAATCCTTATGACCTAACCATTATTCTGACCAAGTTCCATGAAGATAGAGCCATATTTGTGGCCTCTAGAGTGTAAACAAAGAAATTGTCATTAAGGCCCCTTTTTCTGTGATTTCAAATAGAACCCTCCCATAATCAATAGGGTTCATCCTCATAACCTAACAATTATTCTGACCAAGTTTCATGAAGATTGAGCCTAAATTGTGGCCTCTAGAGTGTAAACACTTAAATTGTTGACGTCGCACGACACACGGCAGACATTCAACGATCACCAAAGCTCACCATGAGCATGTTTTGCTCAGGTGAGCTAATAAAAAGGTGATGTTATGTCTGAACGGGTTAACCCAATACCAAACAATGACACTTTAAGACGCCCCTCAAGAAAAACAATTCAGAAAACATTGAGAATGAAGATATTGCTAGTGACAGGCAATTTCTTCATTTTACACATTCTCTTCTACCCAGAAAGATGAAAAAATATAAAATTTCATCAATTTTAATTGTCATATGCAACTCCTTTCAATTTGGACCAGTCTAAAATTTTACCATCTGGTAATGGGTTTAAGCTATGTACAAGACATATATGCATAGTTAGATTTATCACATTGAACAATCGGTCATTCATTAGATTAAAATCAAATCTCTGATAATTGTTATTGATTCTAAATTGATTCCTTTGTTCTTAATTGACTCAAATTAAGCACATGAATAGGCATGTTTCCAACCAACAATACAACAACCCTGATCAAGTTCCAATCTAGGGCGAAATGTTCACAAGCAATAATCCTAAACAATGCTTGTGTTTGGTGTCCTCTGAAATGTTGATGTCATATGGAGGCTCGGGCTTGGTTTTATATATCTTAAATACTTAGCTGAAAGACTGGAGAAAAGGGCATAAAACCTTGCACCCATGGTAATCGAGTCTAGAATACTTCAATAAGACCAAACCCCTCCTCTCTTAACCCATTCCTACACAATCCTGAAAAACAGTATGGGAAATGAAGAAATTGCTTGTAACAAGTTATGTTGCATTTTCCACATTGTTTTCAGTCCAGAGAGACAAAGAATTTAAAAATTGCAATAATTTGAAACTTCTTTTCAATTTGGAAAGGTCTAAAATTTCACTGTGTGGGAATCAATGAACCAGTCATCACTCTCATGAGAAAAAGGGAAAATATTAAAAGACCTGTGAATAACAGTTTTCCATGTTTGGTCTTAACTGCATTACTTCTGTACAAAATCAGCCTTAGCTATGAATACCCTGATAGCTCTCTGGTGAGTGCAATCCTCATAACCAGGTTGTTGTGAGTTTTTTGCTGCCATCTGTCCAGCTATAAATTGGTAGCAGTGGTTATAAGAGCCTCCAATAGAACGATTATGCTCCCAACATATAGCCATGTCACAAAAAGGACAAGATAAAAGGAGAAAGGGTTCATATGGAGAACAAATCAGTGGCTATTTGCTTATACTTCTATGTACATACTTAATTATAATGAATTACCTTGAGCTGTGACCTTGAACTTGGAGCTATCTGAATACTTTTTTCACATCTACCCATGATAGAGAACAATTGTGCCAAATTATTTTGAAATCCATTTATAATTGAAGGAGTAATGCTTAATTTCATCATTTGAGCATGAGCAGTAACTTTGACTTTGAATCTGAATTATGTTTTCAAATGACACTTCTATCCATGTTAAAGAACATATCTGTAAAGTCTTTTACAAAATCCACCCATAACTTTTTGAGCTAGTCTCCCGAAATGCTAAATTGTAATACTTGACCCTGAGCTGTGGCATTGACCTTGGAGCTATCTGGATATTTTTTTAATCAAATGGTATATATACTCATGATAGAGAATAATTATGTCAAGTTATATCAAAAATCATCCATTATTGAGGGAGCTCTGCTCTGGACATGCTTGCTGAGCTGTGACCTTGACCTTGGAGTTACCTGAATTTTGTTTTCAAATGACACATCTACTTATGTTAGAGAACAAATGTGTAAAATTATTTCGAAATTCATCCAAAATTTTAGGAGCTATGCTCAAGACATGCTCAATTTTAATGTTTGACCTTAAGCTTTGGCATTAATCTTGGAGCTATCTGAATATTTCTTACATTGAAATAGGCTAACTTTAATATGCCTGAAGTCCCTATAGTCTGGCCATGGCTGTTACTTTCCTACTTCAAAGATAATACCTTATTGCATGACCAGTAAACTATAACAAGAAAGACTTAACAATCATCCATCACATTCAATGACCCAGAAAAACAGTACCTTTTGAGGTTGTAACAACTGACGTGTGGGAGCAGTTACCCGCACTACCTCTTGTGAATAGAAATTAAACAAAAGACCAAGATAGAATCAAGATGAGATTGATAACTAAATAATCCTTTGTATTTTTAACCTCAAACTATTTCCTACACAAGTCTGACTTCATTATGACACTATTAGATGTAACTGTTAACCTGTATGTTAATCACTTTAGAAATCTATCAAAAATGTAATAAATAAGATCAATTTTTGTAGTGACCTTGTACTGATGTGACCATCAGTCTGTTCTTCACACAATCTGTTTTCTGAACCCCTCAATTAAAAAGGTATAGAAAACATTGTGGAAAAAGAAGAAATTGCTCGCAACAAGCACTTACTTCATAATCCACTTTGTTGAAATTTCTCAGAACAGGTAATTTATTTATTATCCACAATGTCTTATACCCTAAAAGACAAATGCTTGCTTAACCCTTTCCCGTTTTCTGAAATTTGAGACTGGTCCAAATTGAAAGAGGTTGCAGACGACAATAAAAATTGGATGTAGTTTGAAATCAATCCACCCTGTGTGGTAGAAAAAATTGTGTTACAAGCAAATTCTCCTTCTCCCAAAATGATATCTCAAGTATAAAATCACAGTGACATAAAACCCCGGGTTTGTACAGGAAAGGGTTAACCCTTTCTTGTTTTTTTAAAAATTTTAGACTGGTCAAAATTCAAAGGTTGTCAAAAGCAATCCCTTCATTTTCTACAATGTTTTATACCCTAAAAAGACAAATTTATTACTAAACCCTTTCCTGTTTTTTTTAAATTTTAGACTGGTCCAAATTCAAAGGTTTTACAGACGACAATTTAAGGTAAATTTTAATTGACAAATAATCATTCAGTAAGGTTGAAAAGTTTGTAGAAAAAAAAGATATAGCTTATTACAAGAGATTTCTTCCTTTTCCAAATTTTTTTCTAAAGTATAAAAACTCAGGGACAAAAAAACAGGGATTACACAGATAAAGGGTTTAGATTGTTGTCTGCAACTTCTTTAAATTTGGACCAGTCTAGAATTATATCATCTGGTAAGAGGTTAACTTAACAGATCAGACTTGCTGTTTGACTTATAAAGAACAGTTCAAGATAATTGAAAAATAAAATTAAAATTGTTCCCACACAATGCCACTTTACTCCCCTGAAGAAAATAACCAAGGAAAACATTGTGGAAAAATGAAGAAATTTCTTGTAGCTAACACTTTCTTCATTTATCAAAATGTTGTCTTCACTCAAAGAGAAAATAAAATTTCATCAACCAAAAATTGTCACCTGCAACTTCTTGGAATTTGGACCATTCTAAAAATTTGTGTTTGTCTAGTAATGGGTTAATAGTAAAGATTCTAATGATACCACAATATCTTAGTGACCTTTTACAGTGACCTTTACCTAGAATGCTATGGACCAAGTTTTTTGAATGACCAGCTATAGATAAGGAGATCTCAAGAATTTGATCCAAGGATCAGAGAACTAGAAATTCTTTTTAACAGAAACATGTCTCCCCATAATGTCGATAGATGGAATAGAATAGTACAGGGGTTGAAAAATTTCTTCAAACCTACTAGTCCTGTAGGACTAGTAGCTCTGAATTTCTACTCGCCCTTAAGGCAACCCAACTCGCCCTTAAAGATGAAGAAAATTACTAGATCTACCCGAAAAACGATCGGATGTCCGATGTTCCAGCCATGAGTTTTAAAACAGACGAATTTTATCTAGATCGACGTATTTTCGCTTTGCAATACACATTACAGTGATTATTCAAGCGTTTAAAGATACGGAATACTATGCATGCTAAACTGGAGTTCCTGTCTATACATTATCGTGTATTTTGACATGGTCTCCAGTCTACAAATCAAGCGTCTATAAAGATTGATCAACATAAACAGGGAACGGTATAATTTTTCAGCGAATATTATTGTTTCCGATATGAAGTTGTTTGAAATAAATACTTTCTTTTTCGAAGGCTTTGTTTTTTTCCCTCAAACAGCGTGATTCAAGTCCTCAATTTGCACTAGCCCCGTCGGACTAGTTCGTCCCCAAATCTACTCGCCCTACGGCATTTTCTACTCGCCAATGTGAGCGGACAAGTGGATTTTTCAACCCCTGTAGTAGCCATATTGAAATCATAATTCATTTGTGAAAAAAATGTGACATGCACAGACAGATGATACAGAACAAGTGTGTGAAGTTTCATCAAAATCCTTCCATTGGTTACACAGCAACAGCATTTGCCCGAACAAGAAATTGTTGATTTATGGAGTAAAATGGCGCCATTTTTAAACCAGTCAACATTTTGAAAAAGAATAGCTCAGTGTACTACAAGAGGTTATACCAGACAAACTTCTGAAGTTTCAGTAAAATCTGTCCAAAGGTTTCTCAGCATTTGTCGAGACAAGAAAATGTTGATTTACAGAGTGGTGGCCGTTTTATAACCCAGGGCCTTTTTGAAAAAAGAAAAGTGATTAGCCAAGCCCTGCCACATTCCCATTTTTTCGCAAATCGAAAATCTACAAAAGAGATTTGGAAAGGGTCACCCAAGGAACAGTCCTGTAAAGTTTGGTCCAAGTTGGATTTGCGGTTAAGGAGTAGAAGGTTTTAAAAGAATTATTTCATTACTCTCTGTAGTCTGATAAGCCCACCCTGCTATGACCCCATTTTTCCACAATTTCAAAAATGAATTTACATGTTTTGAAAATGGTCTACCAATTTTCTAAATTGGCCCAGTGCTTTAGGAGAAGGGTTTAAAAGAATTATTTCATCATTTCTCCAAGTCTGATGAGCGAACCCCCCCCCTCCCTGCTATGCCCCTTTTTCCACAAACAAGTTTTAAAAAAGGTCACCGATGGAAATTCCTACCAACTTTGGTTTAAATTGGCTTAATGGTTACAGAGGAGAAGTTTATAAAGATGGACAACTTCTGACACACAACAGACAAAACATAAAGGACACAGGGTGATCACAAAAGCTCACATTGATCATGTCTTGTCCAACCTAGCCACACCCCCATTTTTCAGCCAATAAAAATTTCATGAACAAATTTTGAAAAGGGTCACCCAAGGACATTCCTGCCAAGTTAAGATGAATTTATCAAATGGTTACAGAGGAAATATTTTTACATAATTGTTGACAACTTCCATCAGATGACCCATAATGCACACAGGATGATCATAAAAGCTCACACTGAGCACATTATGCTCAAGTGAACTAAAAATTCTACATTTCTTCATGGCAAAACACCTGGGGACTAACAGGTAATGATTTTATCATTTTTAGCCTGAGATTGCGGAAGCAATCTGAGGCTAAAGTTACAATGCTAAAAATTCAAACCCATGCAATGTTTAATGTGAAAACATAATGTAAAAACATCTATCGCAATCAATGTGAAATTCTGTCGCTTGAAAAGTAGATCGGATCTGACCAAGTAGATCGGATCTGACCATAAATTAATACGCCTGATTGAGGCGAGAAGGACGAAGGCGAGATATGACTCATTGAAAGCTGTCAGCTAAATGTACAGTACTTTCGTGTGAGTGTTCTGAATTTGGCAAAATTATCAAAACTTGACGAATGAATGGAAAGAAAGGAGATATATAATACATTGGAAATTATTAAACATATATAATCATATCATATTGTTAAGAAAAAATAAGGTGTTTGTTTCATACCAAAATAATATTACTTATTCTAGAGTAACAATATTAAAACGGTCCGGTTAGACGAAGTTGCTGTATAAACCTGATAAGCGAAGCTGTTGTTTTTACACACGATTGGAATGTTTTGTTTAACAAATTAATTGGTCATTCATAGGCTTATATTCGCACTGTCTGAAAACAGTTTATTCGTGCTCGGACTTTGTGTCTATATATTTTTACCTCCGAATTCTACCCAAAGGATGCAATGTCTACATACCGTTTTTGAGAAGTGTACATAATCATGTTAACCTGGTAAACGACCTCCCGCCCTCTCTCGCTCTCTTTATTTGGAGATTATAAAACGCATATTTACATAACGAAATTGGTCTGTGTGGTAGAATACTCACATCACACGCAAAAGCCTCCTAGTTTGAACCTGGCTACCCATCTCTCTCACTCTCTAGCCCTCTCTCGCTAGCTCCTCTGACTGAAAGCCAACAAGCTTTTGTCATGGTGTGATGTCCGTCGTCCGTCCGTCCGTCGACTTTTACTTTAAAAATCTTCTTTTCAGAAAGTACTGAACATAATTCAACCAAACTCAACCAAAAAATTCACAGGAAGGATCCTTGGGTGGCCTTTATAAGACCCCTTCAAAGCATTTTGATCGGGTGAAAAATATGTAACCATATATACATGTAATTATATCGTTACAATACCTAAACGGGATGAAAATTATTGCGGGCAGGTTGTGTCCCCTAGCTAACAAATTGGCAGATCTGCGCATAATCGACAGTAGATTTGGAGAGAAAGTGGCACCTCCGAAATTCCGACCATCAAACTTTTTCTGCCCAGATTATATATCTCCTGTATACATATCTCAGGCTTTCAGCTCTTTGATTAAAGAGGTCAATGTACTAATACTACGAAATATGAAGTCTCTTCAAATTCTAGGTCAGGAGAAGTTCTCTGAAGGTTTTTTTTTTAAATTTCCCTTTTGTTTGCAACCAGAGTTTTCAACAGATTTCGATTCATTTTGCTATTTTGAAAGAGGACCAACAAAGGAATATCTCTACCAAATTTGGTTGATATTGGCCAGGTAGTTTGGAGGTGTCATTTAACCCTTGTCATGCTGAATAAATCCACACTGCATTAATAGAAATTTGACTTCAGTATAATGCAAAACTGTATTGAGTGATGCTCAAGACAACCATAAATCAGTAAACAAGAGGGCCGTTGGCCCTGGGGCGCTCACCTGAGATAAAGGCTCTTTTTCTTTCAACAGTCTAATTTCATGTTAAGGTTAGGATTATGAAACAAGTGGGCCACAATTACATATAAAGACTATGAACCTGGGGATCCAAAAGTCTAAATAATAAATTCCAAGGCCTTAGTGCTGATTTGAAAGAAGGAAAAAACTTTTTCCATGGGTTATAAATTCAGAAATAAGAAAGAAGTCTGTGAACTGATGCTTCATGCCTATACCCCCCCCCCTGGGGCTTCGCCCCTGGGGACCCGAAGATCATGATTTTAGCTATCTTGAAAGAGGTCAATATACTGATGTTTCATGCAAAATATCAGGGCTCTACGCCTTCTGGGTCAGGAGGAGAAGATTTTTAAAGATTATTTTGAAATTTCACTTTTGTTGCCATGGCAACCAGAGTTTTTAACGGATTTCAATTCTTTTAGCTATTTTTGAAGGGGACCACCTAAGCAACATTTCTGCCAAATTTGGTTCAAATCGGCCCAGTGGTTTGAGACGAGATGTCATTTAAAAAATCGTTCTCTAAGGAACATTTCTGCCAAATTTGGTTCAGATTGGCCCAGTGGTTTAGGAGGAGATGTCGTTTAAAGAAATTGTTGACGGACGACGCACGACGGACGACAGCCGGACGCCGGACAAAAGGCGATCACAATAGCTCACTTGAGCACTACGTGCTCAGGTGAGCTAAAAATTCAATTTTTAGAGGACAAAATTTCAAAAGTAATGATAGCAGGGTCATTAAATCTACACTTGCACAAATCTATAAGTGCACATAAATTAAGTGTAAATTTCAGAGCATTTACAAGAAATTTAGCACCAGGCAAATCTGTGTCTACAGATGGACAGATTAACCTATGTCATGCTGAATAAAAACTTTATGGAGAATTACATCAAAATCAAAGGACTAAAATACTGTAAAACACAAATAGTGGGTGAATATTTCTTTTGACAATTGATTTTTAAATAATTCTAGCTTGAAGTGGACAAACATGAGGTGTATACAAAGATCAGACTGCACATAAAACAGGAATATTCCGGGTTCAGCATGACAAGGGTTAACTTAAACCTGACCTTTGGCTTTGTGGTGGAGGGTATATTAACCCTTTTCTGTTTTCTGCAAAAATTTAGACCTGTCCAAATTAAAAATTTTGCATTTACATTGAAAAATAAGTATTCATTAAGATAGAAAATATTGTGGAAAAGAAGAAATTGCTTGTTTCAAGCAATTTCTTCTTTTTCTACGATTGCTCAATTATAAAATCACAGGGACGTAAAATGCAGGGGTTGAACAGGAAAGGGTTAAATAGATTCCAAGTAACTCTTTTAAAATACCTCTTAATATGAAACTTTTTAGAAAAAAAACCATTGTGGAAAATGAAGATATTCCTTCACAGTTCTCCATTTTCCACATTTTTTTTCTTACTCTAAAGGAATAGAATTCATCAATTTAAATTGACATTTGAATTTGGATTGGTATGAATTTTTAATGGGTTTACTGAACATTGCAAGGTCTATAGAAAGACACTGGTCTGTTCGTATCAGTTTTAGTGTTTTATGGATTATTTGACCAGCCAAAGGTTTATGGTGCCATAAACTTTATTAATTTTATGCCTGCAATAAACATTGTGACAACAAAATTAATAATATCAAAACAAATGTTTTACTTCATAAATATGTAATTAATTAGAATCGAAACAGCAAAGAACTAGTATACCCATATTCTATTAAGTTTAATCTCATACAGACCCTGTTGATAATTTGGAGTATGTGGTCTTATCATCCAGTATTATTCTAACTATATATTATCTTAACCCATTCCCACTCAATCCCTCCTTTTTACGCCCCTCAACAAAAAAGCTTTGGAAAACATTGTGGAAAATGAAGAAATTGCTTGGATCAAGCAATTTCTTCATTATCCACAATGTTTTTTTATCCCAAAAGACGAAAAAATTCAAAATTCCATCAACTTGAAATTGTCGTCTGCAGCTCCTTTCAATTTGGACTGGTCTAAAATTCCATTGTGTTGGAATGGGTTAACTGAGTGAAGTAAGCTCAGTCTGTAATGCCCTGTGCTCTCAATCTTCAGGTTGTGGGTTTGAACCCAGCTTCAGGCCAGCATTCTTTCCCGCAATTGACAAAAGTCACTGTGACAAATATTTTTTGTCTCTCACCAATGGTCAAATGTGAATGATGCGCTTTTATGAAATGAGCAGCCGATGGCTTCGATAGAATGTTGTAGTTGCACAAGTGTGAGAAATGACAGGAAGCCATGTTTTGGTCATCCACTTCTGTGGTAGAAATAAAATACAGTTGAAAGTGGCATTTACACTGTCAATCAATAGTTTTTTCAGATCATTTTAGACTACCGTATTTTCCCTTAATGTCCGGACAGGAAAAAATAATTAATATTTTTTGTGTCCGAAAATTAAGGAAATTATTTTCCTTGGTGTCCGAACTTTTAGGGTTACAACTGTACTGCGGCGAAAGTCCGTCATATATATGGGTAAATGCTCACGGCGGGAGATTTACGGACGAGTCGAAGGATTTTTAAAACGCCGACAAATGCATGATTAATCCAAAAAAATTGTCTCATTTAAAGTTTCCAGTAATAGAATCCTCATAAATATCCGCGGCTAAACACTACAATAATATGAAACAGCTTTACACAGATTCACAAAAATAACATTACAGTTAAAAAACAAATAGGGCCGGGTACGCATTTGAGATGATGCAATAACTGACCTTTATCCCTACTCGATCTATTAAATATTTGATGGAATTTGTACGTAATCCGATTGAATAATGTATTTGTTCATTTATTTTCAGGTGACTGTGTACTTTTCGAGAAGTAATCTAATGGGAGGTGAAGATTCAAAAATATTTCATTAAAATAAAATTCAGAACAAATTGCATATGAGTTTATTTGTTTCGTATGGAGATCAATCCTACATTATGTTGTTCAACCTTTACATGGTTCCAGGTCGTTATAAAATCATTATCCCCGTAAGTCGACGGAAAATACTATCACTACTGCTATATCTAGCTGTAGTCACAACATTTTTATCGCCAATCAACTAAACAGATGAGTCTGCAACATCCAAACAAAGCATTGTATTTATACAATTCTCCGTAATGACGACGTTTTGGCAGACGACGGACGACGTCTCAAATGCGTGATTTCATTTGGGATGTTTTTTCTGAAGTTTTATGTCATGTCCCTAAATAAATAACAAGGACTAGTTTCACTTTCAAATATTTTATTCGATAAATACAACAAATAGACAATAGATCGGCTGATACATTTCTGTGATTTTCCGCCATCACTTCTGTCTGAAAAAATAAAAAATAACAATGAAAGAAAGGCAACAGGATACAGAAAGCGTTCAATTCAAGCACAAATAGTCGGTGGGCGATTAAATGCCGTAACTTCTCCAGGACTAAGCTGTAGTTACGACATTTTTGGTTGCCTTTCGACGGCGAAGGAAATACAGCCACCTATTCGACCGTTTTTCATTTGTTTTTTTTTTTTTCATCATCTTAATCCATTCCCACTCAATCCCTCCTTTTTACGCCCCTCAACAAAAAAGCTTTGGAAAACATTGAGGAAAATGAAGAAATTGCTTGGATCAATTTCTTCATTATCCACAATGTTTTCTATCCCATAAGACGAAAAAATTCAAAATATCATCAACTTGAAATTGTCGTCTGCAGCTCCTTTCAATTTGGACTGGTCTAAATTTGGTTGTGTGGGAATGGGTTAAACATCAGATTTATGCAAAATCAATTTATGTTAAGATGGTAAAAAATCTTTCTCTGTGTTCGGATTAGAATAAGGTAATGGTAAATCTTGGCTATCGTCCAACTTTCAGCGACGCTCGATCGGGACGTCTCCATGGTGACTTGTCGAACTACTAACACTGTCCAGTTATGTGAAGCATATACACGCATCTTTTAAGTGTATCGATAGACATACAGCGCTATTGCTTTACTTGTTATAAATCTAGACATATCATGGCATGTAGACACCGAGGTCTGCTTAACCGTCTTTTACTAAATGAATCGGTCCAATTTGTTAACCACCGCCAACTTTACGCTAGTCTAGGAAGCATGATTAAACCTCGCAATATCCGATCGTTGTCTACTAGCCTGATTTTAAATTGATTAAACACAATATGATAAATAAGAACAAGGCGTATTTCACATGACAGGCTTTGGGTTACGACGATTTAATTTAGTAATGAAGTAACCCTTCCGTTAAGATTACTCCCGAGTCTCTTTGACTGTTTGTCGTAGTTCTTTCTATACCTTACAAGAATGTTTAGTTTTGCATAAAAAGTTTGTCCGTAGGTGTTAATTTATAATGTCACGTATTGTAAAGCTTGACTGGAATATCAACATGTCAAACTAATTAACAGGAGATTAACTAATGGCAAACAAAGAAATACTTCTTACAGGGATATAAACGATCTCATGAATGGTTAAACAGGTAAGGTACGTCTTTCGTCGTTGACAAGATTTGTACTTCGTAAGTACGTGTCCGAAAATTAAGGGATGTCATATCCATTCTGTGTCCGAAATTAGGGACAAAAAATAAATTATTTTTGAAAATAATTAATGGTATCCGAAAATTGCGGGTGTCCGAACATATCGGGGAAAATACGGTAGTTCACAAGAAGATTTTCAAAGTTTTCACTATATATTGAAATAAGCCCTGTCCATTAAAGGGAAGTATCAATGTTTTTCTCACATCACAGATTTTAATTATTTTTATTCCCTCTCATACATTATTTGAATACAATATTCTGAAAAGTAGTTTTGCGAAAATCAGTTTTTCCCTGGTAGCCTAGACTGGATTTTATTCTATTTTTAGATAATGCTTTAGACAGTTGCAATGTATGCTGGAACATTCATATGCTGCATACAACCAGTGGAATCACACATTCAGTTTGAATTCACTCAAACCAACATCATTGTGACAACATTGGGAGTTTTGCTCACTAGCCGTTTTTCAGTTCTATAAAGATCAGTCGAAACTGTTGTAAAAGTTTATGTAAATATTGATATTTACTGTAGTTTTGCACTTACCACTTCATGTGACACAATTCAGGAAAATGTTTTGTTTCCTTTTTCAATTCTGTCTTGGGTCATATGCAAATGAGGTCATGCAATGTCTACTACTAAATGCTGTGATTTCTCAAAGTAACATGAATTTTGAATGAACCTTTCTTAGATACCAAAAGCCACTTTAAGTATATCAGATTACGGTAAGATAATATCTGTCTCATATTTAAGAATTAAATATTCATTTTTGCATATTTTGGTCAATGCAAACAATTTTCTCATGTTATTGATACCTCCCTTTAAAGCTAATTTCCATCCTATCAAAATTCTCTGATTGAATCTGATAAAGGGTCACCAAAGGATCTTATCTGTGGAACTTAGTTGAATTCTGTTCAATTCTGTCTGAAGACATTTTTTCTAACGTAAAAGTTAACGGACAGACGCACATATATAACACAAATAGAAACAATCATTTTTCTTCTTTTCTGTCACAATCACCATATTCTTTAGTTCTAGTAATATTTTTACAGTTATATTAGATTTAGCTAAAAGAAAAGAGTTAAAATAAACAGAGACAGAGAACATGCATTATGAGTTGAATGGTTTTGTCAACAATTGTGTCATAAAATGTATTAAGTACTAAGCCAGTCTGTATCCTAGCTTGGGAAACTGTCCCACAAAATATGTCACCTCACATACATGGACACATACTTTATCCCAGAATAAATAGACTTCAAAATATGCTAATGAACTTTTTTCTTTAATCCTTTATCAAACAAGATTTGATTCATACAAGACCATCGCAAGAGTCTGAGTTACATCAAGAGACTGAGCTATATACATAATTTTATTGAAAATAGTAAATCAAAGTTATTATATATGATTTTAGCCAATTCTAACACAACCCCCCCCCCTGCTCCTTAAACAAAAATTGTTGAAAATGAAACACATGAAACACATGGCCAATGAGGGCCTGAGACACAGTATTATCACCTTTTTATCTTGATATTTACTTGAAATTGTTGTCTGCAGCTTCTTTCAATTTGGACCAGTCTAAAATGTTGTATGGGAATGAAGTCAAGATAAACCTCTGAAGGTTCTATACCCCTTGGAAAGTGAGGTGTTCAATAAAGAGATTGAAAAAAAAAAGTTAACAAGATGCATTGTGCCTACACCTGGCTGCAAAATCTGAATCAAAAATCAAAATTTAATTTGCAAAAGTGTGGCCTCAAAATTTCACAAACAAGTTTGAAAAGGGCCACCAATGGAACATTCCTGCAAAATATACAGTAAAACCCCTCTAATACAACCACTTGCGGTACTTTCTGAAAATGGTCGCAATAGCAGGGTAGTCGTAATACTGAGGTTTGGTCGTTTGTTGTCAAGTAATTCATGTCAATTTGAATATATGAATACTATACATACAAAAATGAAACTAAAAGAACATGTATTACAGCGGAATCTTATGTCATTTTTCAAATTAATGATCTTTGATAAGTTCTACTTTCGCTATTCTCCATTTGATCCATCTCTATTTATTTGTAAGTACAGGTTCAAAGTGTCAAACTGTCGATATCATATCTTCTATAATGCGAATGCCGAGCATCAATTACGTTGAAATCAAAATTTAATTGCCGTAAACAAACTAATCATAACTTCTCGGATACGTTTTCGCTTTCTAATTTATTACTCGATTCAAAACCTGTGACACATTCAAATAACAATTAAAAATAATACAAGGTATAATTTCTAAAAGTGATTGGCCACTTTAATCATAACACCTATTATAATAAGGGTTCGATATCACATAATCAAAAGTCCGATAATGTATTTACAATGTATTCGTACTTAATTAATGTCGCTCTTATCAAGCGTGAAATTCGGGTGGTCGGTCTCAATGTGTGAAGTTACTAGTCGTTTAAGTGGTGTTCTAAATAGTGTTTCAGCTATATTTGGTACTGAATTTAGTGGTCCTAATTCGGAATAGGGGGGTGCCCGTTTTAGAGGGGTCCGTGACCATTGAAATAAAGATCAAAAATTTCCGTTCTGTAAAAAATCGGTTGTAATAGCGGGGTGCCCGTATTTCCGGGGTGGTCGTAAGGAGAGGTTTTACTTTAGATCCAAATGGCAAAGTGGTTAAGGAGGAGAAGATGTTTAACCCTTTCCTGTACAATCCCTGGTTTTTACGTCTCTGTGATTTTATACATAAGAAAACATTGTGGGAAAAGAAGAAATTGCTTGTAACAAGCAATTTCATCTTTTCCCACAATATTTTCTATCCTGTAGGTTTGTTACTTTTCAAATTGCACGCACATTTAATTGTTGTCTTCCACTTCTTTCAAAGTGCACATGTCTAAAATTTTGAAAAACAGGAAAAGATTAAAGGAATTAAATGTTGATGATGGACAACAAACGACCCACATCAGACACTTAATGATCCTAAAAGCTCCAATTTAGCATGGGATATAAATAAAGTTAAAAAGCCCATTGTTAAATGCCTCAACCCATTCATACACAGTCCTTTCCTTTTAAGCCTCTAAAAAAGGGCTTTGGAAAACATTTTGGAAAATGAAGGAATTGCTTGTATTAAGCGATTTCAACATTTTCAAATATGTTTGCTCTCCCAAAGGACAATTGAATTAAAACAAGATCTGTCGCCTGTAAGGGCTGCCGAATACCCCTAACTTCCGCCTCTTTTTAAACGAGGCCAAATTGTAACAATTGAAATGTTGGCCATTCATGATTTATCAAGTGGACTATTTTTTTTTAAATTCTATGTCAATGAGAGGCAATGACTGTGTAAAAAAAAATAGGGATTTTGTTCTTTTTTTTTTTCCCCTGAGGATAACACAATAAAGGGTCAAAAGACTCTTATTTCAATTGTGGTCCTTACTCATACAAGATCTTATCATGCATATATAGAACGAGGCAATGGATTCTAACCAATGCTACCTACTTTTACAGCTGGGTGGACTGGGGCTTTGTCTGTAAAGTGTCCTGCCCAAATACACTACCTGCCTCCGGTGGGGCTCGAACCTGCAACCACAAGATTACAAGTCGAGCACGCTAACCACTCAGCCAACGAGCAAGACAATTGAAGATGGCAATTAGAACAACTGTGCGGAGTTGTATTTTAAATCCATCCATAAATGTAGAAGTTATTCACTGGACAATGTTCTTTCACCATCAACTATGACCTTGACATTGCATTTATCTTATGAATCTAGCACTCATCAATTAGAACAAGTGTGCCACATTATTTTCAAATCCATATATATTTGTAGAAGTTATGCTGTGCACAAGGTCAATTTTGTCATTTGACCTTCTGCTGTGGCCTTGACCTTGGACGTATCCCAACAAATGTTTCACATGACACTAGCACTAATCTTGGAGAACAAGCGTGCCTTGCTATTTTCAAATTTATCCTTAAATGTAGAAGTTATGCTTTGGACAAGGTCAATTTTATTGTTGGACCGTCAACTGTGAGCTTTACCTTGGATGTATCACAACAAACGTTTTTGGCATGAAACTGGCACTCACCAAGAAGAATAACTGTGCCAAGTTATTTCAAATCAATCCATAAATGTAGAAGTTTTGCTCTGGAAAGGTCAATTTTATTGTTAGACTGTCAACTTTGACCATTACCTTGGATGTATCACAACAATCGTTCTGCATGACAATAGCACTCATCAAGAACAACTGTGCCAAGTTATTTTCAAATCAGTCCATAAAATTAGAAGTTATGCTCTGGACGAAATTCCTGATCACACTAACTCAGGCACTAACACAGGCATGAACTAACGCACTAACACCGAAATGAAATCGTGACAACTATGTCTCGCTGACTGCACGCCGGCTCAACAATACATTATTTCTCACAATCTAAGAATGGTCAAGGCCACAAACTTAAACCAAAACTGTAACAGTTAACCAGATCAGATCGGACATGAAAATGGTCATTGAAACCTTTATTTTCATTAACCATACCATAACTAGTTTCTGTGTACTTAACCATATCCTGTGGATATAAATATCAAAAATATTATCAAGAATTATTCTTTGTTGATCAACAAAGTTACTTGATCTATCAAAAATATTACTGCAATAGCTTTGTTTGTGTGCATGGGGTTTAACACCACTTTTAACCCTTGTCATGCTAAACCCGGAATATTCCGGTTTGGGCAGGAGGTATAGACAAAGATTAGCCTGCACATTAGTGCAGTCTGATCTTGGTGTACACCTCCTGCTTTTACTTTTCCCACTAGGGAAGTTATGAAATTGATTTTCAAAAGAAATATTGATTATTGAACAAAAAGTACTTTCAGTGATATTAGTCCTTTGGTTTTAATGTAATTCCTGAAGGGATTATATACAGCATGACAAGGGTTAATAGTATTTCAGTCATATAGAGGCAACTGGTGCACCTAGCATGGATTACTAGTATTTTTAACACCAGTACAACTACAACATCCTTACCATACCTCCAGCTGCTCTTCCCACTAAGGTTTACTACTATCCTACCATTGGCTGGAGACAAATGCTGCAATAGCTCCAATTCTCTATAAAGAGAGGGCCAGTGTGACATAGATAGGGATACAAGTCAATTTACTCTCATCATAATGGTTTGGGAGATTTTTATAGATATCTGTTTTAAGGTTTTTATTCTGATTGAAGAGACATACATGTAATCTTAACCCTTGTCATGCTGAATAATCTACTTTTCAAAATTGAATGAAAATTAAATGGCTGAAAGCATTGAAAGTACTTGTTTTGAGTTAAAATTTATTTTGAAAATTAACTTTTTATAACAACTTTTACTTAAAAGGGCAGACAGGTGATGTAGACTAAGATCAGACTGCACATATGTGCAGGCTGATCTTTGTCTATACCTCCTGCCAAAACAGGAATATTCCTGGTTCAGCATGACAGGGGTTAAGTAGTTTAACCCATTATCAGACAACAAAATTTTAGACTTGTCCAAATTCAAACGAGATGCAGACAACAATTCAAAGTTAGGAAATTTTAAATTTTTTTCAACTTTCCTGTTACAAGCAATTTCTTCATTTCAAACAATGTTTTCCAAATTGTTTTTCTTGAGGGGCAACCAAAAGCATCACTGTGTGGGAAAGGGTTGAAAGAGGATCCTATGGCAATGGCACATGGGAAATTTCAAAGCTGTTCCTCCTTTTGCTTGAGTGAATAAAATTGAAATAGATTTTATTATGGAATTCTACTAGAATTTTTTTAACTGATCTAACAGCCTTCTGAAAAAATTGTCCAAGATTCTTGTGTAGCAGAGTAGGCTAACTATTATATAACCAGATCTGTTCAAGATTGGGTTTACTTGTAGCAATATCTAACCAGATCTGTTCAAGATTGGGTTTACTTGCAGCAATATCTAACCAGATCTTTTTTTCAAAATCAAGTTTTCTTGCAGCAATTTTAGTGCTATGCATAGTGCTCTCCCAAATTGCCATATATCATCACCTAATTGAATGGGGGTATAAGATCAACATGCAGAGACATTCCGCAATCTGAGGTTAAGCACAACAAATAAATCCGATATTTTGATACATTTTCTTATTTACATTGTACCAAAATGGCTTTATAATAGTTTTGATTGTCTGAAAAGTTAGAGTAGGGCAAATATTGGTATTTTAATTATCAATGAAATAATTGTTAGTCCCTTCACTTTAACAAATATACAATGATACAACACTTTATTCTCACAGAGTCAAGCTTTTTAAGGCTTTAAAGGAAAATAAATTGGAAAATGTGTTTTTTCGTCATCTTAACCCATTCCCACAAAGTGACGCTATTAAACGTCTCTCAATAGCAAAGTTTTGGAAAACATTGTGGAAAATGAAGAAATTGATTGTAACAAGCAATTTCTTCATTATCTACAATGTTTTCTCTCCCAAAAAGCAAAGATTTTAACATTTTACCAACTTAGAATCTTCATCTGCAACTTCTTAGAATTTGGACCAGTCAAAAATTTCATCATCTGGTAATGTGTTAAACTCACCATTTGCAACTCATTTCAATTAGAATCAGTCTAGATCTATTTTATGGGGTAATGGGTTGATGTCAATTCTCTAGTCAATTGCAGACTTGTCAGCTACATACTATACAAGAACATTGGTCTGTTGGTTTGCATGAAGTGTAAAAACAATGACGCTTTTTGATACCCCTCAGAGAAAACAATTGGGAAAATAATTGAACCAAGCAACTTCTTCGTGTTCGAAAATGTTTTAAACTCAGAAAGTCGTGCAGAATCTAAAATTTTATTACTTGTATTTGTAATCTGCAATGCCTTTCAACTTGGACCAGTCTAAAATTTTATCATCTGGTAATGGAATAATGCTGCTTTCAATTATACATGTAATATAATATATAATTCTATAAAGGGCCTATCACTTTGGACTCCCCCCTGTGGACATAAGGGTAATAATTTAAGAAATTCTGAAAGAGAATAATGAACTGATGCTTAATGTAAAACATAAAGGCTATGCCCCTTCTGGCTCAGGAGTAGATGATCTGCAGATTTTTTTAAAGACACTTTTGTTTTTCTTTTTAACAATTTTTGAAGGGAGCCAACTATGGAACAAGTCTGCCAAATTTGGTTGAAATTGGCTCAGTAGTTTAGGATATTTAAATATCCTTTTTATTTCCATGTAAGCCCCAACCATAAACAGCTGGGACTTTGCCCCTTGGATCTAAAAGTAATGATTTGAGTGATTCTAAGGTCAATGTACTGATGCTTCAAGCAAAATATCAAAGATCTTTGCCTTCTGGGTCAGGAGGAGATGATTTTAATATAAAATATCAAAATTCAACTTTTGTTGTCACGGCAACCAGAGTTTTCAAAAGATACGATGGATGACACATGAAGGGCATGATCCCAATACCTCACCTTGATCACTTGGTGATTGATAATGGCAATCTATCAATTGTACCATAGAAATGAAGGGTACTGTATGTAACAAAGATACAATCAGCCCGGTATTCTATTTCATTATGCCATTCTGGTCACAAGGGTTTACATTTTATTGCAACCCATTTGATATTTACTGACATAAACATAATAAATAACAAACCATGTAGAAAAACAGTTTAGAAAATGTCAAAGAAATATGCTCAAACATGATCTCAAAAGTATGGTATTGATGACTCAAATGGTTTGTTCATTTAAACAATTAGGATCATCTGACACTACTCTTTTACAAAAACAAAGCAATGCAACCCATAATCCATTACCACAGGACAAAATTCTTGACTGGTCTGAATTGATTGAAGTTCAGCAACAATTCATAGTGCACTGAAATCAAATATGATGTATTTGTTAAACACCATGCCCCAATAACAGCATTTTTTTCTGGAAATGTGACTTTGAAAAAAGATTTTGACTTTTTGACATGACCTCAACCTTGGTATATACAGATGTGTGTTGATGAGATCTATCATTATGCCAAATATGAGTATTGCATCTTGAATACTAAAGAGGCATTTTTGGTTAAATTTTGAAAAAAGTTTGACCTAGACAAATTTTCACTGCATACCATATATGGACATAAACTACAACCAATAAAGCCATGTTTTTCAACCAATCAAATTTATATCATGGAATCAGACAGAGTCATCTGAGGATCATTCCATTTCATTCTATTTCAGTATACAACATATATGGATGTAAGGCCCACCCATTTAAGCCATGTTTTTCATCTACTCAAATTCACTTAAGAAATATGATCAAGGATATCCAAAGGATAGTTTATTTGAAATTTGGTTGAAATCAATCTACTGGCTTCTGAGAATAAAAAGATTTTTTAAGTTTTCACTATATACTACTATTTAAAAGAATTTTGATTGGATGAAATATGTGACTTTAATAGGTTTGGCTCCATATATATATATATGGAGCCAAACCTATTAAAGTCACATATTTCATCCAATCAAAATTCTTTTAAATAGTCTGATAAAAAGTCACCAAAGGATGATTCCTGTGAAATTTGATTGAAATCCATCAACTGGGTGTCTGTGAAAAAGATTTTCAAAGCTGTCACTATATATGGAAATTAATCCCGCCCATAAAAGCCATGTTTTTAATTGTATCAAAATTCTTTGAAGGAATCTGATGAAGGGTCACACAAGGATCATTTCTGTGAAACTTGTTTGAAATCCATCCACTAGTTTCTGAGTAAAATGACACATGACAGACCACCACCATTGAGCCACGTAGACACTGCTTTTCTCTGAAAAGACCCGGCTGAAAATTGGTCTGGCAAAAAAAGTTTTGCACTCTAATGGTTTGTTGTCCTTTATTTTTGTATGTGTTTTTATCCCCAATAACCGGGTTAGGAGGTAAAGGCTGGTGACAGACACTTTTGTTTGATGAATAATAGATTATACAAGCCAGTTTTATTTATATACTTCAAAGAGACTTTTTTTCCTAGACATTCTACACATTTTGTTCTTATTCATCTGGACAAGAATTTCCGCAAGTATGCAGCAAAACCCTTACTACTACTCTTTTAAATAAGAGATTACGTGGAGTGCGACCAGTGACGATACAAGTTTTTTTTTATGGTAACCAAAAAATGCGGAATACCAATGTTTTAAGATATGGACGTCGCTCAAGTTTAACATACTGATGTCTAAAGGAACCGTCTCAAGGCAAGTGAAAACGGATATATGAAATAAACTGTGGTTTTGATGTATTAGACAAATATCTAACATTTGATGAGTGACCACTGACCCGTAACAATACCTTATTGTCTATTCTACTGACCACTGTGTAGTGTAAAGGGTAATACACCAACTTGTAAATACAGCATATATCTACCGTGACCGAGTCATCAGAAAAGTTGATAGTTGGACACTCTATATTCACTTTATAATTATTGAGCGCTAAAAATAGTATCGTCAATCAAAATGGGAATTGACAGTAACCTCTATCGACAACGCATTGGTTGTTATAATAATAGCCGTCGTCAATTTTTGGCATTTGAACGTAAAAAGGAGACAGACTATCCGTGTCGTCTAAAGTTGGAAACCATGTTCGTCAAGCATGTGCTGATCATTTCACTGATGATTGGCTGTGCTTTCTTGGTCCCTTCGGTGAATGGAGCTTATACCCAACACACGAAATCGCAAACAGCTAGTACAAATTCTTTGATTGATTTTACTCCTGCCAATGACGTACAGAACACTATATTGTATTCAACTACAAATTTGTCCTATTGTAGTATATATAATGGATATTGTCAGAGATTACTACAAATTTCTAATGATGTTGAGCTAAATCCTGGACCTACTCATGGTCCTGGTCATATACAAATTCCTGTTCCGAGCCCAGAGACTCAGTTGATATTAGATGCTATTGCCCATTCCAATTTTACAACTACCCAGGAGCTAACCAATGTTAGAAATGAATTATCAGCCATGAGACAAGAAACTATGCATTTAAGAAAAGATTTGAAGGATATGCAAACGAAAGTTAATAAAGTTGAACAAAAGCAAGCAACGATATCTAGTGAAATACGCGACATAAATTCTAGACTGGACGATATGGAATATCAGCAACAAGTAACACAATCTGAAGTGGATGAATTGGCTCATTTGCGCGATCGAGAAGACACTGTTTTATCTGACTTATCTAAGCGTTTGGATCATATGGAGGCCGAGAGTGTCAAGAACTCTTTGCGTATATTCGGTATCCCGGACGAGGAACATGAAACAAGTGAACATACTTTAGATAAATATGTCAGACACGTTCATCGAGTAGTGAGTCCAACAACTGAGTTTGAGGAAAGTAGTATCATTGACATTAGAAGAGTTGGTAGTTTCTTACATGGAAAAAACCGAATGGTTCTAGTAAAATTAAAAGACGTCGGAGCAAAATTTGCTTTATTTACAAACAGAGATCTGCTGCGTGAAAATGGTATAAAGATATCCAATGAATTAACTCCTCACCAACGTTCAAAGTTGAAAGCCTTACATGCTAGGGGCTTAACAGGTTATTATAAGAATGGAGTGTTGTACAAGCGTGACAAAGCTGTAGAAACTCATAATACTAGAATATTCAAGCAGGCTAGATCTTCATTTCAAGTTACAGAGTCGTTAGACCAGGTTGGTGAAGGAGATAAAGCAATGGATACTGACTGTGCCGGAAATGATCATCCGGATGAGCATAGCGCTCGTCCTGATGGTTCATTTCAGGCATAGGATGACGGTCAAGGCCAAATAAGTAGTTCTTTTAGTTCTAAACTTAATTTTTTGTCTTGGAATGTTGGAGGTTTAAAAGATAAGTTTGATGATCACAATTTTTGTAATTTCCTCACTTCATTTGATATAATAGGTTTAACGGAGACATGGTTAGAAGATGTTAATGAAGTACTAAACTCTGATATTGAATACAACTTTCATGTATGTTCTAGCAAACGATTTAAAAAGTATAGTAGACAAATGGGTGGCGTATGTGTGCTTGTTAAGAACATATTAAGTAGATTTGTCAAAAGAATTAAATGTCAATTTGAATTTGGTATATTTTTACAAATTGACCATTCCTTACTTTGTTTGGAAAATGATATTATATATGGTTGTTTATACGTACCACCGGAGGGCTCACCCCTTTATGATCATGTTAATGAACGGGGTATTGACATTTGCGAGCACATTATTGATGAGTTGCAAATGGAATACCCTGGCTCATGTTTCATTTTGACAGGTGATTTTAACAGTAGAATTGGCAATGAAAATGAGCAATTAGATTATCAAAGATATGAGTCAGGAAATGATGAATATTTTGATGTATATCAAATCAAAGAAATACCAAAGAGAATCACGTGTGATGCAAAAATCAATGGCTTCGGCAGGAAGTTATTGAAATTTTGCAAAACACGTGACATTGTTGTTCTTAATGGAAGAACAGGGAGTGATAAATTTTCAGGTAATTATACTTTTATTGGACCGCAAGGTTGTAGTGTAATTGACTATTTTATGGTATCTACAGATATATATGACAACATCCTAGATTTTAATGTGAATGAATGTTCTGATTGTGACCATTTACCGATTGAAATGTCTATTAAAGCCAAAGTTATAGGTGATGCACCAGTAAGTACTGATTACTCAACATATAATGGAACCAATGCTACTTCACATACTTCCTCCAATGATGATAAAAGAATTATTTTCAATTTTAATGAACGTTCAAACATAGAATATAAGAATAATATCCTGAACCAGATTCATAATGGTGAGTTTGACGAAATAGATGTAAAAATTGACAATAGTGACTCGATAAATGAAGTAATTGAAATATTAGAAAACAAGTTGATAAATGCTTCATTGACATCTATCTCATCTAAACGAAATGTTAAAAGTAACAATAAACAGAACGCAAATCATTGGTATGATCAAGATTGTAAAAAGGCTAAATTAACTACTAGAAAAACCTTACGTCGTTTTAGAGTATCAAAAAATGTAAACGATTTAAACATATACATAGATGCCAAAAGGGAATACAAAAATAAGTGTAGATACAAAAAGTATGAATATAGGATAAAAATGACAAAGTCGTTAGAACATTCAATCAATAACTCGAAAAATTTTTGGACGCTTATAAAATCAGTAACACACAAAAAGAGCAACACATCCAATATTACTACACAGCAATGGCATGATTATTTTGAAAATTTGTTTACGGTAAATAATGATGAATCAGAGGAAGAAGTTAACAATAACTTGGTCAATATTGACCTTCATGACAATTGTGAAATTCGTGATTCTATATTAAATGGAGAAATCACAGATAATGAAATTATGAATGCTGTTAAATCGCTAAACCCAAATAAAGCTACAGGAGGTTCATTAGTTGCTGACCATTTTATACATGGATTGCACATTTTGCTTCCTTATATAAGACGCATTTTTAATCGTATATATGATACCGGAGAGTTTCCTGAGAAATGGTCGACTTCTGTCACAATTCCAGTGCATAAGAAAGGTGATAAAAATAATCCCGATAATTATAGAGGCATTTCCCTTATAGATATTTTCAGTAAAATTTATATTCACGTTTTGACTAAACGTTTAACATTTTATGCTCAAATTTATGACTGTATTTCTGAATCTCAAGCTGGATTTAGAGCACAGTACTCTACTATTGACAACGTTTTCATTTTGAATGCAATTATAAGTAAATATCTGTGTATGAAACGTAAAAAACTTTTCGTAGCTTTTATCGATTTTAAAAAGGCGTTTGATTCAGTTAATAGAAACAAACTTTACTCTACACTTATTTCACACGGAATAAATGGTAAGCTTTTAGTTGCTATTAAGTCTATTTATAACTCTGTTAAAACTGTAATTCGAAATAAAAGTGACGTCAGTAATGACATCAATTGTCCGGTAGGACTTAGACAAGGATGTTCAATGAGTTCTATATTATTCATTCTATTTATTAATGAGCTAAATGATACAATTAACGAGAGTGGAATGAAAGGCATCCAATTAAATCCAGAATTCATCGAAATTTTTCTGTTAATGTTCGCCGATGACATTGCATTCCTTTCAGACACACGCATTGGTCTTCAAAAACAATTAAATTTATTGTATACATATTGTGAGAACTGGAAGCTAGAGGTTAATGTTTCAAAAACTAAAGTAGTCGTTTTTAGAAACGGGGGTAGGTTGTCAAATACAGATAAATGGTATTATTCAAATAATATTATTGAATGCGTTAATTGCTTTAATTATGTCGGAGTCCTTTTTACTCCGAGGTTGGCTACATTCAAAATGGCAGAATATAATTCTTTGAAAGCTAAGCGGGCGCTGTTAAGTCTTTTTTCTTCTATGAAAATGCTAATGCCGATCTATGGTAAGACTTTTTTCAAAATTTTTGATACGAAAATAGCACCAATTTTGTTTTATGGTTCTGAAATTTGGGGAATGCAGCAATTTGATTGTGTAGAAATTGTTCATAAATATGCTTGTAAAAGATTTTTGAATGTACCAGTTAATACACCAGATGTTGCAGTTATGGGAGAATGTGGGCGAGTTCCTGTACATATTTACACGTGTAAAAGGGTTGTAAAATATTGGTTATCAATATTAAATATGCCAGACCATAGATATGTTAAAAAATGCTACAATATGCTGAAGTTATATGACTCTCTTGGACATGAAAACTGGGTTTCAAAACTAAAGAAAAATTTGTATGAAAATGGGTTCGGATATGTATGGGAGAACCAAGGTGTAACAAATGGTAAACAGTTTGTATCTCAGTATATGCAGAGACTGGGTGACCAGTATTTGCAGATATGGAGGAATAAATGCTGCACTCAGTCAAAACTAGTTTTATATAAAGATTTTAAAGTTACACTTGAGTACGAACCTTATCTAGATATTTTAAACATTTACAAATTTCGAAAGTCACTTGCATGTTTCAGAACAGGATCTTTGCAACTTTTCATTGAACAAGGTCGTTATAATAATATAGATGCTGATCAACGCTTTTGTTTTCATTGTAAAAATCAAATTGAGGATATGTATCACTTTCTACTAGTTTGCCCACTTTATTTTGATCTTCGATGTTCTTATATTAAGGAAAAGTACTTTAATCCTCCAACATTATACAAATTCAGAATAATTATGACAAGAAAAAATGAAAGTGAACTTAGAAGTATTGCAATGTATATCTATTATGCATATGAAAAGAGAAAAAACTATGTTGTGGCTTGAAAGCCAACAATACCATACCAGCAGAATGATTATACAATTTCTCTGTACATGCTATAACTGACTTTATATTGTTCATTGGAAATGTATTTTGACACTGGTTGTACAAAGACTATGTAAATATGTTATTGTGATTGAAAAGGCTGGAGGCCGATTTTCAATAAAGCATTTGAATTTGAGGACCATGATGGTCCTAAATTGCTCACCTGAGTAACAATGAATTGATCATCAAGTAACAATCTCAAAGAAAGGCCCTTAATGGTCCTAATTGGCTTGTTGGAGTCAATATGGGACCCTATGATAAGCATATATGTGATTCTTGTAGATCATCATCAGGTGGTGTAGAAAGCAAAATGTAAAACCTTAAGCCTTTATGATTTGTGGTCATTATTTCGACAATGTTTATAGTGAGACAAAAGATAATGCCACATTGAAAATATGTAACTTCTAGGCCTTGGGGTTTGTTCCAGGTAGAATTTTAAAATTTCCCTCTTTCTGTGCAAAATAATATATGCCAGAACCAAGCAAAACTTGGATCCAAAAGGCTTCATCTTAACTCCTTTTACAGAGGGCAATCAAGTAATGCCACAAGCAACATATAAAACCTAAAGGCCTTACGGTTTATTCATATAAGTTTTTGCAGGTTTTTTTAATTTTCAGACTTTCTTTTTCTATGGCAATCAGATTTCTTTAAAGATTTGAAATCTTGTGACAACTTACTGTTTGTAAGTACAGTAAGATGTGCCTGCCCCAACCCCCTAATAATATATGTCCCCAGTTTTTTTAAGACCATTGCAGTAATCTGATAAGGCTTCGTTTTGGAACCATTGTTACTGGGAGAAGAGCAAGGATACAGGACTAAAATACTGTGAGCTTCACCTGGTTGTTGAACAAATTTTCCTGTTCTCAGGTTTTCCTAACCTTACTCCAGAGTGTCAGAATGTGAGATTGTATAGTAATCTTGTATAGCCGTCTGGTAATGAGTTAAACAAGATGTATTTGTGAAACACTATGCCCCCGTAACAGGAATTCTTTAGAAACAGGTATTTTTGTTGTTGTTTTTTTTCTTTGTTTTAGGGAAAAGGGTTAAAATTTTGACCTTGACCTGGATGAAATGACCTTCCCCAGTTGCACCTTGTTGAGACCTATCTTAGCCTTCTAACTTAATCAGGGTTGAAGTTATAGGAAAATGTTTAGTTGGCAGGTTAAGTTTTGCAGACAGACAGACAGACAGACAGATGGACAGACAGACACTGGTAAAACAATATGCCCCTGATCTATCGATGCGGGGGCATGAAAAGAATCTAAGCCGAAGACAAGCTGACTGATAGACAATATACAGAATTACAATATCTCCCCTTGAGCACTTTGTACTAAGCAGGGCTTAACCCATTACCACAGAGTGAAATTTTATATTGGTCCTAAATGAAAGAAGTTGCAGAGAACAACTAACAATTCTTAAAATTTTCTAAATCTTTGTCTCTCTGGATAGAAAACAATTTGGAAAATACAAAAATTGCCTGTAATAAGCAATCTCTTCATTTTCCACATTGTTTACAGAACTATTTTCTTGAGGGGCATAAAAGGAGGGAATGTGTGGGAATAAATAAGCCCATAATCATACTGATGACAAAATCTAAGACTGTCCAAAACTAATAGAAGTTGCAGTGAACAATTCAAATTGTGCTAAAATTGGAAAATAAGGGCAAAATAAGGTAGAAAACACTGTGAGAAAAGGCAAAATAACTTGTTACGATATTTGTTATACACTGTATTTCTCAGGGCCTAAAAAGGCACCATTGTGTGGCAATGGGTTAAATTAAAAGAATGTATGAATTACAAATAATTTAAATGACAGAAAATGTTGTGTTAGAAGTTGTGAAGCTTGACAGATATAATTTCTTATTTGACCCAAAAGCACAAATTACACACTCTTATGCAAATGACTTATCTGCCCCCTTTGGCGTCTTTCTTCAGAGTAAAACAGGGTTGGCAGTCAAAGAAATTGTAATTTTCTGAAATCAAAGGACTCCCTCTCTGTTGATTTCTACCTCAATGTCAGTTGACTGTGGATATGAAAAGAATGTTTGCAAATCATCTTTTTGATCACATCACATCTTCCCCATTTTACTAAGAATTCACTGTCCAATACCTCATGTGATGAAACTGCACAACATTTTGTCACACTTAGCCAATTTCTCAACGAAACAAAATTTCAGGTTGATAAAGTTGATAGAATCTTAAAAATTGTTGACTTTTGTGGTACAAAACATTGTGGAAATAAAGAAATTGTAACAAGCAATTTCTTCATTTTCCACAATGTTTTCCAAAGCTTTTTGCTAGATGGGTGTAAAAAGGAATGTTTGTGTGGGAATGGGTTAATTTGAAAGGTAAGGTATATGCCATCAATTCTATACTCAGTAAAAACATCTCAGAAATACATGTAAAAATGGTCACAATAGAAGTCTCAAAATTAACCCTTGTCATGCTGAACCCGGAATATTCTGGGTTCTGCAGGAGGTGTAGACCAAGATCAGCCTGCACATAAGTGCAGTCTGATCTTAGTCTACACCTCCTGCTTGTTCTTTTCCTGCCAGAGTTGTTCATGAAATTGATTTCTAAAAGAAATATTAGTTTTTGAACAACAAGTTCTATCAGTGCTTTCATCCCTTTGATTTTACAGCAAATCAGTAAGGTGATTTATACAGCATGACAAGGGTTAATATTGGGCGAATCTGCTTGACAATCAATGTTAAACAACCTTGTTTATATTAACTATAAATATAAACTGTTTCAAGTAATGCACACGATATATACCTTGTAAAAGAATCTCGTGTAAGTAACTGAAGTTGGTTTTGCTAAAAGAAATTGATTCTTGTTTGGTTTATTTCAAACGCTTCATCAATTAAAGTTTTACTAAAGTTCAAAGGAATCAAAATGGCTTATTGATAAAATTACAATTTTGAATAATTAATGATTGTGTTGCAAGTTGCACAGTGTACTGACCCACTTACCTTATTTCTTTGTATTTCAATCCATTCCTACACAATAACGCTTTTAGACACCCTTTACTATAAATGCTTCAGAAAACATTGTGGAACAAGAGCTGGTCACAGTCATGTGACAAATGCCCCCAAAGGACAGGGTCAAGTATATGACACTTTGATTTGTTTTGTAAACACAACCACATGCATTTGTAATCTATACTCCTGGGTTTTTAAAAAATGAAATTTTAATACATATAATAATTTCTATAAAAACAGAATGAAATTGAGTAATGCATTATGGACGTATTTTTCTGAGGTCAAAAGATTTGTTTGTTTGTTTGAATGGAGTTTTACGCCGCTTTCAACAATCTTTCAGTTATATCGCGGCGGCTGGAGCACCTAACAATGGATTCCTGGTATTTCTCACACCAGTACCGCCATCACATCCTTTCCTAGCCTCCAGCTGCTATCCCACATAGGTCTATGATTATCGACCCATTGGTGGTACACAAATAGTCGGAAAGGATGAGTGCCGCCGTCGGGAATCGAACCCGGGTAGAGGTCAAAAGAAGGTCAAAGGTCAAGGTCACTGGGTCAAGGCCAAAGTCATGTAAAGTGGTCTACCCAATTAAGCACCTGTCCAAATATGGAAGCAATCCATTGAAGAATAAGAGAGTAAATACAATTTAACCATTCTGGAAGCATTTTAACCATTCTGGATGCCCCTTTGACCCCAGATTTTGACCTTGACTTTTGAGATAGGAACCTGGGTCTTTTTTTTGCGACACGTCGTCTGAAGGTGGTGAACATTTGTATGAAAGAAATTTGTACCTGCGTGCATGATTATAGAAGTTACAGAGTGGACACAGCAAAAAGTGACGATTTTTTACCTTTGACCCCAGATTGTGACCTTGACCTTTGAGATAGGAACCTGGCTTTTTTTTCCCCACACGTCGTCTGAAGGTGGTGAACATTTGTATGAAAGAAATTTGTACCTACGTGCATGATTATAGAAGTTACAGAGCGGTCACGGCAAAAAGTACCGATTTTTTACCTTTGACCAGATTGTGACCTTGATCTTTGAGATAGGAACCTGGGACTTTTTCGCAACACATCGTCTTATAGCGGTGAACATTTGTGCAAAGTTATATTGAAATCCACTATTGCATTTAGAAGTTACAGAACGGACACAAAAGCGGGACAGACAGATAGTTCGATTACTATATGCCTCCCTTTGGGGGCATAAAAAGAACATAGTAGAAATTTCTTCATTTTCCAAGGTGAATATATTATGGTTATTAATTGCAATAAAACAGAACACACTACATAAAACTTTAAGTTAACCCAGTTAATTTCAATAAGCCCATGAGACTAAGTTTGAAGGGGGCATAAGTCAGAGAAATTATGAACCATAAAATCTTTACTTCATGCACATCTACCAATTTAGGTTATAACATCCACCAAGTTTCATTTAGATCCAGTCAGAAACTTAAGAGGAGTTGCATTCACAAGGCTGCGTGTTAAATAAGACCCAGAGACTAAGTTTTAAGGGGCAATAACTGAGGCAAAATCAACTAACGATAAAATCCTTACTTCATGCACATCTACCAATTAAGGTAATAACATCCGTCAAGTTTCATTTAGATTCAGCCAAAAACTTAGGAGGAGTTGCTTTCAAAAGGCTGCAATTTCAATAAGCCCAAGAGACTAAGTTTAAAGGGGGCATAACTGAGACAAAAATCAATGAACCATAAAATACTTACATCATGCACATCTACCAATTAAGGTGATAACATTGACCAATTTTCAATTAGATCCAGCCAGAAACTTAGAAGGCGTTGCATTCACAAGGCTGCAATTTCAATAAGCCCAAGAGACTAAGTTTTAAGGGGGCATAACTAAGGCAAAAATCAATGAACCATAAAATCCTTACTTCATGCACACCTACCAATTAAGATGATAACATTGACCAAGTTTCAGTTAGATCCAGCCAGAAACTTAGGAGGAGTTGCATTCACAAGGCTGCAATTTCAATAAGCCCCAGAGACTAAGTTTTAAGGGGGCATAACTGAGGCAAAAATCAATGAACCATAAAATCCTTTCTTCATGCACATATACCAATTAAGGTGATAACATCCACCAAGTTTCATTTAGATCCAGCCAGAAACTTAGGAGGAGTTGCGCTCTCGAGAAAAGTGGACGTACGGACGGGCAGACAGACAGATGGACGGACGGACAGATGGAGAAGATGACGCCAATATAAGACCCCCTTTGGCAGCTTATAAAAATTTTCCTTCAAATATAATACATGTCGTTACAGATCTAACAATTTCTTTCAAATGTATATCTTACATTTTCCTTCAAACACAATACATGTAAATGCAGATTTAACATTTTCCTTAAAGTACAATTATATAATACTTTTCCTTCAAATACAATAATATTTATATATAAACAAGAGCACAACCTACAGGTGCCTATACTCAGCTGTTGGGTGCTGGATAGTGGACAAAATGCATCTAGAGTTATCCCCCTTTATAGTATAGGTTGTTCTTTTGATAGTGAACAAGTGTGCTGAATCTCAAGTGAATGCCTTTGTAGTACCAGAGATATCACAAAATGTCAGTTTTCGCACGATGACTACGAACGACAACAACACCAAGGCTAGAGCAATAACTTGTGTTTTCTTCTAAAACAGCCAAGCTAATAAAAAATGTGTCTTTGTGTCTTAGTTGGATGAGCAGTCAATGCAGGGGAATGAGTGTTGTGGTTGTATTTATTGGTGAAAGATATGACAGGAAGCCATGGTATGGAGACATCAGCCGCTACAATATAACTTAAATTCTGTTGAAAATGATATTAAACCCAATAAAAATCAATCAAATGTTTAAACTGAAAATTTCATTATCATATCTTTCAATTTGCTTTTGAAAATAATGTGTATTAACCATATACCAGACAGTAAAGTTTATGACAGGTCCAGATTGAAGGAAGTTGCAGAATACATGTTTCAGTTACTTTGAATTTAAAAATGTTTCGTTTTTGGGGTACAAAAAATTATAACAAGAAATGATCAAATGTTGCCCCCCCCCCTTACTCCATTTGCAACGCCCATAAACTCAGACAGGAAGTCCAACTTCCATTTTAAACGGAGTTATTTTGCAAAATTTATGGTAAGTAGCATATTGATTGATTTATTGAAAGGAGTTTACCGCCAATTTTAACAGTATTTCAGTCATATCCTAGCGACTGGAGCAGCAAGCAATGGATCCCTGGTATTTCTCACACCAGTACTACCACTACATCTTTCCTAGCCTCCAGCTACTACCCTACTTAGGTTAATGATTATCCACCCATTGGTAAGAGACAAATGTTGGAAAGGATATGTGCTGCCGCCAGGGATTGAACTCATGACATCCCATTAATGCAGATTAGGATGAGCTACAGACTGCACTATGACAGCGGCTGGTAAATAGCATGTAACAAAAAGGTAAAATGGTTGTTGGCAAAACAAACGTTGTAACTACAACTTGAAAAGCCTGTAGTTTCAACATTTAAGTTGCCAACCCAAAAAAAGGTTAACAAAATGGCGGCCAATGTTTGAGTTCAAAACTCAATTGTGGTCTAAATGAATGATTTCATTGGTGGACTGGTTATTTGATTAACAGCCTGGATTGATCATTTGTAAACATGTTGAAAGTATTTCGTGTACCTTACAAGACTTACATCATCTTTTTGCTTCCCTCCCCCCTTTCAACATACTTTAATTTGTGGTCTGCAGTCTCTTTAAATTTGGACCAGTCTAAAGTTTTATGATTTGTTAATTGATTAAAAAAGAGAAGAAACTTTTATCAAATAGGGAAAGAAAATTTAACAAATTTTGGAAAGCACTGAGACGATAAATCTCTCCCAATCACAGCGTATCTACACAAATATGTGTTTTATTGTTACTTAAGACAGGGATAAAGAGATCTACAGAGGCTTCAGTTATGACACAACTGTTCGTTAATCTATTTCATTCAAGCTACCCAAAAATGGGGTTTATTTAATGTCAAGGAATCAAAATCAATCATCCAAACCTTAACCTATTCCCACACAACAAAATTTTGGACTGGTCCAAATTGAAAGAATCTGAAGGCGACAATTTCAAGTTGATGGAATTTTAATTTTTCTGCCTTTTTGGATAGAAAACATGGGTAATAAAGAAATTGCTGTATTACAAGCAAATTCTTCATTTTCCACAATGTTTTCCAAAGCTTTTTTCTTGAAGGGCGTAAAATGCAGAGATTGTGTGGGAAAGAGTTAGAATGTTTATTACATGTTCATGTAAATTTTGCAGATCTGTATTGCGTCTATCTTAACCCATTCCCATACAATAAGGCTATTTGACACCCCGAGAAAATAAGCTTTGGAAAACATTGTGGAAAACAAAGAAATTGCTAGTTACAAGCAAATTCTTCAATGTCCACAATTTTTTCTACACAATAAGTCACCATAATTTGCAGTCTGAAATATCTTTGCAATTGGACCATTCTGGTAAAGGGTTAACCAGTGAAATATGTCAAAGTTCTAATGAATCACTTTCTTTATGACTGCCCTATGACCTATCTGATATGTGTGTGTCATCTGGCCACCAGACTCTTCTTTAAAGGGAATTAAATCTTTCCAAGAATCGATAAGTATATGAATTAAATCCCTTGCCACTAAAAACAAGCTTTGTTCAACATTTGCCGTAAATATGAACTTGAATTTGAGAGACAAACATGAGGAAAAAATATCAAACATTTACCTTTTTCTGTACAAACTCAGGATGTTACATTGCTGTGATTTTGTACTTGAGAACACATCGTGGAAAAAAAGGAATTGCTTGTATCAAGCAGTTTCTTCTTTTCCCACAATATTTTCTACCACATGAGATGGTCTTTTTCAAATTGCATCAAATTTATTTTCATTGTCGTCCATAATTTGGACCCATTTCCACACGACAATGCTTTTTAACACCCCTCTATATGAAAGCTTTTTTAAAAACATTGTGGAAAATGATACAAGCAATTTCTTCAGTATCCACAATGTTTTCTACCCCAAAAGACAAGGAAATCTAGAATTTCATCAACCTGAAATTGTTGTCTAAAAATGTTTTAATTCGTACAAGTCTAAGATTTTCTCATGTGGGAACGGGTTATAGGTCCAA